>JAUZSX010018628.1:0-21499 GCA_034780655.1 Idiosepius hallami
ATGGCAGACAAAACTCAAGGTGGATCGACGGGGACTTTTGATATGTTATTGCTAAGGGTCTAAAGAAGTCATGTGCCAATTTTCAGCTTGCTATGATTTTTTTTTCATTTATATTAAGTTGACTGGATGGACCATATATTCAAAATATTCTAATATTTAATGGTCCACTAAAATATTACATCTTTGAATTCGAGATCCCCTCATGCAATACAGATGACAGGAACACAGAAAATTTTTATGCATCTGTTAATGATAACCAGCAAATACCGAACTGTAAATTGGATATGCAACTACAAGCAATTAGCTATGGAGATACAAGTGATTTACGTACAGAGGAATTAAGCATTCTACGATGTACCAATTTTCAGCTTGTTATAAATTTTTTCATTTATTTTTCCTAATTTGACTGGACTATAAACAGTAACAAGCATAAATAGTAGAGCTGTAGCTTGAAGAATATTAAATATGTCATGGATATTTATTGCAAAGTTTTTGTTATTAGGAAAAAAATAATGTGATGGAGGTGAATGAGTAAGATAAAATAAAAGCATAATGTTTTATAAATTTAATTTTGAAATTTAAAAAAATATATGACTTTGTAAATATTTGATTTGAGTGATTATAAAGATTAGAATGGTTAACAAAATCATTTTCTTTAATAACATTTTGTGGTATTTCTCTATGTCCATACCATTGGGTGCTGATATGTATTTATACACATAGCCACCCAAAGGTGTGGATATAGAGAATTACCCATTTTGTTTAAAGACATTAACCCTTTTGACTCTAGAGGGCCGATATATCAGCCTTGAGGATATAAGGGAAAAGCAGACACACTAATGATTTGAGCCTAATTTGTTCTTTTAATATAAGAGTTCTGAGTGACTAACTTACCAAAAATGCCAAGTAGAGTCGAAAGAGTTAAAAGAGGTATTTCATTAGAATTTTTTTCCAGACACCTTTCTAGAAGAGTGAAAATCAGTTATCAAGCTATTTATTGATGATTAATGTCACCCAATTTTCCCCCAGCCATGTGTCAGGACTACAGGTAGAATAGGTAATTGGCCCCCAGTATGAGTTGATAAGCATCTATCAACAGACCTGAGGGGAAAGAAAAGGTGTACTTTTATACGACTAGAGAAAAGCAGCTCATAGGAAATAAAATCATATTTTTCCTCCATAATTTTCAGTGTTTATAACTTCAATTAACACAATATTCTATTGGTCTTATTTTTGGATAGTCTGAAAGTTTTAATATCTAGTTTTGGTATCTAATCATAATCAACCAAAAAAATATAAGAGTAGTTTACATATGCAGCTCCAAATTGTTTTCTAATTGCAAGTGCTATTTCAATAAAAATCAATCTTGATATATTTCATGTCTTACTGTTTCCGAAAGATTTAATGAAATAGGCTTATATAGCCAAGTTCTTTCTACTAAGCCTTTTATCTTTAAAATAAAACCCAGCAGCCTGAAAGGAATTTACCGCATCAACTGAAAATCAATGTCATTGTGGTTACTTTAGTAGAGGGGCCAAGTGTTTTTTTTTATCTATCATGGTAAAGAAATGAATGATATTTTCAATCCATTAAAAGTAGTGTTAACTTTGGAAAAGTAAGGCATGATAACTGTATATTCAAAATTCAATATTTACTCAACTAAACTAAAAATATTGAATTTACAAAAAAATCAAAAAAAGAAATGTTACTGACTTGTACTTATTTCCTGTTTTTGCTTGTGTTCCTCCATTCCACATGAATTGAGGTGTGTCATAGAAAAAGAAAATATCCAGTTTTATATCACCTGCACTGAAAGACAGTTCAAAACTGTCAGAGATCTGGAAAAATAAACCATGAAATAGAAAATATAGAGCCTTTTCCAAGTTTTTAGTGAATAATTGTAAATGTATTTAATTTAGTAAGAACATTTTCTAAATCATTGTTTTTTACTATTTCACTAAATTTTAAAGCAAGGAAAAATAATTTCTTTTCTCATAGCTTTACTAAAATAGAAAACTATTAAAAATTTGAAACATAATTTTCTTTGGGATGAGGTTTGATAAAATGTATATTTACTCTAAGGATTACAGTCCACTTAATATACATAACAGTTCCTTCCATTTGATAAATAAAGACACAATAGTTTCCTGTTTAATATAAATCATCCTTTAAATGTATGGAATGTTAAGAGTTATCTTAGAAATCAAATGTTTAAATTGGTAAAATAAATATATTTAATAAGCATCCAGAAATTTAAGATATTTGATGATTAAATCTAAAAAAAGAAATTAGACGTCAATCTTAAAAACATTATTCGATTAGTTTAGTAAAAAATCTTGTGTGCTTCAGAATTTATTTTTCTACATAAGTTACTACCATTTACAATGCACTTTTTCCAGCGATGAACAAGTTAGTCCATTTTGGTGTATGGAGTGCACGGTCACCACTCTGAAATCTATGAACCCATCTCCTAACTGCATTGTCATTAACTGCATCGGCTTAAACAGGCATGGGTGAATTTTGATTAGTTCAATTTTTTCTGCATGACCAGGGGTTGTTTTTATAGTCTTAAGCTGTCAAAATCAACAACAGAAAGATGAATCTTACCTTGCCAAACATATGCTTTAGTTTGAATCCATTCTCTTGAAACATTTGGATTAGTTGTGGATTGTAGTCAGTGATCCAGATCCCAAAATCCACATCTTTGCTATGAGGAATGATGCCACATTGGCGAAACCAACCTAAGAAAACAAAAGAGCGAATTTATTACTTATTACTACAATGAAAATATGCTTTTATTAAAGAATATTATTGTCATTACTTGACTATTTTGTGATTTTACCATTTCTAATTCATTACTTATTAGTAGGGCTGTGACAACATGCTTTTAATTGCAACAAGCATATTCTTTAATAAAAAAAATATTGCCATAGCCCTAGTTATTGCATTCCAGATAAAACCGACTTATGTATTTGCATGGGTTGTTGTTTTCTTCATAGTTCCTTTGGAGGCCAGGATACAATTTTAAAGAAATGAAAGTTGAAATTTTTTTTTTCTAAAGTTTTCATATTTTGATAAAAAATGTTGCCTCTACATAAATATATATTCATATGAAGATAGGGTATAAAAAGTCAACTGGAATATCTTAGCAGATTAATGTGATTTTATTATATAAGTGACCATAGTATATAATGGAAAAGATTGCTTATTTTTAAAAGTATGCATTGATCATCTAACTGTGCTATAGGCTTTTGTTTGGAATAGATATTTGTTTTAGTTCTCAAGAAAATAAAAATTCTAGAAACTTCAGGAATGTTCACAAACTTCTGAAATAAACTTCTAGTTCAGTAACAGATTTAAGAAAGAGAGGCTCATTGAATAACAGGATCAAGATAGTGATTTTGGTGAATCCTTTGAGATGAGGCTTTGAATCCGTAGAGACTGAACACCTCTATCTTATTGTGCAGTGGATATGGTTATAAGACTCATCATTATTATCCTTTTGTGGTTAATAACTTGAAGAAGGCCAGAGAATGAGTTGGCAGATATGTGGTGAAAACAACAATTAACAAAGATGAAGACAACAATCCACAAGAAATTAATAGACAGGATCAAGATTGGTATTAATTGCACTATTGAGGAAATGAGTTTTGAGAAATATGCACTAGTTGCACACATTTCCCTAAAGGTAAGTTTAAAAAAATAAAAGGCACAATCATTTAAACCAGTTGTGTTTTGTCTTTCTTCATTGCAAAGAGGCTATTTTTGTGGTTATCTTTCCTGTTTTTCTAAAATGGTAGTTGTTGACATCTCACATTAAAATAATAATTTCTAAGTCAGAATAATCTTAAAAAGAGGAAATAGTTTTTTATCTAAAGAAAATCATTAATTCTTACCAAGACAAGTTCCGCTACTGAGCCAAAATCTGATTTCCAGGCTATCCAACAGTCGTTTTCCTTTGGCCATTACCTGACGCGCCTTTCTTTGGAATTTTTGGCTACTGTAGGAATTATCAAGGCCAAATTCCGCTACAAATTTTGTGGCTTGTGTCTCATTGCATTCAAGGAATCTTGAGTGAGGAATCTGTTGCACAAAATGATCAGGTGGCTGAGGAACTTGGATGGTTATGTTTTCAATTTGAAGTTCATCCAATTCAAACCTACAATGAACAAAGAGAAAAAAATAAAAAAAAGAACTTATTTTTTAGTTATTGGAAGAGAATTTTAAAAGGTTAATTATGAAAAATGAATAAATCTACTTGAAATTTCAGTAATTACCATGTTAACTTATAACATATTTAGTATATTTTATAAACTTAGGAGATCGTTATTCACATTTTATTTCTATAATAAAAAATTATATAGTCTCAACTTAGTAAAAATTAACCTTGTGCAAAATAAATTTTACAGTTTAAGTATCAATAGTTAAAAGAAAATTGTTTAGAATATCTAACTAGTAGGGTTACCCAGTATTGTCTTCTTATTTTCACATTTGTTTTGTGATCTTTACATCAAAGTAAAAGAAATATTTGCACACATATTTGAATTGTCAATTCAATCCCCATAAACTGTAAAATAAATTGATAAAATCAAGGGAAATGACTCCATATAAGTGTTGCTTCCCTTTATTTTTTTTTTAAAGCAAATAAAAATATTGAATGGGTCACCCTATGCTGAATGAAGTACAAACATTTCTGCAATATATTTGGAAACCCTATAAAACCCCTTTACTAAACTGATGGGGCAACACCCAGATAATGTGCTTGATGGGGCTTGATTATTGGAGATGTTGGGTGACTCAAAAGACCAGTTGATTACCACATGTCAAATTGAGTAAAACTAGACAAAACCTTATAAAACTAGATTATTCTTCAAACTAAAGCCTTCTCATAACACCATGTAATTACATAATAAATAAATCCTATTTTTGCACCTCAGCTAAGATGAAAAGTTCTGTTAGGGTGATAATGTGCCAGGACAGTCAGGGTAGCGGTCCGGCCCAGGAGATGGCAAGAGGGTTGACACAATGTTCCCCCTCTTTTACTGTCATCTGGGCCAGACTCCCTGCCCCCGGTAGCTACACCACTGCATTATAGACTTGGCAGAGGAAGTTGAAAAAGTAGTTAGTTGGTACCAGACTTGGATGGATGGATTATTTTACCATTAAATAATGCTGCCATTCTTTTTTTAATATTTAATGATCAATAAACCATTAAAAGTTTTTAAGAAGCTTTTGTTTTTCGTTTACAATTCATCAATGCCAATGAGATATTTTCTGATTAATCTACCCAAGAAGTACAATTTTAAAAGCCATGCAAGAATTGTGATTTTCTTTTTCTTTAAAAATACATCCATTTGTTGTATTTTTATTTTTGAGATGAGGGTTCATTATCTGAGTATCAACTTTATTCGCAGACTTTTATCTTTATCTTGGTAGTTAATGATGTTTTTCTCACTATGTTCTGGCCAAGTTCTCCTTAGGCTATTTTTACATGATTAACTGTGACTTCAGATGGGAATGCTGAGTTTGGTAACCATATACCAAGTAATCACTGCCTTCAATCTTGTCTATTGAGTCAAATAGTAAGAAAATCATCATAAGCTACCAAGATGAGGACAGAAAATCATCATAAGCTACCAAGATGAAGACAGAAAATCATCATAAGCTACCAAGATGAGGACAGAAAATCATCATAAGCTACCAAGATGAGGACAGAAAATCATCATAAGCTACCAAGATAAGGACAAAAGTCCGCAAATTAAATTTATGCTCAGATCCATTGTTATTGTATTTGATTGTTTTTTCTTACTTTTCATAAGCACCGGCATAAAGGCCAAAATAAATTGTGACACTGGAAGTTGATGGTAGAATGTTGTTGAGCCGTGATATAGGTGTGATGGCACCATGCCAAAAATAAGAACTTAATCTTGAATGAAACATGACCACTTGGATAACTGTCGGCTGCTGGTGACCTCGATCAAGTAGGAAGAAATGTATTGGGAGTGTGTCATGGTGTAATCTAGGATCAGGTTGGCGAATACTATGAATTGCAAAGTCACTTTTTAGCAGCTGAACAATACCCTGTGAAAAGAAACAAAAAAAACAAGGAGACATGGACAATTTGTTCAAAAACATTTTTTCTGCAAGATTAAATTTTAAATATTTCTACCTATTGTTTTTAATATTTGATTAATTAATAAACAACTGGAATCCAATTCTTTGGGCTTTCAGATAACTGTAAAATAAGTAAAAATTAAGCTAATTCAAGCCAGAAAGAAGTATAAAAAGTATGAAAAACAAAGCTTAATCTAGAAATACCAGACAACGAATGGTAAAATATCAGAGAATAAAAGTATACTAGTAAGCAGTGGTGAAAGTTCTTTAAATTTATAAAAATATACTTAAAAATCATGTTTGATTATGTAAAACACATTTCATAGTTATTTTGGCAGGAGTTTAAAATATTTGAATGTAAAATGTTATGCACAAGAAAATTCACATTACTTTTGGGAACTTGCAATCTTCAATAAAAGAAAACTTTACAGTTGGTAGTTTATTTAAAGTTATAAGTGAGGATTAACATATGTTATCATTCATAAAATTACCCTGTTCTTATTACTTTTATGCGAACCTTTTTTTTTTTCAAGTTAAGACATCATTTTCTTCTCTGCACTTACATTATTATTCCAAAATGCTTCAGCTTATTTTTCTCTGTAAATTTATTGCATAATGTAAATATTGTTAAATTGATTCATTTTAATTTTTATGACTAATTATAATGAAGATAAAACTCAAGAGTTTGACAGACGATAGCCAGTTAATTATAATTTCTGTAATAAATATTTACTTACCTGAGTGTCCCAGTATTTATAATAACAACCAAATGTGACATGTTGCCGACACCCAAATAGACAGCCATTGCTGAAAGTAGTTGGAGGGGGCTTGTCTGGACTGAGGCTAGACAATATGTCTACCTCCAATAAGAATACTGGAATATTAAGCTCAGCACATGCACCCACAAAGATTTTCACTGCGTTCTGCAAGAAAGAAAAATAAACTTGTAAAAAAAAAAGGTGCATTGTAGCTTGAATAAAGATTCTTAAAAATATCTAACTATGCAAACAACATAACAATTTGAAGATTTTCATTAATAAATTCCAATGGCAGCCATTTTTTTGTCAAACTCTTCATTATTAAAAACAAATATTTATATAAATTAAATTCATTGTTTGTACATTTTTTTCATTCGTAAAATATGTTTTAGTATTTATTTATCAAAAAATAAATATATTGCATTATATGTATCCATTTGTGCGGACTGTTTGTGTTGTCTCAAACGTGGTGAAACAATAGCAATTATGAAGATGAGAGCAATAGTTTGCAAAAATTGATATAGAGATTATGAAAAGTCATCTCAAAAGATTCCAAAAAAATAATAGACAAATACAATTCATTGAAAATTTTACTGTTAGTGAGAACATATTCACTATAAGACTGTTCAAGCATTATTGGGTGAATAAAGTATTTCTGGAAATCCCCAAGCTCTCAGGCACTAAAATAAAATACAAATTTGCCGACAGATTTTGTAAACTTCTACTTACTGCAACAGCAGGTTGTGCTGGCTCTTGCAAGGGTCTAACATGTACATGAGCCAGTTTTTGGTTACTTTCTGTATTCTGGGGATCATCCTACATTGAATAAAAAGAAAAGCCATCAAAATAGATTTTAGCTGTTATGTATACACACAACTTGGATTACCAAATATTATCCAGGAAATTGTCAACATTGAGAAGAAAAAAAAAAAAAAAAGGAAGAACTTTTTTTCCCCATTTAATAATGAATGTATTTATTGTATTATTAATGGATTTTGGATGGACAAAGTTATACCAATGAATATCTCACAGGATAGACCTAAAAACAAATTAACTGGATAATATTAATAACACCAATAAAGAGAAATATTTTCTCAAAATTTACAGTTTTTAATTTTATTCTTATTTTTGAGATGAGGCTTCATAATTTGGGTATTAACTTTATTTCAGACTTTTGTCCTCATCTACGTTTTGGCCAAATTCACCTTGGGCCATCTTCAGATGAGCTTGACCGAAATGTAGTGAGAAAAACATCATAAATTACCAAGATGAGGACAAAAGTTTGCAAATAAAGTTAATACTCAGACCATGTACAGTTATACTTAATATAAGAGTATAAATTGTGTCATATACTAAAATTCAACCAAATTTTTTGCAGCATTGGTATACTTGGGAGTCGGACTAATAATCATTTTTTTTTTAAATAGTTATAATCAAAATAATTGTTAGCAATATGTGAGTTTTTGAATTCAAACAAAGATAGATAAACATTTAATAAGAAATTTACTTGTTTAGTAAAAAATAACGAAGATTCACTTACACGTTTCCAGAAAACTCTGATAAGGAAGAATTGAAAAAGGAGAAAGCCAACGCTGAGGCCGGCCAGCAGCTTGAGCAAACGAGGCTTTCTCATTAGATTGAGTGGTGGGATATGTGAGTGGACAAATTACAAATGAAGTCGATCATATTTTGTTTCTTTCTATTTTAACCAATTGTTCTTAGTTTATCTGAAATAAAAGAAAAGAACTGATAAGTCATTTTAATACACGGATTGGAATTTAATAAAAATATTTTTTTTGTAAAATCCAGTGCAGATTAGGTTTATAAGAAGGCCGAAGGGTTAATCGGCCGAAACGTTGTGAATATAACAATGATAAGGATGAGGACAACAGTCCGAATAATAGTTGTACAAATCTTCAAGCCTCATCCCAAGGATTGTGAATATAACAATGATAAGGATGAGGACAACAGTCTGAATAATACTTGTATAAATCTTCAAGCCTCATCCCAAGGATTCCGAAATAGCAGATTAGGTTATTCAACATTATAACCTCTTTCAATGCATGATAAATCTAAGCCATTCTGATTGGGCATAATACTATTGTGAAAGCAAGAAGTTATTCCATGCTTAACTGTTCTTCAAATAATTTCATAAAAATACATTTATTCACATAAGCGGTTCCCAACATTAAATAACAGTAGGAAACATTTACCTGAATAAATAGTATTCTTTAGATGATTATTTAAAAAAAAAAAATACTTGGGAGGGGGAATTCATGGATTTACCAAAAGCATTCACAATTGAAAATTTCAATAATCAATCAATCATTGCATCCTTACAGACGGTTTTATGGTAAATAGTACCCATTACTTACCTTTTATTTTGTTTTCCTAAAATACAAAAAGGCCAAAAAATGTCTACACAGTAATAAATGAGAGGTCATTAATGGGGTTTGATTGCTCGTTTTATGCGGTCATAGTATTTGAATTTGGTTGGTTGGATTAGAGAGGAAGATCAGTAGGTCTTTAATTGAATTCGGAAGCCTTGATCCTCCTGTTTAGAATAGAGTCATCAGTCAAGGTCAGGTTTCTTGCAGGCTGGTCGGTCGGTAGGTCAAATAAAATGCCTTCCCAGGCCAGATCCTGCCCGCAGGTTGCCGACTCTAAATAATATAGCAAAATATTTTAAAGTTAAATTTGTAGAGGATAGTATATGAATTGAAACAATTTAAGATGTTTGTGAAACACAAACAACAAACCACACTGAAATTTTCAACTCAAGGAAATAATTACAATATATTATAGTTGGTAAATTTTTTTTGACAACTTCAAAGTTGAGTTATTGAAAATGTTTTCCAAACCACGTGGATTCGCTTTAATTCTTTGGATCCAAACTGACCGATATATTGGCCTTTGCGAACAAAACTAAAAGGTGACAGCAAAATTATAAACTAGCCAATTAGAGTGTTTCTATTAGAGGGCCATGGGTGGGGCGACAAAATATCAGCTGAGTCAGGATCCAAAGAATTAAATTAAAATTCACCATTCGTAATGTTTTGTATTAAGAATAAAACAATTAACATCTAAATTAAAACATATTGCGATCAAACCATTTTTTAAAATTTTTATTTTCAATTTAATTATTCTTTGTTGTCTTTTGTTGTGCTTTCAACATAAAACAACAGGATGAAGTAAAAATAATAAAGAGAATTTTTGAAAATTACAAACAAGACTGGTGTTTGTTGTGTTTT
The DNA here is from genome assembly GCA_034780655.1 of Idiosepius hallami. Classification (NCBI taxonomy): domain Eukaryota; kingdom Metazoa; phylum Mollusca; class Cephalopoda; family Idiosepiidae; genus Idiosepius; species Idiosepius hallami. The sequence continues at coordinate 10,124 of JAUZSX010018628.1, forward strand.
GACTGTTAAACTCGTATGTGTGCAGGGCCGTGCTTAGTGCCCCTGCAGACCCCGCAATTGTGGGGAGGCGCAAGCTTCTTAGGGGCTGCAAGAAGGCTCCTTGGCTTTATAGATCTTTTGTAATACAAAAAAATTACCAAATGATTAATTGTTAGGATTATTTAGAAAATCATTATCACACTTGAAGAAATATACATCTCTATCAATCCATCCATCCATCTATCTTTCTGCATCATCTCTCTCTCTCTCTATTTGTATATGTAGTCGAAGGCTCCACTTCAGTCCAGTATGTTGAGGAGGTGTAAGTTGGCTTTTTAGGGTAATGGGACCGCAAGTCGCATTCTGCTTAGGGGCCGCTAAGAGGCTAAGAAGCACGGGGCGGGGATGTGTGGTTTTGGTTTTCTTGTTAAACATTTGCAATTTCACAAAGAATGAAGGGAAGAAAAGAAAAAGTAAATTAAAATAAAAGTACACTCGGATAAAGTGGAATTTAGTTTGTCTCTATTCTCTGCCCCCACCTCAAAACAAAACATGCCGTCCCTGTCAAGACCACAATATTCACACTCAAGTCGCAGCCGCAGAGCAGTTCAACTCAACTTACCTTGCAATTGTTACAATAAATAAGTCTGGTTATTTTTCAGATTAAAAACAAACCCTGAAAATAATTAATTAAAACACAAATAATTAATTTTTCTTCAATCTATTATGTTAGGTTAAAATTATAAGCAGCTTTTTGTTCTGTTCGACCCAAAACAACTAAGTTTCTTGTTAGAAAACAAGAAAAAATTGATTTAAAAATATAAAAAAAAAAACTAAATTATTTTTAATGAAACGTATGTGTCTGAATAAACCAGGTTTCTTTATGTTTAAATATTTCTTGTTTTGTAGTTAAATTCTAAACAAGTTACTTATTTCTCGATGGGTCTTGTTTGACGATACAAAAGTTTATGTTCTTTTTTGTTAAAGTGCCAAATTTTTTACGCATCAAATCCGCGTGGTTTTGTTTACCTTTTGAATGAATAAAAATTTTTAAAATTTAGATTTTAAAATACAATTTTCAAAGGAGAGTTAGTTAGGTACTACTACAGTTTCTTTTTTTAAAAATTTCAACCTTTAATGACTCTATTATTGGTCAATTAAAAGCGATAACATTTTTTCTGACTGGAATAAAAGAATGAATGAATACGGTACGGATTTTATTTTAAAGATCCAATCGGGCTTTAAATCATCACAAACTAAAAATAATATTTATGAGGAAAAAAGAAGAAAATACTTTTTTTTTTGCATTATAAACCATCCTTCCTTGATTTTACTTATCGACTCTTCTCACGCTTCGAAAATATTAAATTTCATTCTTCATTAAATAAATAACTACTACTACTAACCGATACTGGACTTGCGAGTTCAACTCTTCTTCAACATCTAAGTTTGTATTCATTCATTTCTATGTGGTTGGTTGATTTTTGTTACCACGAAGAATCTTTTTTTAATGTAAATTTAATTATCAATGAAATGCTCAAATAAATATTTTTTCTAAAATAATGTTTTATTCGAATTATTGCAGTAAAATTAAAAACATAACTTACCATTTTGATTCTTTTTTTTCCACAAAAACAATAACAGTAGTATCGCACAAAAATAAAACAGAAATTTAAATTAATCTCATGTTAAGCTTTTAAATTAAAAATGCATCATAAGCAAAGTTATTAAAATTACTTCAGTAAATTTTTACATCTAAAAATATTTCAAAATGTAAATTCGAAAATAAAATTATAACTTAAGTCTGCAGCAAAAATATTTTTTTTATAAATTCATTAATTCAGAGTTAGACGTTAATTAAAATACAAATAATTAATCATTTACAATACATAGGTTAGTGGTATTAAAAAATAATTTAAGTTCTATTTTAATTTTCCCTAGGTAATTTAAAAAAAACACAAACTGGTGGCGATTTCGGTCGGTTTGTTTTTACTTCTTGTGTTATTAAACTTTTTAAAAATAAATATAAATTTGAAAAGACATTTCTAAATTTTTTCTGTGGCTTAGTAGAATTACCTGAAAAATGTTAATTGAGATGTTAATTAACATAAAAGTTATTAATTTGTGCTTGCGGTTTAAACGTGATGTTTTGGAATTATTTCTTCTAAAAAATAATAACATCTACACAGAACAGACTATGGAGTTATCTTTCCTTGGATAGTTATGCTAGAAGTTGGCGAAGTTTTAAACATTTATCACTTAACCTGAAATTGCGAATAAAATATTTAAAAGCAATAATCATTTTTTTTTCTTCGTGAAAACATTTATTATGCATTTCTTTTGAAATATGACTAATTGTATTATCATATTTTATGATGGTGAAAAAATTATAATAATCAGATATATTTTGTTAACGGGAGATCACTCCAAAAGGGATAATCATTATTCTTGTCCTTGGAAAATAAATAGGTAAATAAAGACCCCAATTTAAATTAAGTTTTTTACTCAATGCACTTGCAGTCATTTAGCTTTGTTCCAATTCCCCGAAAATTTATTTGTTGTACCTAAATACTGGGCTTCAGCGTATATGTGGGTGTTTGCTTTTCCGTGTGTGTAAGTGTTACTTATTTGATAATTTAAAAGACAATAATTGAGAATATGCGCACAGATTTAAAAAATCGGATTTTCATTCTTATACATCTCAAAAACGGTTGAGAGTTTCAACTTCCCCCCTCTACATTCTTCATTATCTTCTCTTTAAAAAAAACGTCACTCGGTATTTTCGATTGAGTAAGACTGACACAAACTCTGAATATGAAACAAATGGATTGCTAAGAAAAAAAAACAATTTAAACAAACAAACCATTTTAAAGTTTATTCTTTAATGTGAAACTGTTAAAAATTTTATACTAATTGACTTATTTGACGATTTTTGATGAATTTTAAAACAAAGACTAACTCTAAAAATTGATTTTGTCGGCCATTGTTTTGGCGACCCCAAAAAGATCATGATATTGATACGCTTTTATTCATGTATGTTACGGTAAAAATATTGTAGTGCCCCCCCATGGATACCAAATGCTAAAATATTGAATTATTTGAATACTGACTATATAATAATACTTGTTATTCTTCTTTTATAAACCCACATTTTTACCGATTTAAGTCACTCATTATTATTCACTCCTACTCAAAATCCCTTTGTATATCTTTTCTTTGATTCTCTCTCCTCCTCCGACCCTCTCAAGACTAGTTAGCTTTTAGTAGCAAAAAAAGATAGGATCAACAGGATAGTAACATGGCCTCCGAGTGAAGAAGTTGCCAGCAGCACTGGGATGGGACACTGGGACAACTTTGGCAAAAAAACTAAAAGAATTATCCCCACAACCGCCACCACCCCTACACCACGATCCAATCCATAACTATTTTTCTCTAAGAAATTTGAAACGGGTATTTTTCGGCTTTATATGAAAAAAACTTGAAAAAATAAAAAAAACATGATGAAATTTTTCAACCAATAATTTTTCTCCCATTATAATTTCCATCAAAATATTTAAAGTTTTTTAAATTTTTTTTTATAATCTTTTTGATTCATCAATTTCGGAGTAGCGTTAAAAACAGAACGAAAACTCGTAAAACATAAGAATTACGCCCCTTACATAATCCAAGGGAAATAATTATTTTAAAAAATTTCAAGGGAAACAACTCTTACTTCCTTTATAAATGCTATCATTCATATATTAAATAGAAAAATGCGAGCACGAAAAGTAATATGGTTAAGATTAAACTTAGAAAAGTAAAAGAACATGTTAAAACTGGGGAAAAAAGGACAATATATTATTCTACTAAAAAATATAATAAATTTATAACTTAAAATATTGCAGCATTAAGAATGTAAAAAAAATCTATTAAACATTGTATATGAATTCTTAATGTTGTGCAATATTTTAAGTTATAAATAAATCCTTTGTGTGGCCCTTATAAATGTCATCCGTTCAGGTACGTTTAATTCTTCAATGCATCTTTTTTTTCGCTTCTTGAACAAGCCTTTTGGGCAATCAAGTGAACGTTTTTATTATTATTATTATTATTATTCGGATCTCACATCAATTACTGAGTGCTTGCACACCTAGCAACCAGTAGTTTTTACCGGAGATGGAGTGACAACAAGTCTTCTCATGAGGTCCAGGAGGCTCTGCACCATTCCAGTGAAAAATTGTATCGTTCAACATCTCGAGTTTTCACTCCTTTATATTTCGCATATCCTACATTAGCACAATCTTACCACTCTGTCAACGCCCGGTGGTGAAACCTGAAAGCAGGGTGGCATTAAGTCTCCTCTGGAACTCCAGTAAATATGTATACCTTATAGTCTGTGTTAGTATTTTTTTTGAAAAAATTCCAGTGAATTATTTTTCCTATCCAGTTTTATATTCCTTCTGTGTGAGTTTAGACATGGCTTCAGAAAAATACCTGACTAAAGAAATCGAATCTAATAATTGCTGCACAGGACAGTGCACTCCGTATCAACTATATAAATGAAAAGATTGACAAGCGCAGAACAGCAAATGCAGACTATACCAACAACATTGTTTCCCCACATCGCAAACGATTCGTTTACGTTACCTCTGTTGTTGGTATAGTCTGCATTAGCTGTTCTGCTCTTGTCAATCTTTTCTTTTACATAGTCGGTACGGAGTGCATTGTCCTGTGCAGCAATTAGTAGTGATTGATTCGATTTCTTTAATCAGGTATTTTTCTTAAGCCATGTCCATGTGTTGGTGTACAAGCCTTTTGATGTGTCTTGGGAATTCACCATGAAGTGGTTTCGTTTCCCACCTTTGTTTCCTATTTTCTTCTGGGCTCGTTTTTTTTTGTTTTTGCAGCCGAGATGATTCTTTTTGGATTCTCTTTGGTGTATTTCTTTACTTGTTTTGACACTTTGATCTCAGTGTCTCCAGTATTTAAAAGGGTTCAGATATAATTGTTATAGTACTTTTATTTTGCTTATCTGGATATTTAATTTTCTAATATCTACATAAAAAGAAGTATATAAATAGATAATAGTGATCTATTTTCATTTATACACACACACACACACACACACACATGCATATTCATACTCACTCACTCACTTACACACATATATATCTGTATATCTTTACACAAAAAGACACTGATACAATCAATGAACGCAAAATAAATTAAATTAAAATAAAATAAAAGCCACCTAAACCACAATTTCTACATTTCTCTATGGGCATCAATTTTTAAAAATCTTCCTACAATAATAGATGAAGTAATCTTTTTTTGTATAGACAGACTTTGATACAAGAGCAAATATTTTATTTTATTTTATTTTTGTCCAAGTAAAAACGAGAGCAGAACAAAAAGGAAGCGCAGAAAATTCAAATGAGAATCTTACAAACAAAATATCTTATCTAATTCTTATAGTTTCCATCTTTTTGGGCAAGTTTTGTTATCTTTATTTTCATTTGTTTGTCAGAAAAATACAAATCCCAAATGGATTAAGGCGAAGATAAAGCGAACAATAGACTTGGTCACATCAATATGCAGATCTTGTAAACTTCTAGTATTTTAACAATACAACTATAACCCGCAGAGACAAGACATTTGTATTTCAATTGTGTGGTAGAGTGTGTTAGGCAGTCGGACTTCGTAATCGTAATACGAAAGTTAGAATACTAGTCGTTCCGTTTGCGTTCATAATTCGACCAATACCCTTGAAAAAGGTATGAATTCGCACATCCCCTCGAGATATGGGTTAAATAGTGGCCGATGACAGCTAACATATGGAGCCCTTCTGCAGGCGAGTTCTAGCCGGTCCTCGCCGCCCCACTCAGGGGAGGTGTACAGGTTAAGAGGCGAAACACCTGTGATCCTGAGACTCCTGCTGATAAAGCAGGAGGGCTTCTGACAACATTCCGACATCAAAAGATTTGGGAGGATCTGCTAACGTGGTTTGTTGTTAAGCATTTTTTATGTTTTGTTTCACCAGAGTGCACTTTGTGTAATTAAAAAAAATAACTACGCGTGGACAAAAGAACGTTTATCAAAAAGATGATCACTCTCAGCACTAAATGACCATTAAATGTTGTAATACAAAACCAACCGAATAAACAATTATAAATTATAAGTTTGTTAATTTGTTTTGTTTTACGGTATATTAACCTTTATAAGGTTATTTAATGCAGAGAACAATCATTTTTTGGATGACTGCATTTTTTTTTGGCACACACGTAGTTTTCTTTTAATAACACAATTTAAACCATAGTTGGAGGGAATGTGGAAATTCATGTCTTTACCAAGGGTATTAGTTAAAATATAAACGTAAGTGAAACGAATAAGATTCGAACTCGCGTATTTCGATTCCAAAGTCTGACTGCCTTTTCACTTTTGTTCCAACTGTACTTTTCTGAACGAGTTAGCAATTGTGTTTACACAGACATTAACCAACGGGAAACTGTACCTGATTATTGCAGCTTGGGACAACAAAATTTGGCATAAGTTTGAGTTTGTATTTGTTCAATGCAATACGAAACTTTTCCTTTAATGTTTGAAAGCACGTTTCAGACTAAGATATTTCTTCTAAATCAAGTAATTGCAAGACGAACAATAATTTCTTTTTGGTTTGTACGAAAAGGGAGAATTGTGAATCGTGAACGCGCAGTAAAATTTCGTGCATTTTTACATCGCAATGAAGGATTTTTTAAAAATAATTTCTCCAACAAGAGACAAAGAATTATATTTATATAGAATTTCTAAGATGACAGGATTATTTTCCTAACGACCGTAAAACACAAATGTTAAAATAAATGATTTTTTATATGGAGACTATTATACAAATCCCCATAACATTGTAAATATCAAATTAAAGAGAGATAACCATATATCGAGAGAGAGAGAAAAGGGGGGAATTGAGAGAGAGAGAAAAAGAGAGAAGAGAAGAGAGAGAGAAAAAGAGAGAAGAGAAGAGAAGAGAGAAGAGAAGAGAAGAGAGAGAGAAAAAGAGAGAGAGAGAGAGGGGGGACAGCGAGAGAGAGAAAGAGTAAAGAGAGAGAGAGAGAGAGGGAGAGAGAGAAAGAGAGAGAGAGAGAGAGAGATAAAGAGAGAGAGATTTATGTAGAATCAAGAGAAACTGAGAAAAAGAAAGAAAGACACTAAGCGGTGGCATAGCAAGGAAGAATAGGGGGTGAACCGCCCCGGGTGACGGGAAAGGAAGAAGTGATATAATGTCACAGGAAGAATTTTTTCAGCCAAACTGAGGTGAGAAAGTATTCTGAAAATAGGAAATATTTGACATACATTATTATGCAATTACATTGTGCCATGAGAAGGCTTTAGCCTGAAGAAAAATCTAATGGTTTTATAAGGTTTTGTCTAGATTTTTCCTAATTTGAAATGTGGTAACCAATAGCTTCCCCACCCCCCAATAATCAAGTGTATGATAGGGGTTGTTGTCATACTAGTTTATAAATGGGTTTCATAGGGATTCACGAACTGTTTAAGAAGTATTGTATCCAGAAGTGGGTGATGTGGGGGCACAGTGGGTTGACATATGATTGGACCGCCCCAGGTGACGTTTACTCTAGCTACACCACTGATATTGAGAAAGATAGAGGAAGAAGAAGTCGGTATAACGGAAAAAAGATAAAAGTAGATAATTTGTTAGTTTGTTTTGTGTTTTGTCTCTCTCTCTCTCACTCTACCCTCTCTCTCTCTCTCACTCTACCCTCTCTCTCTCTCACTCTACCCTCTCTCTCTCTCTCACTCTACCCTTTCTCTCTCTCACTCTACCCTTTCTCTCTCACTCCCTCTTTCTCTATCTGTCTCTCTCTCTAAAAGTCCACCATTCCCTTTATCTCTTTAGATTGCGTACTACGATTCGTAAATCCGACTGCCTATCCACTTGGCCACGTCGACCACCCAAGAAAGAGAGACAAAAACAGAAAAGGAAGACGGTAGGGAGAAAGATAAATAAGGAATTCGAAAGAGATACAGTGAGTGTTTGAATTTTAGAGAGAGAAAGAGACAAAGAGAGAGAACGATAATCATAGAAAAGGAAAATTAGATAGGAAATAAGAAGATACAGGGAGTATTAGACTTTTAAGGGAAAGAGAGTGAGTGAGAGAGAGAGAAAGAGAGAGAGAGGGAGAGAGAGAAAGAGGGTAGAGTGAGAGAGAGAGGGGGTAGAGTGAGAGAGAGAGGGTAGAGTGGGAGAGAGAGAGAGGGTAGAGTGAGTGAGAGAGAGAGGGTAGAGTGAGTGAGAGAGAGAGGGTAGAGTGAGAGAGAGAGAGAGGGCAGTGAGAGAGAGAGAGAGAGAGAGCTGAAAAAAAAGATTTAAGGAAAGAGAAAAGTTGTTAGAATGAACGAGAGAGCTTGAGAAAAATAGAGAGAGAGAGAGAAATAGAGAGAGACAGAGAGAGACGGAAAGAGAAGAAAGAAAGTGACAGAGAGAGAGACAGAAATAAAGAGTAACAGTTAGAGAGAAACGGTAAGAGAGAGACAAACGATTAGAAAGAGAAACAGAGTGTAGAGATATAGATAGATAGATAGATAGATAGAGAAAGGGAGGGGGAGATGTATACACGCACAGGAAAGAGAAAAGTTGTCAGGGAGAACGAGAGAGCTTGAATAAGAGAAAAGGAGATAGGGGAGGAATGATTAGAGAGAAAGAGAGAGACGGAGAGAGAGAGAGAGAGAGACGGAGAGAGAGAGAGAGAGAGACGGAAAGAGAGAGAGAGAGACGGAAAGAGAGAGAGAGAGAGACGGAAAGAGAGACAGAGAGAGAGAGACGGGGAAATGGGGAGAGAAACAGAGAGAGAACCTGTACACCTCGCCTAAGTGGGGTAGCGAGGACCGACTATCACTCGCCTGCAGAGGGGTTTCATGTGGTAGCTCTCTTTAGCCACAGATATCTTGAGCTGATCTCGGCTGCTGTGGAAATATCTATGGTGGCTTTTTTTCAGACGCCTAGGGTCCAGTCCAACCCTCTGGAGGAAGGTGCGCGTTGATTCCGCTGGGAAGCTACGGCAAACGACCTCGATGGGGTAGATGGTCACGTGCCACCCTTTCAAAACGGCTTCGTCTATCAAGTCCTGGTATTTGTCCTTTATTTAGTTGTTAGTATGAGACCAAACACCCTGTAGCTCTTTAGAAAATGAAACCTCAATAGTTATTTAAAAAAAAATGATTCAGGCCACTAAACTTTGGCTTCCTTAGGGCCGTGACAACATAGTTTTAAATCAAAATTTTTATCAAAATTACCAAGTAGTCACTCAGAGTGTTTATATTAGAATAACATTAAAACCAAAATATCGGTTTGCCTTCTTTTGCCTTATGTTGTCAGGGCCGATGTATCGGCCTCTTAGGGTCTAATAAGAATATTCTTGTCACAGCAATAATAACTAGGGATATGACACGCATATTCTTTAATAAAAGAATATTATCACGGACTTGATAACTAGGGATATGACAAGCATATTCTTTAATAAAAGAATATTGTCACGGCCCTAATGATAATATGCTTTGATTAAAGATTATTCTTGTCACAGATTTGACCATTTTGTGATTTTACCATTTCATTTAATTATTTACTTATTAGTAGAGCAATGACAACATACTTTTTTTTTAAAGAATATTCTTGTCACAGTCTTGATAACTAGGGATGTGACCAACATTCTTTAATAAAAGATTATTGTCACAGTCCTAGTTATAACATACTTTAAACATTATACCTGTCACAGACCATTTTGTGATTTTACCATTTCATTCAATTCTTTTCTTATTAGTAGGACCATGACAACATACTTTTTATTTTTACAATATTCTTGTCACAGTCTTAATAAGTAGGGATGTGACAAACATATATTCTTTAATAAAAGATTATTGTGAGTCCTAATGATGACATATAAACGGAATCAGTTTCAGGGTGGCTTGTCATGACGGCCTAAAACTGTCAATAACGACGTAAGACATCATTAAAAAGAAATTATTGGGGAGTGCGTTGACAACATATTAATCTACTGTGAGAGAGGGAGGGAAAGAGAGGGAGACAGAGAGATAGAGAGAGGGAGACAGAGAGAGAGAGAGGCAAAGAGAGAGAGAGAGGCAAAGAGGTAGAGAGAGAGGCAAAGAGAGAGAGGCAAAGAGAGAGAGGCAAAGAGAGAGAGAGAGGCAAAGAGAGAAAGAGACACACACACACACAGACGTAGAGACAGAGAGAGAGATAGAGAGAGAGAGAGACATAGAGACACAGAGAGAGAGGGGTAGAGAGAGAAAGAGAGAGACGTAGAGACACACAGATAGAAAGACAGAAAGAGAGAGATAGAGAGAGACAGAGACATAGAGACACACACAGAGAGACAGAGACAGACAGATATAAAGACAGAGAGAGAGAGAGAGAGAAAGAGAGAGAGACATACAGATACAGAGTGAGAGAGAGACATACAGATACAGAGTGAGAGAGAGAGACAGACAGAGAGAGAGAGACATACAGAGAGACACACACACACACAGAGAGAGAGAGAGACACATAGAGAGAAAGACTGAGGGATAGAGAGGGGAGGACTTTTTCGATTTAAGCTTGATTTAACCTAAATTTAAGACTATAAAATAAAATAGGATTTAAAAAAAACCCAAAAAAACAATGGATTTGGTTATTTCCCACTCTAATCCTTTATAAACTCTTAATCTGTCTTTCCTCTCACTCCTACTCAAGGTCTCTCTGTCTCTCTCTCACACTTATCAAGTAACTCTTCCTATTTAACCCAATCTATATTCTGTTCATCCTCCATCCAACCAATCCTCCGGGCACTGGCTCCCTCCCACCCTCTCTCCGGGCACTGGCACCCTCTCTATGGGCACTGGCCCCCTCGCACCCTCTCTATGGGCACTGGCCCCCTCGCACCTTCTCTATGGGCACTGGGCCCCTTCAACCCTCTTTCCGGGCACTGGGCCCCTCCCACCCTCTCTCCGGGCACTGGCCCTCTCCTACCCTCTTTCCGGGCACTGGGCCCCTCCCACCCTCTCTCCAGGCACTGGCCCTCTCCTACCCTCCCTCCAGGCACTGGCCCTCTCCTACCCTCCCTCCAGGCACTACCTCCCCCCCTCTCTTTAGTTTCATGTTCAATGTAACCCAAACGTTGTAGGTATTTACAAATCTGACCTTTTAAAAAAATCGACTGATAAATCCCAAAAGAGAAAAAAAAAGACGACCTAGAATTTTGTCTTTTATCAAATTAGAACAAGTCTTTAAAAATAACACAGCAAGGTGTCCATCAGGAGTTTCTACCTAACTTTCTGCATGTCTTTTACGGTATATTAATCTTTTGGGGTCATTTAATGCCGAGAATAATCATTTTCTGAGGACAACGT
>JAUZSX010018847.1:0-21480 GCA_034780655.1 Idiosepius hallami
CAAATAAAAAAAGAAATGTAAGATTTAAATTATTTCTACTAAAATCAAAATCACGACGTCTTTAAATTTGAAAAAAAATGACATCAAAAGCCGTAGACCAGTTAAAATAATCATTTTAAAATAAAATTTAAGAGAAAAAAATAACAAAAACAAAAACAATATTATTTTTATCATCCTCTAATTTTTAGAAAGATTTTTTTGTCTCTACTTAACTTTTCACAACCAGTCTTTTTTTTTTTTTTTTTAATAAAAACTCCAAAAGTTCCTTTATCGAAAAAACTTGTCCCATTTGTTTTATAGTTTTCGCAAGAGTTTTTATCGTCAAATTTTCTTTACATTTATTGTCTGCTTTTTTTTAGCTCGAAACGCCGGCCCTTATTTTTTAATATTTGCTACAAAAAATTAATTTTTACTCATTTTTTAAAAATAATTTCTTATTACATAATATATAATTATTATAAATGATAAAAATTTGATAAAATAATTATTACATTTTTTTGTTTTTCGTAAATTTTCGTATGCTTATATTATAAGTATAGTCGACTTTCAGTTTTGAATAAGAGGCTGTTTTTATAAACATATCCCCTAAAAAGATACTTTAAATAAATAAATATTGAAAATAGAATATGTTTAAATCAAAAATTTCGGAGAGGAATGTTTAATTTACCTATTTTCATCAATATCTCTCATGTAAGTAATATTTTGAAATTTTCTTATATTTTTTCTATTTTCGAATTCAAATTTTCGAAAGTACGTGAATTTTTTTCGATTTTTTAACAAATTTTGTCGAAAGATAACTTCTGTTTAAAAAATATTTTTTAAAGTCCTTTTTTTTATTTAATTAAATATTTATTATTTTTTAGTTTTAATAAACCTAAAATATAGGTTGAAAATCCATTTTTTAGGAAATGACAAGTTTAGAAAGAACTGCATATTTTCTTTTTGAACAAAATTTTTTAGTCCTAGCTAATGCACCACACCATTCTATCAAGGTTGACTATACATTGAGCGTGTTTATTGGAAGGGTCCTTTAATTCTATTTTTGTATCTTTTAATTAATTCGTGTTTTAATCTTAATTTTTTGGTGGGTCGAGGGAAATTTTAATTTCACTTCGGTGTTTTCGTAAACATAAAAGATGTGTTCATATTCAAATAGTTTGTTAATTGATCCACGATATTCAGCCTACATTTTTGGACGAATTAGAAAAATTTAGAGTGGACCCCCCCAAAAAAAAACTATCCTTCATTTGAAATGTTCTGTTAGTCGTGTAAACAATAAATTAATTTTGGTGGTTTAAAACTGAAAAATGGCCAGTAACTCATGCAAAACTAAAAGCGAAAAAGGGTTTCTATTAAACACAGTCGTGATGTCACTAATTGATTCAATAGTTTCATTTTCATTTTTTTCTAATATTTCAAATATATATTACAGAACTAATCAGACATAGCTTACAGAAACCAGGCAACACCGAGTCAAGGTCCCTGGTTCTTATATAAAAAAAACTACAAATAAAAAGGTTTTATTCTTCTTTTTTTTTTCTATTATTATTTGATACTACCAATATTGTCTGACCTTGCTTTGATGCTCTTATTACGCTCATTTTGATCCGTGTTTTATTTATTCTTTTTTCAAATATATAATTCTAAAAATTTTTTTTTTTAAATCCGGAAAATATTTTCGTAAACTTTGGTTATATTGTCACAACACACGACACACCCCAATGAATGACCAACAACCGTTTTTGACTGTACGTGATTCATCGATACAAGATATAAATTATCCAAACCAATTACATCGTATTTAAAAAATAAAATCGAATAGAAATTAAGAATTCTTAAGAAAAAAATATTTCAAACTTACAATTCAATCACGTTTGCTTTCTTTTCTTCTTACGTGTGTTTTTTTTCGTTGTTTTTTTCTTCTTAATGTTTTCTTTTCCATGAAATGTTTTATTGTTTTTCGAAATTTTCTGCGACATTTTTCAGTAGAAAACTTCCTTTTCACTTGAAGTTTGCAGTCAATTTCATTTATTGAATCATTTTTACCCAATAAATTAATTCAAATTCGCAAATATCTTTCAATGTAAATTTCTTCATTTTTTCCCCTGATTTATCGTCTGCAACTTTTATTTTATTGCTAAATTGTGATTGGCTAATTTTTTTTAAAGGGACGCAACTCTTCCTAACGTGTAAAATTATCTCCCATGCATAAGAATCATTCAAAATATTTTTCATATTTCATTAGGCTTTTTTTTTTAAATTAAAAAAAATGTTAAGAAATTATAAAAATCATTAACAGTTCATAAGTTTTTTTTTCAGATTTTGATTAATTTATGCTATATTTATATAAATATAACAATGACGTAGAAAAAAATCAAAATTCACCAACATATTTTAATCTGATATTTAAATCGACATTGATTGCTTCTTCTTTCATTTCACGGCCACAAGAAGACGCTAAACGAAGGGCAGACAGATTTGTTATTTCTTTCGTTTACATTACTTTTACTGGATTGGAAATTATTTCTAGCCACGAATCCATTTATTATTGCTCAAAAAATAATCTTGAACCAGTTTTTACCCATGAGAACTTTTTATTAGGAAGTATTTTATTTTAAATAAATTAATTTGCCTAAAATCTTCTTCTTCTTGTTATTGTTGTAAGTAAAAAAATGAATAAATAAATAAAGATAAGAGCAAAAGAAAAAATACATTAATTGATTAAAAATTAAAAACGGTTATTAAAAGTGCTTGTTAAAATAATCAAAATAAGTTAGATTTTTTATCCCCTTAAAAAAATCCATAATTTCGGTTCATTCGTTTTAAAATCGCAATCGACTGATAATATTTTAATTATGATCTTACGATTAAACAATCAACAACATACATAAAAAAATCTAAAGAGGGTGGATGTGACTAACCCTCTGTATAACAATTTAAATAGGAGTTATCTACCTTACATTAAAAAATGAAAGTATTACAATCAACATTTTCTCCTTTAAAAAAATTAAAAGTACAACGAAACAATATTCTAAAGTTAAAAATTCAGTGGGACTTTTAAATATTGTTGAAGATGAATTTGGCAAATTTTAATAACCTCCCACAAGGTAAATACATTTTAATGGTTAGAAAAAGATACACAAAAGGTAACATTTGAAACTGCTTCAAAAATTTGTAGAAAAGAAAAGGTTTTAAAAGTTAAATAAAATTTGTGTGTTCATTCGTGGTGAATTCCTTTATGGACTTTTGGGCCTATCTAGGTCCATCTTCAGGGGCTTAGGGGAAATGTTTGTGAGGATTACTTACAGGTTAAAAAATACAATGTGTGGGATAATCTAACTACTATTCTTTTAAAATATTTATTATAAAAGAAAATGTTTCAAAAAAGGTGTTATTTACTTGTCAAGCACCAACCTAACTTAGGTACATGGCCATTTTTATGTGCTTATTATATCCTTGGGCTTTTGAAATCAGTATTGCTCTTCACCTAGATCAGTTACTCTCCCAAGTTTACGAACGCCATCTGCTTAAGGAAGCAAAAGAAGAGTTCTTTGTATTTTGAGTGGGATTTGAACTTGTGTAATGATTCCAGAGTCCAAACTTTTTACCAATGCTCCACTCTTGCTCCCCTTCCGAAAGAGCTATTGCTTTTGAATTACCAAAAATGTTGATATGCTGTAAAACATAACCAACTAAACAAAAATACATCATTAAAAAAAAGATGAATGATTAACAATTTAGTAAAAAAGTAAAAAATCAAAGATATATTTTATCCAGAAAAAATTTATTGAAACTGAAATTTGTTGGATTTTTACTAATTACTTTAAAAGGGTATCTTGAGGCAGTGTTTAATGGAAATATTGGCTGCTTCAAAATATACAAAAATCAAGAGCAATCTTCCCAAAATAGAATCAAGGGGACCATTAAGATTATTTTTTATTTCTTCATCTGATTATTGTTTTTATACTTGTTTTACTCTCTTGAAATAATCAAATGTTGGGCACCAAGAAATTGCCAATTTCATAAAGACCTTTTAAGTGGATATAAACACAAATTTTTCAAACTCAAAAAATAAAGCAACACAGTTGTTTCAATGTTTTTAATTCAATTTATTGAATAAAGAAACCAAAAATAATTCACAGTAAATAAGGAAATGCCATCATAATAAATTAAGATAATTTGGCCATATTGAATTTTTGCAACCCCTTTATTGAATTTACGCAACCTTTTAAAATTAAATTATTCATTTAGAATTCCAGATAAGTATATATATTTTCTGATATCCCAAGTAGAAGATTAAAATAAACTATAAATCTTCAAAGATATTTGGCTAAATATATTTTCTCTGTGTAGGATCCATTAACCCATTGTTCTTCAGATTTCATTTTAATTTCTGTCTAAAAAAACAAAACAAGGGAAATACATTAGACATCTAACAAACATATAAGCCTCTAGACATATATATTCTATACTTTTAATGAAAATAATTGATAAAGATTAAAAAATTTCATATTAACTAATTAGTTTCTTACAAGTATAAGAATATAAGTATTAATCTAAAAAACTTTTTTGAAAAATACCTCTGAAATTTATTTGTGCAATCTAATTTGCAAATGTTCTGTACATAGTACATACACTTTAAATGATTATTAATAAAAATAAAAGCAATAAAAGTTATTAGTAACAATAAAAACCGAAACCTTTTTATATTGGAAAATAATACATTTTAGTATAATTGTTGTTGTGATATAGAATTATTAAAAACATCCACAGAGTAAACCAAAATGCTTAAAAGAGATTCAAGAAAAATAATTTTTCCTTTATATATTCATTTTTTTTGCAAACTTTACTTAAACCCATCAATGTATATTGGATTTATTCTCAGATTTAAATGAAATAGAAGAGTTATCTGGAGGGATGATCCTATGATGTTCCAGCTATTATTCATTTTAGTTTCACACTCACACACACACTTGTGCATTCAAAATTTGAATATATACTAAATTCATCAATATGAATTAAGTAATGAGTAGAGCTATGACAATATGCTTTTTTGAAAGAATATTCTGGTCATTACTTTAACTATTTAACGATTTTACCATATCCTATAATTCTCTATTTATTAATAAGGCTGTGACAAAAATATTCATTAATAAAAGCATATTGTCACACCCTTAGTAATAAGCATTTAGTTTTTGTTGTTCTAGCTTGATCAAAATAATATAATTGCAGGAAGTTGAAGTTAAAATCAGATCAAATAACTGTTGTTGTTGTTGTTGTTGTTTTTTTTTTAAATATAATCTAATAAAATCAGTTTAAATAACAACTCATAAAATCTTTGGTATATAAGCAACTAAGATTTTACTATTCATTGCTCAGTAATAGAACAATTTAAATTTAAGAGAATTATGCTTTCTTCTTCTACATTTAACTTAAATTTTTCTGTTGTAATTTCTTTCAAAAGTCTTTAGTTATGAATAAATAAGAGGAACTTCAAATATGAAATTGAATGTGTTAATGATTTAAAGTTTATGATAAAAAAAGATGAATTAAATAAACAATTACTTACTAATCATACACCCCAGGGTTTTGAACCTACGTAATCAATGAGGTAACTGCAGTCTCTGCAACAACGTAACTCTGAAAAAAAAATGATCATACATTTTGGTAGAGTAGGCTTATTTAAGCACCGTCAAGTAACACTTTTACAACAAAATTCACAAAAGAGATTGTGTTGAAATGGTAATTTGGCTAGCTTTTTGTTTTTTGTTTTTTAATACAAAGATATAAATCAAAATTATAAACAGAACTATATACAAGCATACAAGTAACTACTTTTAATTCATTTAATAAAATGATTGATTCAACTAGAAATAAATTTCATGCATATGACTTAATATAATTAAAAACTATTAAAAAAAATATTTACAGAACATTAAGATGCGAATCATTAACCCAAAATCAGATTTTATTTCATATGTGAAATCAAAATATTTCCTAGATGATAAATTCTAAAGTTCTCAATGCATAAGAAATAACTTATTCTGGTTATAGAAATAGCTAATAACCGCTGGGCCAATAGATTTATATCACTTTAGATTTTTCAATATGCGACCTACATTAGAAGATAAATAAGAAGCAAACAATTGCTAATACTCTCTTAAACATCATACTATTCGACCCAGATGTAGATGTAGAACATTTGTGAGAATTTAATAATAATGAAACAAGCTTTAAACAATTTTAAAAGGGAAAATCAAATTCTAATTGATGGCAGTGAATATTGTCACAATAAATAAAAAGCCAAGATGTGATTGGCTGGCTTTTAGAACACAGCTGAACTTTCAGCATCCAATTTGTGGTTTAAAACACTGAAGTGACAAATTATTATAACCAAAAGTTTACTAGGGAAAAGTTTCTAATAATTCTATACAACTTTTTTTTTATTACACCCCTACACTTTTACAAGTCATTTAAAATGGGTCTTTTTTTTTTCTCTTTTTGATTTTTTTTTTCTCAACCAAAGGGCCTATAAATAAAAAGCAGAAGCTAAATATTTAGAATCAATTCTTATTAATTATCTAAATTCTGTTCTTCTGAATTTTTTTTTCACCAATCATGGCCTTATTTGATTCATCCATTTTTTTCTCTTTGCTTGACTCCATTCAACATTGTTGAAATGATTTATTTTGGAAGTTTCAAATTACTGAAATAAAAAAAAGAAATAAAAGAAAACATAATTAACATTTATTGTAAAAACTTACATTCTATCAAAGAAAAATACATAATCATTTTTTTTTTAGAAGCTAAAGTTGGAACTTGCTCTGTAGAGGTGGAAACAAACCTGAGACACTGATATACAGGACAGAAGTAGTCTTGGCATCGCACCCCTATAGAAATGAACTCGTCCGCCTACAAGAGAGGCGAGAGTGGGCTATTTAGGGAAGCAGTCTAGGATAGCAGGCTGATGAAATATATGTCGTCCCGACGACACTTACATGCTCAAATGTGAATTATCTTAATTAAAGTCATACTCACGGTAACAGGAGTACTTGGAATTAAAGAAGTATTTGTTTAAAACATAGTCTTAATATTAAAAAAATCATTAAGATTGGAAATACTAATAAACTAAGAAACCAAACCCTAAAAATAAAGTCCACTTTGAATTGTAAATTTGGATTTTATAATCATTATATACTAGTTCAAAACTGTGTTGTTTTATTCACATTTGATCAAATCTCTTTGGAAAAGGTAAAATCTCTGTATGCTATAGAACAAACCAATCAATCAAAAACCTATAAAATAGGACTCAAGAGGCATTCAGTTTATACCATTATAAATTAACACTATCTTGGGGTTGTAGCTTCAATTTTGGATAAGAGTGAAATAATTCAAAACAACAAGACAGTAAAACTAATGAGAATAAGAAATGAAATTTAATTCAGGTTCTTTGAAGGCTCCTAATTTTCACATTACTCTCCTGAATTTAGGAAAGAATGTTTGGTCAAAACACTTAATGAAGTACCATATTATCATTGATAAGGCAGTTGTGTCTCTAAACAATAAAAATGAGAACAATAGTCTAAAAAACCTTGAATAACACCTATAGAAAATGTGTTAAAAATAGTTTACTTACCTCACCTGGAGGCAAATAATAGTTTGCCCAACCTGAAATTAAATGATATTAAAATATTAATTTAAACCTGGATAAACCAGTACTTACAAAATAATTTACATTTGTATAATTTAAATGATCTCTCAGCTTATCAATTCAGATAATTTTAAAATAAAATAAAATCCTATTTTCTAACAAAAATCTTTTTTCTTAATTCCTAATAGTTAAAAAGCTATAGTGAAATTAGAAAAAGGAATGGGTTATGTTCTCATTAGCAAATTATTAACTAAAATTTTGTTTCCACAACTATCTTAATACAAAAATAAAAATTTAAACACACACACAAACACACACAAAAAAAAATGAAGCCATTTAAAAGTACCAAAGACAAGAGTAATTGGCTCATCTGTTTTTACTGGATTTATGTAAATTTTAAAAAAAAGACAGGAGAAAGGATTCTTGTTGCACATTCCTTTTTGGGTTCCTTCCAGTATAATGGGAAGCAAGAGTGGAACTATTGCATTCACTTTCAGCTATCTTGGGTAGATGAGGCTAAAAAACTCAGGAGAGTAACTCATCTAGATGTAGGGATAAAACTTATTCCAAAAAGATGATGAGACTCTGAAGGGCAACACAGATTACAAAATGCCCTGGGATATAATGAGCACATAAAACTGTACATATCCTTCCAATATATTCCATGTTTTAATCATTGTTCAATGAATCAAGTTTTCCAAGATTGATTAAAATGAAAACATAGTTTTTAAACCCTTTCATTTAAAGCAAACTGACTGCATCCTTCATATAAAAATATAATTTCTTAAAACCACAAACCAACAAATTAGATTTAGCTTTTTTTTCCTAAAGTTATGAAACATTTATTTGACATACCTTTCTTGAAGCAATTCCATTTCTTACACCTCATACATCTTCGAACAGTTTCTTTTATTTCTACAAAAGGAGAAATAGATTAATATCACATCATTATTACACTTTTGATATTTTTTATTAATATGATTTTAAAATCTTATAAATTTTTATTATAATCATTTTATACCTAAATGAAATATATATAATGCAAATATATAAATATATATAAATAAATTTAAGAGAAAATCTATTTTTATCTTCAAAAAGATACCTATTGTTTTCTTATGAATGTATCATCTAAAATGTTCAATTGAAATATATTTATAGAATTTGAAAGAAAAAATTTTTAAACTACTTTTGATTTAAACTGAAGAAAAGGTATTATTTAGAAATGAATGTTTTTAAATAGATTCTTTTTTAAAATATTTAAATTGTTCTTTTAAAAAAATTAGGCAAGCTGTTTTTATAGACCATTAAAAGCGATTTAAATTCTTTTAAAAATGAAACCAGGAAATCATTGATTATATAAATAAATACTTAATAAAAATCAAAACTAATCTATCACCAAGCAGAAAATAGTAACATAATTATTGTAGTTTAAGTCAAAAACATACTCTGTTCTGCTCTATATTTTTCCCTTTCCACTAAGTTTAATAAACTTTTTCTTTTAGATAACAAAATTAAGTTTCATTAGTTTTAAGATTAATGATGTTTTATAATTATAAATTATTTCATTTAAGTCAGCAATCAACAAATATATACATTTTGTGTAGAATATAAATAAAAATACATCTATCTGTTGTTATGAATTCCTAATTCACATTGTTAATTGTAAGTTTGATATACATTACAACTCCAACCGCCTTTCTTGCCATCCTTTCATTTTTTTTTATGATTAATCACTGAAATAAAGAAATTAAATAAATATTAATAAACTGGTATAAAATCTAAAATAACTGAAAAATATTTTTTTATAAAAATAAAGCTGGAAAAAAATTATTAGGATATAAAATCAACAAGAAATATTTTCATCTTATAACATTGATATAAAAGATTTCTTATATTAAGTGAATTTTAACTTTAAAACTTATTAAGTTCCACCGTTCTATAAATAAAACACTAAATAAAATCACATAACATCCCAGTCACCATTAAAAAATTATAGTAAATCTTTTTTCTATAGGGTTTTTGCTTTTTGTGTGATACCTCTATTGGGTAATGCAGTTGCTACAACATAAGTGTGCAACCCTTCACTCCAGATTAGCCAGAATAAAATTTGACTAAGGTCAAATTTAAATAAACTAAAATATATTTTATTTCAACTTTTTCTTCAATTTTACAAAAGCTAACACGCAAGAAAAGAAAACCTTACAACTTATAATCTTACTTTATTGCAATGATGAGCAAATGAATTTACAAAAAAAATGATTAAAGTGGCTCACATATACTGTACTCAAACACAGTAATCAACATATACTGTACTGACATGTTTCACATATACTGTACTCAAACACAGTAATCAACAATACCTTTTTATAAAGGTTCTACTCACCTTACCCATCTTTGTTTTACAGCATCCATTCCAACATATTTTATTAACTGCAAAAAGAAATTCATAATATTTTAGCTAAAAAGTAAGACTAAACCTATTTCTTGCTTTAACAAATTCAATATTGCTTAAAACTAAACTTTTAATGCTAACTGCCAATAAAATAAATTTATTTATGAAACTAATTATTTATTCCAGAATCTCTAATTTAGAAAGATATTATTTAGTTTAAAATGATGATTAGATTGTCTATAAGCACAGAACTCCAACTAATTAAGCCATGAAGTAAGTAGTAATGAACATTGATAAGAAATATGAGAGTCTTACAACTCTATGACAGAAAATAAATACTTATAGAAGCTGTCTAAATAAATGAAGCAAGACATAGTGACTGACCAAGGTAATTGGCCTTAATAAATTTTATTCATGTAGCCATTTTTTTACAGCAGAAGAGTAAGTATATTTATATCTTTCTTACCTAACAGACTGGTGGTTTTTCTTAATTATTGTAAAAATATTGAAAAATTTAGTTTATTAGATACAACAGTTATAGGATATAGATATTAACAAAAACTTTTTCAAATATGTAAGACAATACTTACCTTGTGGACAATCCCTTGTGGTCAGGCATGCTGATGTGAGGTAACATTGACTACATACTGAAACAAATAAAAATATTCTATTTGTATTTAAAAACAATATTTGCTTTTATCCACAAAATAAAAGTGAGCTAATATAAAAAAAGTAATATGAGTAAGTCAAGAACATAATGTGTTTAGGCATTCAATTTATTAAATTATGCAATTGCATATTCCATAATAAACTCTAATAGTTACAAAAATATAACTATTTACACATGTATCTTTACATTTAGAGATTTTGGACTGTTGTTCTTATCTTTGCTCTGTTTAGAAAATAGAAAAATAAAATTAAAATCATTAAGAAAAGCTACAAAAGTATTTGGAAAAGCAAAAATAATACAGTACAGTAGTTACTGTACTGTATTATTTTTGCTAAGTATTAACCTAGTACTAACTAGTTACTGTACTGTATTATTTTTGCTAAGTACTAACCTAGTACTAACTAGTTACTGTACTGTATTATTTTTGCTAGTACTAACCTCTTACTCAAATTTTATCTTAAAACCAAGTCCAGACTGAGCCATCAATCAATCAGACTGTCCAAGGGCCCAGTACTGCGAAGGGACTTGCCTGGCTGTCCATAAAATTATCAAGAATATCCTTGTTAGACACTCAAATACATGCTTTCTGAGTTGGGTCTCTCTGATTTGCCTGCACATCATAATATTTGTCTAATGGCCATAGCTGACTACCGGGCATAGCTAAGCCAATATGCACGGATCGCCTGCTGCACAGCCTCTACATGTAGCATAATTGAAAAAATATGGGAGGAGAACGATATTATCTGCCTGTGAGCCAATAGTAGTCTCAGTCTACTTCTGTTTAAAATCAAGGCGTGATATATCATCAAAAATTATTATTTTTTTAAGAAGAGTTTTCTTGCCCTTTCTTAATCATTATTTTTAATACTATGCAATAAACACATAAAAAAATTTGGATAGAAACAATGCATTATACTAGAAAACCTGGACGAAGTTCAAGAGAAAATTACATGACATATATTTATTTCCATTTACTAACCTGGTAAGCAGTTACAGTTTGATAGGCAATTCTTACATGAATATCCAAATGAAACAGCTGTAATGAAAATCATAAGTAGTAAAGATATTTTTATGAAAATTTTTTTAAAAAAGACATATTTTCTATCTTTTAAAAACAGTAAACAATATGATTTTTTTTAATCATACAAATATAGTTCTTGAAAAATAAAAAGTTAATTATGAGTTAGAAAACCCCAAATTAAAATTAATTGCATACGAAAATAATTTTTTTTTATTTATTTAGAATGATTCATTTCAAATTAAATGGAATTTAGAAATAATTTCTAATTTTAAGTCAAATCACTATTTTTGTTTTAATATAGTTATTATGACTCATAAATGATAAATTATCAGAAATTTCCAGACTGGGATATGAATACATATTTTAGCAGGATAGAACATTTTAGATATTAGTATTTTTAGTTATGCAATTGTATAAAGTAGCTATTATTTTCATTACATAATTAATAGATAGGAGTTTAATCTAATGTATTCCTGTTAATTGATGTTAGTGACCCTTGAGAAAAAATGGACTATTTATATGATATATAATTCATCATCTGAAATTTCATGAGCATTTTTGAAAGTGACATGCACCACCATTGTTAGAAGTAGGATATACTAATGAACATCTTTAAATTTTAGTATTTAAATCTTACATATTAAATGTATATCTATTTGCTTTCTTATATTATTTTCTATAATATTTTCATTAGAAGTATGACCATGTTTCCTTTAATTATCATTGTGCTCTGTCCAACTTTCATGAACATAAATTCCCCTAACATTAAACCATTAGTAAGAACTTAATACAAAGATAAAACTAGACTTGAGATTCTGAACTCCTTTCAATTATTTACATAATCAACTGATACATACCTTTACAAATATGATTCCTTAGTTTTGTTAATATGTAACTCAAATAGTAGAAATTTGTATGGAAAAAATATTTATAATATGGTCGACTGGCAATATTTTTCATTTCTTTTAAGTTCACTTTTGATCCAATAGCAATAGAAAATATTTTGACTCTTAGAATTTTCAGGAAGTTTGCACTTTCTTTGGTCTTATAATAATTGGCTGATTTGTAGTATCCAATAATAAATGCATATTTAGGCACACAATGTCCATAAGTTTTTTCTGAATAATGGAACATACTAGGCAGTTTATCTAATGCATTATGCAGGTGAACAGGTTTACCAGTCAGGCTTGTCATTTTGATATAACGTAGAAGACGAATAGCAAATATCAGTCGCCATGTCTCTGAATATGTTCCTAAGGGAATTTGGTACATTCCATATTTTGAAAATGCAAGAATGCCAACACGTAACTTATCATAAGACATATGAAATGTTTTACTTAATTTTATGATAAATTCTAACAGTTTATCAAAATTGGGCTTTGATATTTTATATGATAAATCGATAACTATTACATAGTCGCCTCTCAAATCACAACCTGCAAAAATAAAAAGAAATATTTTATATCAGATAGTTACCTGGAAGGCAAATAAAATTTACAATACAGACAAAATTATATCTAAGAATCTTAAAAAATTCTACATAAGCTAATATCTGATAAAATTAATATTATTACATCTTTATACTTATAAAAAAAAGTCTATTTCCAAAATTAATTTATAAAATAATCAAATTCATTTTTACCGAATACAATATTTGCTTCAAAATTGGTTCTAATTTGGTTTTGTTTTTTCCCCAAGAAAACACATTACAACTGAATATTTCCATGAGTGAATTAATATTACTTTAATTTTAATGACATTGTTTTGGATTTTTTAGCTAATTTGGCAATTTGTTAACCCCCTATTTTTTCACCCATCAGTTAAGTGAAAAACATTAGATAGATAAACATTTTACTTCTTCATTTGTATAAATTTAACTTTTTTAAAATCATCTATAATTGCATTTGACAGGCCAGATCTTCCAGTCAAAGTGTTTTGGATGATTCACTGAAAATCTTAATGGAAATTTGAACTTCACAAGCAGTCCGCGGTTACATGTATAGATGCCTGTCTTACCAAAGACTAAAGGTGCATCCAACCTAGTGATTTAACTGCAATCTCAGACACTAACTTGGGTATTTCTTACCCCAGCCAAAAAACAATGTCTATATGTACTAAAATGTTAATCTTCAATAAATTTTGAACATATAAAATATCAATTTAGTATCATAAAAAAAAAGTCAGTGTGTGCTAACAATATAAATTTTATTTGTGTTCCTTTTTTTTCTGCAAGGTTATTGTCAAGTTATGAAAACATAATCTTTTATGGATACTAAATGGAAAATAACCAAATTTGGGGTAAAAAATTAAAAGAAAACAATATTTACTATGGGAAATTGGTAAACCACATGGATAAACGACTAAGACAGCATACTACTTCCTCTTAGAATTACTGTTCTTAATACTATATACTTCTAGTTTTGTCATGCAGTCCGCTTTGTCTTCCATTATTAACACAGCTATCATCAAGCTATCTTGGTTTTAGGTATCTTCCACCTAAAATTCTTACTCATAGTTTAATTTTTCCAATTTCTAAGTTTATTCTTTTTGTTATTACAGTGCTCCATTATTATAATACTGTTTACAGGGTTCATAAAAACAAATAGCATTCTCTCTGGGTTGCGTGTTGAGACTCAATAGTGCTATAGTACAAGCGTTTACCACTGATAGGATCCAGCAGTAGGTGGCTTGTGGTAATGCGTAGTTCACTTCACGAATTACTTTTTGTTATCTAATTTTTTTTATCATGAAGCTGAAATTACTGAATACAAAAAAAAAAAATAGATAAATTTAAAATATATCTTGCAAGGAACTTAAGTAGACTCTTAGTCAAAAATTCAATTGATTATTGGTCTGAAAACAAGATAGAAAAGTCTTGAAGCTGTAAAATTTTCTACCTAAGATTCATTTTTATGTAGAAATACAAAAATTTACAAACACTTTTTAATTCAAACACAGCTAACTCATTTTTCAATGAAATTTCAAAAATTTTTACAATACATAGGTCAGATAAGTATCTATCTTTTGAAACAAAAATTTTCAATTTTTGTTCAGTTATTAAAAGTTATTGAAAGATTATTGGTGTTTAAAAGTGATCGATCATGTAAGGAATGTCAGATTTTATACGCATTTTATATCTTTAATTAAGCCTTTGAAATGTTTTGGTGATGTAGCTCAGTTGGTAGCGTGTCTGATTAATTTTAACAAAACTCAGGTTCAATCTTTGTAATAAAATTTCTTCTTTTTCCAAAAACTGGAATTTAAGACATCAAACTACTTAGTCTAAATATTTGAAATTTGACATTAAGGGCATCTTTTTAATTGGTTTTCAACATAAAATTTGGCAGCCTAGTGGTCAAAGTTGGAAGATTTGACGTCTGCTAATTTTGTGAATAGAAAATTTAATTTTAACATGTAGGGTATTCAGACATTGAGCAAGCTTTTAATAGATTTAGGGCAGAATTTTTTAACACGGAACATGCTTTTTAATTGGTTTTCTGCCCTAAATTTAGCTGCCAAGGGGTCAAAGTTAAAAGATTTGACTGATGCTTTTTTTTTACAAACTAACCAACAATTATTGGATCGAAACGCTTAAACTTTGGGATATAGGTTTTTTTAAACCATAAAGACTATTTAATTGGTGTTGATATTGAAAAATAACTACTGAGTGGTCAAAATTTGAAATTACAGAACCTGGGTAATAAAAGAAAACATCATTTTATAGCAAAGCCTGGAAAAATCATGAATTAAATAGAAAAATGTGAGCATGAAAAGTAATATGGTTAAGATTGAATTTAGAAAATAAAAAAAAATGTTGTTAAAACTGGAAAAGGAAAACATATTCTAGTAAATAAATTTATAACTTAAAATATTGCAGCATTAAGAACTCATATATGATGTTAAACTGAATTCTTAGAAAATTCTTAATGCTACAATATTTTCTAAATTATAAATGTATTGGATCGAAACGCTTAAACTATATATCGCTGTTGAAATCCATACACAACCCATGGAATGTGTATGTTATTTTTCTGACTGTTATCCTCATCCTTATCATTGTTACCTTTATGGTTTTCACCTTTCTTTAAGTAATTGAAACCAGAAACCTTTATGTCATAATCTGAAGTCTTTACAGATTTCAAATTCAACTTTATAATCTTTTGGCCAATGAACCCTTTGCCTTTTTTTTTAGTTGATTGAACTTGGGAACCTTTATATCATTATTGGGTGTCATTGAAGATTTCTAATTATTACATAAAGGTTCCTGAGTTTGATCATCTGAAGAAAGCTGAGGGATTAATTAGGAAAAAATATTGATTCAGGATGTAAGTAATTAAGATATTACTCATAGCACATTAGCAGTAGTGAATCTCAGATATTTGGAGAGGCACACTGTAGTTATAAGCAATGCAAACACAATTCTCTTAAAGATTTCTATCATTTAATATCTAATTCTATTAAGAATGCCAGTAATCAATTTAATCTCCTTTAATGTTTTTTTTGCTTTCACACTGTTCCTACATAGTACCACTCAACCTTATATTTTTTCACTAAAGTTAAAAAGGAGTATCTTTTAATCTGACATAAATGACAATATTTATAGGCCTCAGAGTTCTGCTACAAAATAAAAAGTCTACATTGTCAACAGCTA
Source organism: Idiosepius hallami (assembly GCA_034780655.1). Taxonomy (NCBI): domain Eukaryota; kingdom Metazoa; phylum Mollusca; class Cephalopoda; family Idiosepiidae; genus Idiosepius; species Idiosepius hallami. The sequence continues at coordinate 16,389 of JAUZSX010018847.1, forward strand.
TGTTCAGTTGTCCATTAAATTCACTACTTATTATAGTAGTTATTACTATAATGCAAAACAGTTAATACACCTAAAAATATAATATTTATAAAAGAACAGTGTCATGAACCACCAGAACCAACTTTTTCAAATTTTATCACTCAATATTAAAGAATAGAATAGAATAAAAGTTTCGATTTACATATATTTCCTAGACAGCAATATTAAAATCACTAAATTTTAGAAAAAAAAGACATTAAATTCAAGATTGATTTTATGATCATTTAATTAAAAATAAGATTTATGAAGCTATAAAATATCTAAGAAGCCTCATCGGATTATGTTAAAAGTTTCATCCAGCATATTTAATAAGTCTTAGGTAATTTGAATATATTTTCTATATTACAGGTACATTTAAATAGTATGTAAAAAATGAAAATCAGAAGATAATTAAATACACTTACATATTTCACAGTTTCTGCCATGAAATCCAGGACGACATTTGCATATATATGTATCACAACAAGATTCACAAGTGCCTCCATTTTGACAAGGACTTGAGGCACAATGATCTATTGATAAAGAAAATTAATTGCTGATTTAATATAAACATCTCTTATCTTAGATAAGTCTCTATTTAATGTATAAGTATTAGTACACTATATAAGTTCTAAAGTAATGCACTAAACGCTAGTTATATTGTATAAACACAGTCAAGTTAAAAATACATAAATATTAATGAATATTAATTGACACTTCAAGATAATAGTAAGTACTAGAAGTATTGCCCGGCTTTGCCAAGCACCAGGAACTTGGCACTAAGGTAATTAAGAAAGCCTATTTTCTAAGAAGATGCTCAATACTTTTTTAAACTAAATTTTATTCTATACTAAATTCATTTCTAATCCTTTTCCATGCTTAATTAATTTTTAATGTTTTTCATACTAAATTTGTTTCTGAAGCTTTTTTTATACTAAATTAATTATTAATGGTATTTTCTAAGGTAGTTAACAAAGCCTATTAAATAGAAAAACTGTACCATATGCAAATTTTTGTAGTCTGAATCATTTTTTATATAACTATTATAGTTTTTTTTTCTGAAGAGGTCAACAGTCTGTTTTTTTTTGTTAAATAGAGAAGTTACATTTGTTTTTTTATAATAATTTTTATCATTTGAACAACACTTGTTAAGGAAAATTTTTTTTTAAAGACACTTTGTGTTTGAAAATGAATTATTTTTTCTTAAATTAAAAAAATTCTCTGCTATTCATTTATTTTTAATTCAAAAACACTTCTTTGTATCTTCTCAGTGTTTTAAATAATATTTTTTAGGCAACAATATGCATTGTTATGTCGTTAAAATGATTTATATGGTCAAGTCCCATTGGAGATACCGGTTCCTGTCAGATAACCAAAGTTAAGCAATGCTGAGCTTGGTCAGTAGTTAGATGGGTGACCATTTAACAATATCTGTGTTTAATATTCAATTTCTTGTTTTTCCTTCTGCTTGATCTAGCCATAAAAAAAATAATATTATTGAAATTAATATTTGGCCATATTCAGTAAACAGTGCCATGCTTTGCCACGTCACAGAATACTCCTTGCGGTCCCTTTACTCTAAAAAAGGCAACTTGCACCCCAACAACATACTATAGGCACGATTAAAATATATACATACATACACATATAGATATATACATACACATATAGAGCAGCGATGGTGGAACAGGGCAGCAACATTAGTAGAAGCTCGGGCTCTGAGATTGTATTATGCGAGTGCAAATCCCAGTCAAAACCATTACATTCACCTTTAGCTGCCTCGGGCAGATGGGGCTCGTTAGCTCTAGTGCAGCTCATCTAGGTGAAGGTAACACTGAATGTAAAAAGCCCGGGTAAGAGCACGTAAAAATGGTCTTTTGCCAAACTTGGGTTGGTATTCACCAAGTAAATTTAATACATACACATATAGATATTCATATAAAATTTAGAGGTTTGGGAAAGTCATTTTAACCTATTTGGGCCCGAAATTTGGCTAACAAAAGGTCATGGTTCAATGATTGGACTTTTAAGAACTCTACCAAACTCCTCCTACAATTTTGGGTCTTGACACTTGAAATTTTAGATTTAGGCTAATTAGACGTGGATCTATTTAGGTTTAGGTCCAAAAAAATAATTGCTAAGAGGTCAAAATTGGGGTCAAAGTTCATGAAAATTTGACCTTTCTGTTCATTACGGTCTAAACACTTAAAATTTAACATTTACATTGAAAAAGATAGCACAGACATTCTGACCACCTTGATTATCATCCATACCTCTACATAAAATGGCTTCTCTAAGCAGCGTCCTTCCGGGGTGAGACTATGAGAGTATAATCGATTTTGGACCTACAGTCCATTTTGGTTAGGGTCGACCATGTTTATGGCCAAGGAAATTTCAGGTTTGCCATAAACCCGGTGTTTTCCAGGCATTTCTCATTCTTTGCAATTCCACTTTTTTTTCAACAACTTTTTTTAACGAAATTACCCCAAACTTTGGATCTACATTTTTGAGGCGACCCTTCAAAGCATGGTGAAAACAGTTTGAAAAAATCAGCTTTTGACCGTCCGTTTTTAGCGTCTCTTTTTACCCCATTTTTGAAAACAGGGGTTTGCGTTCGACTGACTTGGTCCAAACTTTACACACTGATGCCCAGTGTGGTCTACAATGATTTTCCAAGATTTTTTTTTGAAACTTCAATTTGAAGCCGATTTAGCAAGTGGCTATAAAGTCAGGGTTCATTTTGCCAAAATACCCTCGGCAATAATTTTTTTTCGGTACAATCAGACGCTACCCCTAATTGTTCCAAAATAATAGCTGCAAAATCCTGAACATTCCAACAAGACACAGAATGCCGAAATCCATTTTCCGATTTGGCCGATATTTCGGTCTGTTTTCAGCATTTTTGATGTTTTCCACCTTTTCTCCATTTTCAACGTTTACTTTTGACATATATTAACGAAACTTCAGATATACCTTCCATACACGATCTTATTGCCAGTACTGATATTAGATTATGAAATCTAAGATTTGAAACCTTCTTTTTATGGCGTCTGATTTTTCCGAGTTGTTTCGACCAGTTTGGATAAAAATTACATACAAACATGGTCGAGACTTATTTCTGGCAATTGCAAAAAATTTTTTTCCAAAAATCTCAATTTTTCACCCGTCCACAACCACTTGAATATAGGGTAAGGGAAACGTGTTTTTTTATCATTAAACCTACTGTAAAATATTCTAAGTCTTGCAATTATTTGAGGGATTAATTTGCCATGGTTTTTAGATTGTAAACTGGACATTTGTCCTGTTCATTTTCTATTTTAGCAATCGCTCTAAAAATTGACGTGTACATATTTTACTTGATTATAAATTTTTCAAAAATTAATTTCACAATAATTGCAAACCAATTTTTTGATTAAAAAATATTTTGCTCCTGAAAAACTTGGACATTAGATTTTCTGCTTAATGAAACTATCAAGCAAATTTAATCTGTATTGATAATATTTGATTTGCCTAAACTTCAATATTTAAATTGTCAATAGAATAAATATATATGAGAATTGTATGTTGGAATTGGTGAAATATTATTGAATATATTAATCTAATATTTCTGAAATATAGATTTCAATGAAACCTAATTAAAATAAAATTAATGACTTTACTAGAACTCCTCTTTGCACAAAAGGTAAGCCTTACAATAAGTATTCATTTTTTCCATCAAATATAGTTTATCATAATCTTTTCTAAAACTATGCAAATACTCAGTTCTGCTCCATATTTTAATCCAATTTACAAATATCTTATTACCAATGACAATGGTAAGATTCTGACACATTTCTCTGTCCTACAAGATTTAAACCAATTTATAAATTTGTCACTGACATCTAGGGAAAATTTGTAAAGACAAATTACCAGCCCTATCTTGATTTTAATATCAGTGGTATGCTCAAAAATTCAAATTTAGAAATATGAACTATAAATCTAAATAAAAGATCTAAAATTAAATATAAATTATAAAAGATTTACTTAACATATTTCCCTTTTATTTTATTTTTAGATTATCAAGGTAAAAATAATAGGATTAAAGTTAAACATAAAAAGAATTCAGAACATTCTTCAGTAAAAAAAAAAATTAGTGCTCTGAATTATATCATTAATAGTTTAATATAAGCATTAATTTTATCTCTAGCCAAAGAGAGGAAAAGGAAAAAAATCAGAAATAGGGAAGTTAAGAAAGGAAATTACATAATAATTGGTGAATATTGTATTTTTCAAAAACATTTAATAACTAACATATTATTAACTTGTTTACATAATAAATTAAATATATAAGTCTCTACTGAGCGATAAAAAAATCTTGAGATATAAAGAAATATGGATAATTTTAAACTAGTACTGCTAAAAACACCAAATATAAAATAAAAAAATGATTTCTAATTACAAAAAATGATATTGAGGATGACAAAATTGTTTAAAAGATTACCTGTATATGTGGTACTTTGTAATGTTGCCTTTGTAGGTGATAAACTTGTTACAACTTTTGTTGTTGCTGTTCCTTTTGAAGATGAATGGAATTTACAGAGTGGAGTAACTTTGGAAGGCGTTGGAAAAGAAAATGTACTCATATGAAATGTTGTTTTTTCAGTTGTAGGTACTTCAGAAGTAGTAAAAACACTTGTTGGTTTACTTGTTATTACACTTGTTGGTGTTGTTATAACAGTTGGGCTCGTTATTTTAGTTGTTGTTGGAACAGTTGTTACGAAGGTTGTTTCGCTTGTCGTTGGAACTTTGGTTGTTGTAGTTGTTGCAATACTACTAGGTGTTGTTTCGAATATGATTGTTGATGGTTCTGTAGTTGTTTTAAAAGTTGTTTCTTTTGTAGTTGGTGCTGCTGTTGATAAAATCGTTGTTAACACTGTTGTTTTTTCAGTTGTAGGTTCTGTAGTAGTTGTAAAAACACTTGTTGGTTTACTTGTTATTACACTTGTTGGTGTTGTTACAACAGTTGGGCTCGTTATTTTAGTTGTTGTTGGAACAGTTGTTACGAAGGTTGTTTCGCTTGTCGTTGGAACTTTGG
>JAUZSX010018957.1:0-21480 GCA_034780655.1 Idiosepius hallami
AGTTAAGCAACATCGAGCCTGGTCAGTAGTTAGATGGGTGACCATTTAAGAATACCAGGTACTGTATCTTGCACCAGGGCGGGTAATGCCCAGTTTAGAGTTAGGAGGCACAGTTAAATTACTGGGTTAATGTACCCTTAGTCTTTGGTTAGACAGGCATCTATATGTGCGGCTGTGGACCGCTTGTGAAGTTCAAATTCCCATGAGACTCAACACTGAATCGTGTGTATTCAGTCATTGAGCTGGCTAAACTGGCGTACGTAAAAGTCCTGTATCCATCCTTCTTTTCAAATGTAACCTCTGATAGTAAATCTATAGCTGTAATATCTAGATGGTATTTGCACAAAGACAAGGAATTTATGCACTGGAAGTTAAGAGACTTCTCCAAGAAAATATTATAGAGTACAGCAAATCGCGATAGAGATCCCAGGTCCCAATAACAAGTAATGAAACCATAAAAAAGGAGAGTTATTCACTATTTCAAATTTTGATGCATATTCACTACCCTGTATTGAGAAAAAAGTTTTCTCATATCACTAGGTATTGTATTTTGAGCACGTTGGATCGAAAGAATGAATGCCTACTATCAGATATCCATCAAGCCGAAAAAAAAACTTACATGGCATTTGAATCTTGTGGGCATTTATACCAATTCCGTAAGATCGCTTTTGGGGTTACAAATAAGGTCACAAGTTTTTATAGGGTAATAGATGAAATCATTTTCGATGAGAAATTAAATGGTACTTTGGTATAAATAGACAATGCCACTATTTGCGGTTATAATGAAGAAGATCATAACCACAATCTACAACGATTCATGTTTAACCTGAAAACCTCAAGAAAAATAAAAAATCAGAAAATTGCAAGATAGCAGAAGGAAGTCTCTTGCTATTCATTTGACATATCTTATTGCCTTGGAAAGGAGAATGCAGCAGTTGGCGTACTGTCATGGATGTGTGGTCTAACAACAAGCTTAAATGATCTTCAGAGCTGACATAGAGAATTGTGCCACCTGGATATCACAAGAATGGTACATGTAGTCCGGAGCAGGAACTTACCATATTCAGTTGAAGATTTAAAAAGAATTACTAACTCCTGTCAAATATGCTCCGAAAATAAACTAAGGTTTTATAAACCCCCTCAAGTAATACCCGGGAAGGTCCCTCGTCATTTTGAAAGACTTTATGTGGATTTGAAGGTCCACTCAACTACACTCTATTAAAATTGTCTAAAATTTTCAAGGTCCACTTAAGTGGACAGTCTAAAACACAAAATAAATACATGCTTTCTGTAATTAATGAGTACTCAAGGTTTTCCTTTGTCATTCAATGACCTGGTGTAACGAGCTCTACAATTATTCAACAGGATCTCTGCTGCTTAACATACATAGCATGTGCTGATAAATTATCCATAGTTTGCTGGTTTTTGAATCCCTTGACAATTCATATTATTTCTCAATTAAAGTATTATGCAGTCTGGTTCCATTAATATATTTAAACCACACTCATTAATATGTAAAATTGCTCAAAGTCCTCCACTTATCCTGAAAATCAGATTCATCTTCCATAATGTTGTGTTAGACATTGATTCACCAGCAGGTGGCCACTAAATGCTCATTGCACTGCCTTTCTGCTCATCATATGTATGACGGCATTGTCACCATATACTATCTCCATAAGTCCAGTGCTATTTATGACATCTAGTGACTGGTAGGGATGGCTGCAGCTGCACAGCTTATAATGTGTCACATAGATATGGTATAAAAGGGAAATCAACATCACTTGCAACCATTTCATGTGAAAGATTGACCCTGAAAACATGCAATATTTTAAAAATATCATAAAAATCAATAAACATGTTATTCTTTGCATGAAATTATTTTAAATTATTTTTATGGCTTTATTTTCAGTTGACGTATACAATTTAAATGAAGTTTATAATCAATTCGCAAAGAATTCCCCCCCCCTGGGCAGATGGGGCTCGTTAGCTTGGGAGAGCAGTTCATCTAGGTGATGGGTAACACCGAATATATAAAGCCCGAGTAAGAGCACGTAAAAATGGCCTTGAGCCAAACTTGGGGGTGCTCATCAAGTAAATATCATAATCAATTCGCAAAGAGCTTCAAATATTAACGGCCATTTGAAAAGGCAATTTCCAATGGGAAATGATATTAGTTGATTTGATTTCATATACCTCTACCCAATCATGTGTTTCAGTGGAATAGACAATGGTAATTTGTTTGCCTTCTCAGTTGCAATTTGGGTTTGAAATCTCTCACAGTGGTTAATTTTAATTTTTCTATTTGGTCTGTGTAAAGAGAAAATAGGAAATCTTTATTTAATCTTATTAAAGTTTCTTTGCTCAAGCCCTAGGAGGAGTTACTGGCTGGCTCGGACCTTTCTCGCAGGGAGTGAGGGACACTTAACTGTGCTCAGGCCAAGGTGGCAAAAACTGGAGATAACCCCAAGAGGTGGGGCTTCGTTCGGGATGCTGTTTGCTCATGGGGCGCTGCCAAGCATACCATACCTCATCCGCTCACGGAGTGAGAAACCGTGCCTTGCTCTAATGTGGACTTGGAGAATGCGATGATCGCCATCCGTCGCTTCTTCTCTACATGGAGTGGCACGATATGATGATCTTATTAAAAAGCTAATCATTAAAAAGGTAATCTTATTAAAAAGTAAACTCTTGACCAGACCAGGAAATTTGTACTAAACTTCCATCATATAGTTTGTAAAAAAAAAAAATATGAATTAAATTAATTATCTATTTTGTCAGACAAAACTGATTTCTAGAACTAAAATTCTTATTGTTTGAAATTTAATAAAAAAAATACATGAAAATAATGACATTAAGACTGCTTTTCTTTTGTCAAATGAATAAGATGAATCCTGAGTGTTAATTAGTTAATTATAAACAAAAGATTTTATCAAAGAATACATGTATGAGGTTCATTCATGGGGTGTGTTGTTGTGTGCTTATAGAATGCATTTAGTCCTGTCTTGAAGTTGAATATTTGCAAGGTTTGTTGTTTGAAGTTAGTCTAGTTTTAGAAATCATGTGGTTCTGCCACTGCTGTCATTGTTCTTGGAACGGGATAGACGGTGCTTAGTTCACGTAGATGTCAGAACTCTGACTGTTATGCTGTGTTGTTGATGGCCCACCTCACCTCAGACTGTCTTTTGCATTGGTTTAAATCTCCCAGCAAGAGGGCAGTCGTAAATGCATCATAAGTTGTTTTAAACTGGCATCGTAAATGAGGGATGTCATGAACCTGTCTACTACTTACACATGTAAATATTGACATTTCTGTACTTGAATTTCTGTACTTAATTAACATTTAGAAAAAAAAAAGTAGTTCTCAAATTTGAACACTTATAAATATGATAAAAATGGGAGGTGTTATTTTAATCCAAATACAAGTATTGCCGGCTACGCACAGTATTTTTTAAAAATTAGTGCAAATAGTATTTTTCAAATGGGTGCAACAACATTCAACAAACAAACGTTTGCGGATATAAAACGATCAATAGAACCCGGATGGTATTTTGAGAAGGAACTAATATTATCCTGTCACCGGTAAATTTCTTACTTAGCGTCTGAACGACATCGAAAGAAAAAAATAAAGAAAAAAAGAAGAAAAGATTAAAGAAAAACACTTGTCGGAATGATAAATTAAAAAGAAAAAGCTTAAAACGTTTATTTTTGGTAAGTATCGTTAATGATATTTTTAGTTTCAAGAATTTTTCTTGTGTGTTTTAGTTTTTGCAAGTAGGATATTTGGGGTTTATTGAATAAAAGAAAAAATGAAAGAAAATAAGGGTTGGAGTTGAGAAAAATAAAATAAAAAAAATAACTGTCCACAACTTTTTTTTTTTTTTTAAATAAAATTAAACCTTAAAACATTTGTCTATTTAACTGGGTCTTTAAAATTTTTATTCAATCAGAAATAATTAGGAAAAAAACAAATAATTATCTTTTTGAGATTCAACAATTAATGGCGCATTTTATTTAAAATTATTTTTCGTGCGTGGCTATAAAATATTGGTTTTTGAATTACTAAAACAAAAATGAATAATATTTGATGCCAAAATATTATTAAGAAATCCTTTAGAGTTTGTTGGTCACTGTAATTAATATTTTTTGGATATTTTTAAACTTTTACCTAGAGTAAATTTTAATCGCGTAAATTTCAGGAATCTTTGTAAATTATTTTTTCAAACATGTTCTATTATCTAGTTTTTGTTGTTTTCTATTTATTTTTCTAATAAATTAAAAAAAAATGGTAACAATTTTTTATTTCGTTTAAAAACTGGCTTTAATGATCCGAAGAGTAAAAAAAATTAGTCAAATTTTCTGTCATACCTACCGACACCGACCGCCGGCCGGACTGTTGTCCAAAAATCAGTAACACGATGAAAATTTATATTTTTTTTAAAGAAAACATTTTTGGTTAACACCGCATGGACAATGTTTCTGACGTTTGGCCCTAGGCTTAAGTTAATTTGAAAAAGGCATGGCAAAGGATTCTTACTATTTATTCTGAAAAGAAAATAAATCACTTTAGAACAGGTAATTTCGTCACGTTTTTATCATTTTTTTCTTATCTCCCGGGACGGGTGACAATAACACCGGTTTCTCAACCGGTGTAAAAGTTATTCACGAAGTAACAGTGACACTTTTTGACTCAACAAACATATCGAATTGAAATGTTAAGCAATATCAGACTTTGAATAATTCAGGTATTTAAATCTGTTGCTATTAAGTTTCAAGAAGTTCGTCTGGCTTTCTATACCAAATAATCTATAATTTTTGTTTTCTTTTTTTTTTTTTTTACTAAAAATTCGATATGGAAGTGTGTTAAACTAAACTTTATTTTTAAACCTAAAAACTAAAACTAAAAACTTTAAAGATAAAAAGTATGGATGATAAAAAAAAATCATGGCTGCGTTGTTTCTTTGGATTTTTTTGTTATAAGTTTTTTTTATAAGTTTTTTTTATTCTACAGTATTAAAAAAAAATTCGGTTGTTTGTTTCATGATTTTTTGTCTCGTTTTATGACATATCAACCCCTTAATGTCATTTGATGTCGACAACAAAGAATCCTATTTTAAGGTTCTTTTTTTCACACACGTAATTTTTTGAATTTCAGAAGATGAACATCTTTAATCCATAGCTGGAGAGAATTTGGGGGATTCATCATACTGTTCTCAAAGGTAGTAGTCCTTTAACCCTAATGGAACAACTGGGATTCAAACTCGTTTACGATTCATTTCAAAGACAGACTGCCTAATGTCCTAATTGCACTTCCCTTTGTTTCATAATTGGAAAAAAAAAAAAAAAATCATCCAGGCACCACAAAAAATTTCTTTAATTAGGTTATTTAAATCTTCTACTTTAGTGACTTCGTAATGCCGAATAATGAAGTACTTTAGTTTCGTAAATTCGGTCCAAATTATGTAATTTTTCTGAACACAGTTTTAAATGTGGGAAAGCCTTAACATAAAATCCTACCAAAAACCAGGTGTTTACTGTTTATCTAATCAATATGCAATTTTCATCAATCAATTATAAGTGAAAACTAATATTTATTTGTGTGTAATTTTGCTCATAATTGATATTCTCCCTACTCCCTAATTAGATAATTCCTGTTTTGTTTAGGAGGGGGTGAACATAGTTGAAAACAAAAAATTTTTCCTTTTATTTTTTTTTTATGGCAGTAACTATTTTTCATGACGTCTTTACATGAAGGTAGGTTATTCATTTTGTATGTGTTTACAAAAAGAGACAAAATCCATAAAGAAGATTGGGCCAAAAAATTGACCTAAAAAAAAGTCCAAATTTGGCTAGTAATAAATAGAATAATTTTTTTAAAATTTGACCTTGATTTACTGTCCACCATATTATGTAATATTTGCATTCAAAATCAGATAGGCACATTGTGTCTACATTTTATCCTCATATTGTAAATAGATATCTGAATCTGATTTTTAGAGACTTGGAATTATTAATGATTTATTCGCAAGCGTCTGCCATTACAGACAATGCTACAGAGATCGAATGATAATATCTTATGACCAATGATGGCTCACTAGACCCGGACAACACATGGCCAATGCCGCTGATGATACTCTTGCCTAACTTCCGTAAGAGTGGTGATATCTCAGGTCCGATTGCACCAGGCAACACCGGAGCTGACAATAAGCACAGCGTTTGCAGGCCAACGCGAAAAAATAAATCTTAGTTCAGATTTCCGCCAGGACATTTAAGCTTGGTTGGATGGTCCTTGTATTGTCCAGACATTTCTCTTGCCTAAACTTTCTTTGTATCATAGGAAAGGTCATGCTAGTACGTCTGAGAGAGAGAACATGTGCTGGGTCTGCTATAAAAGAAATCCATGATAATCTCAAGTGCCTTAATTGGGTCCCACTTCATTTGGTTGCATATACATAAATGCACTGTGCCATTTGGCTGTTGACACCAAAAAAGGGTTCATCTGCCCTTTGAAAAGTCTTGTTTTTAAACCTTCAGGGAGACTAGCAACTCTCCTCACCAAACAAAGCTGGTGGGCTTACAAGTTTAGTTGCCGGTGGCCCAACCACGTATTACTGGGTACATGGTACCAGTAGCACATGACCTGACCAAAATTATTAATAAACAATTGTAATAAAAAAATCAGAGCCTTTTTTTTCTGTTTGAAAATAGCACAGCTGACTGATTTTTGAAACAAATTTCTTAAATGTCAAACTCTTAGATCCAAATTATCCCTAAGCCTACAGAGTTAGATGATGTTTAATGATTGGAGAAATGAATATTTGAATAGCTGATTAGGTAAACTGACATATCGATAATTTCAGTGTTTAGAAACAAATCAACTTTTCCTCCTTATAAAGTTTTATTTCATTCTTTTTTTCTGTTTTCCATATTAGATTCATCATGAGCATGGCTGTTTGTGAAAGCCTACCTCGTCTGACCAGTGCTTTAAGAGCCTTCTCAAATGTAAGTGCATTAGAAGCATTATCCAATAAAAAAAATGAGTTATGTCTAAAGCGTATGCACAGAAATGAAGACCAGCAGGAAAATGGAAAATCTTGGTTGAAGTTGGTTGCCTTGATCGAGACGAAAGCTGGTGTTGAGAAAAATGAACTTGAAAAAGCGTATAAAGAATTATTTCAAAAAGCTAAGGAAATTGGTGAGTTTTTTTATATTTTATTATCACTCTTTCAGTGGCTAATTCCACTTTTAATGTAGAATGTTACTTGATATCTTATATTCTGAGGATATATATATATATATATTATATAGTTAGGCCATTATCATCTTGTCAGTACTTATTTATATATATTGATCTGTAGGGTGAGATTGCTTATACTTATTGTTAGAGTGCTCGATATCAGTGATGGATAAGCATAAACATCAGACTGATGACCATGCTGACAGTTACCAAAGATCCTTGACTCCATGTATATGCTTATCTAATATATATATATATATTTATATATATAATTCTAATTCTACTTTGGGAAATATAGATAGGACCAATGCATCACCAAAAATTTATTCATTACTACCTACTCCCTTATCAAAAATAAACTTAGAAAAATGTTAATTATCAAGTGTAATAAGATAGAAATATAACAAAAATTAACAAAAACTACAAATATTAGAAGCAATATACTTAAGATCCGAAATGCCTTATTTAAATAATTTAGAACATTTCAAAATTTATTTAACCATGAATGACACTTAATTCTGAAAATAACTTTGCATTTTTATCCTGTTAAAGCTTTAACATAAAAAATTTTTGTTGACACATTTTATTTAATGTTAAACTTACAAAATTTCATTTGACACTAAAACACTTTGACACTTTTACACCCTAAAAGATGGACCATGGAAGGTCAGAAAGCACTCTGGTCTTTAACAGTTACATGGAATTTTTAAACAATTTAACACCAGGCATAAAAAAACTATGAGAAAGGTTGATGGAATTTACAAAAAAAAATTTGCCAATCAATATCCTTAACAGTTTTTCAGAATTCTTGGGATGAAGCTCGATAATTTTTTGGTTGTGAAAATAACAATGATAAAAATGAAGACAACAGTCTAAAAAATACACCAACAAACATGCTTAATTTTTAACAAAAGCTAATGTAGGGTTGCTCATAAGCAACTTCAGCTGTACCCACTGCTATTGAAAACATGTAACTAAGTTTATTATTGCAAGCCTAATAGGAGGATGTCAAACATTGAAATGGTGCATCATATAATATAATCTCTTTGTGTTGCAACAATTGACTATCTGTTTTCAAAGTAAATTTCAATTATGTTCTTGTTCTTTTGTAACCTTAACTATACCATTAATGTCCGAATTTTCTATTTCAAAATTTTGAAAAAAAAATTGATTTAAAAATTAGAAAATTTTTTTTTGTTTATCCATCCATTAAAAGTAATATTGTTTTATCTTTTTTACTAATTTCAAATTATTCATCCTTAATCATTGATATTTTGTGCTATTGAAAGAAGCAGAGTCTTAATGAATCTCATACCAGTTGATTTTAATTATTTATGTCTATGGATTCTTGTTGTTGAAAAGAAATGTTTTGAAGTAAATTTAGAAATTGCTAATGACATTCATGCAGAATAAATTGCTTGTTTTTTTCTTTCTAGTTGGTCATGAAGCAAGCATAGAAACTATTGAAAGTGCAGCTTATTTTTTATTCCAAATATTTCTTGATGTGGAAATGGTGGGTCATGCTGAAACTATGAAATTGCATAGTATATTTGGACCATTTCCTGCCTCATCAGCTTCAAGAGCTTGCCATATTGTTTCTAGAATTGTCAACTGGTTACCTGAAGATGTTGTGGAAGAACTTCATGAAAACTATTCTTTGAAACCAAATTCTGCTTCTAAAAGTCTGGAATTTGGGGAAAATATGAAATTTTGTTCAGAGCCCATCGTTTCAATGGAAATGAGTTACTCAAGTTCAGAGTCTGAGGATGAGATAGAACCAAGTGAATTGTCACTGAAATACCAAGGAGATCGGGAACAGAGATCATTGAGGACACCTGATGGTCAAGCCGATTCAAAATCTGAAGCTGACACATCAGATTCATCAGCTTTGATTACAGAAATTAAGAAACATTTCCCAGATGAAAATGATTGTCTTGGAATGAATTTGACAGCACTTTGTTCGACTCTTTTTGATTTTTTATCTTCAATCAAAACTGATGATGCTTTGCAAAACGAGGTAAAATTATTTTCCTTTTTATTTTTTTTTTTTTTTAGATTTTCTTTTAATTCAGATTTTACGGTGATGGTTGTTGGATTGAAATGAAAGTCATGTCAAAATTCTTTTTTTTTTTAAAACAATGTGATAACACAGTTTTAATGGCTAAGATAGAACTGCAACCTTTTGCACCACCAGTAGAATAATGGGGACAAAAAACAAAGAGTAATGGAAGGTCCTGATTGATTGTAAATATGTCTAAGCAAAATCAGTTCACAGATGGTAGCGCAGAGAATTCAATAGACAACTGATTGGCTTGATATCATGCGTTTGTTTTTTCAAATTTACAATATCAAAACATTATGTGACAAGAAAGGCATAGCAGATGAGAAAAGGTTTGATGTTATTAAATGAATACATGATTTTGACCAAATCCAACTTGTTGCTTGTTTATCCATCGTCTACAAATGCTGCAATGTACATCTCAAAGCCTGGCCATGTATGCCAATCTTAGTAAAGAAAGAAATTACAAAGCACTCCATAAAGCTAGGGTATCCAACTTCAATGAATAGCATTGAACACCACCAGCCCTTCTCTACACACAGATTAAATATAGACTTTAAATCTTTTGACTTGACCACTTAATTTCAATCCTTATTCTAACCCTAGGTGGAGTCTTTACAATTCACTTCCTCTTATTGAAATATCATTATATATTATAATTTGAATAGGCACTGTACTTCACCACTACATTCTCTATGATTTTAGAATGTTGATATTTTGAGATGTTTTGTCAGTTCAATTGTTCCTTGGTCTGGTCAAGTCTTTTTAATTATCCATTCTACTACATGCTGTATAAGAGAAAACTTCCTTGTATAAGTCATCAAATATTAGCTGAGTCAAAAATTAATATTAATGATTTATTATTGATGATTTGTTAGAATCTTGTTGTTAGAAACAAGACTTTCTTTAAGAATTGATTCAACTGCTTTAAATGTAGTTTTTCTATAAAGACAAAATCCATTTTATAAATAATATCTAAAAATAGAAATTTAATTTTCGCATTTTTTATTGTTTTGATTTTTATTTTTCAAGCTTTTTGAATTTTTGGGATTTGACAAATTGAGTTTGATTGAAAACCTGCTTCAAAATCGTCAGAAATATGTTGGTGCAGCAGTGACGATGAGCAAAGAACAATCTTATCATTCAGCCAGTAAGTATTTAAAGATGAATTAATAAATTTGTTTATCTCCTTATTTAACTAAGTTTGGATGCAATGTAAAATTCTTTGTTTTGATAAAAAAAACTTTAATATTGTAATAAAAAGAAAGAAGTAACCATATTGGAATAATAAAAAAAACTACAACAATTTAGAATGAGACATTAGTATTGACTATTTATTCTTTCATCTGGCTTTGGCATGAACATGCAGATGCTCTGTAGAAGGTTTTATGATGAAAGCTAACAATTAGATATCAAAGGAAAGCCCTTATTAGGAAAGATAAAACAGAAATATTGTTAGTAAATTGGATCAATTTTTGAATTATCTTCTGAGTTCTTCATTTTTTAGTGAGCTATCTACAAATCAGAAAAAAATAATGACAAGGAAAGAGATGGTCATAATGAAGTTGGAAAAGTCATGAGTAGAAAATGGTTCTTTTAATTCTCTTTCATGAATGAACAAAATTTCTAAATTACCAAAAAATTGTGCCAATTTAAATTCTTAGCTGTTCCTTAATTCACACTAAAAAAAGTGAAAGACAAAATGAACATTTTACAACCAAATATTTATTTCTTTTCTGCATGGATTAAAAAAGTTTATCATCCACTCCTGTCTACTAATACCAGACAGAATCTCTCAATTTAAAACTGCAATCTAAATGTTCTCAGTATTAAAATCGATTTCACTAATTTTTTTATTCATTTTTTAAATACTTTTTTTTTGTAAATGAATCCTCTTTTGTTAGTTTATTGTTGGTTGAAATTATTATTTAATATTTTTTTTACCTTTACAGAAAAAAAAGTAGATACCAGTTCTCGTCCTATTTATGGTTGCCAAGTTACAATTCAGGTAATTAAAAATGGTAGAACAGTCTTTTTTTAAATTTAAGGAATAAATACATCAATAATTCCATGATGAAAGCATAAATCAAGCATATTTCATCAGTTAAAAATTACAATAAAATAGAAATAAAACATTTGATAACAAAACTTTAGAATAATTCAAGTTGAATCTTAATATCACAATTTCATGGTTTTAGAAGGAACCTTACTATAACAATGGAGTAAAGTCTTTTTCAAATGATAGATTACAGAAAGCAATTGCTTTCTATGCTGGTGTAAAAAGACTTTCTGAAATACATTGTTTGAAATGAATCAATTATTCATTGGAAATACAAATTTTTATATTTTTAAATCTATTCATTGGAATTGAGTCTAGGAATTTGAAACTAATCTCATTTGTAGTTTACATTAGTACTTTTTGGAAATTTTTACTATGCTTGTTTTTTAATTCAATAATTACAAAAATATCTTTCAAAATTTTAGACTGAAGAAGAAAAACAGCTGTTAAAGCAAATTCGAAAAGAAGGCAAAAAAACTGCACGAAAGGAATGTATAGGAAATGAAAATGTTTCCAGTTTTGATCCAATCGGAATGAGAACACAAAGGTAAGCAAAAAGATTTTTCTTTAAAATTGAATTTTCATCCATTTTTTAATTTTTTTTATACAAATGAATTTAAGGAAAATCAAGTAAATAAAGTAATATTTTGTTTTGTTTTTTCTGAAAAATCTTAGGTTTAGGAAAAATCAGACTCAAATTATAATTAGAAAAGAAATTTCCTTCCTTTCTAACATACGCATCTTGAAAAGGGCGATAGGCGTAGTCAGTGCTGTATTGTTCATGGATTATTTGAGGGTTTCGGGTCTCGCAACATCATACTCCCTTCACCATGCCAACCAAACCAGAGTTGATCATCCTCTGGTCCATCTTCAATGAGCGCTAACGGACACTAGGATCAAATTTATAAAATCACCGCCGATTTCAAACTCCCACAACTGCTTCTGATTAGTGTTAATTTCTTTCTATTGCTGCATTATTCGAGTGAGCACTCTTAATGGAGTTTAGATTAAAATGTTTATGAAACTCCACTGAGTAGAATATTCCTCATCCCAAGGAGGAATTTATGAATAAAGATTATCAATGAAACTCTTTTAATCCAGAAGAAAAAACTCAATAGTATTCACTGAAACAACTCAAATCTATGATAAAAAGAACAAATTCGAAAAATTCTCACTTAAACGTTTTTTTGTAAAAATTAGGCATCAAGTAAATAATAACTTTAATTCATAAATTGATAGAAAGAAAAAAAATCTTAACAATGATCATTTTTTGTGACTGATTATGTCATTAATCATTTGTATTGTTTGTTTGTTTTGTCAGAGAAGCTGCTCTTGCAATTTCTCAAAGGACTCCCTTGTTTGTAAGACCCAGCAGCAGTCGAAACTCATCATCTAAAGAACAGCTTCCTTATGTTTTTGATTCCTTGGCAGAGGCGAAGCAATCTTCAGCATTCATTGGAAGTTGTAAAGTAAGTTTTATAGTTTTGTTTTTGTTAATTTATTTCTATTAAAACTTTTCAAATTTTGAACAGTGGATTTTAATTGGTTTTAATTAATGTTTTAATAAAATTAAAAATTATTTTTAGATGTCACTTCCTGTTGGATTTGAACGGACTGATAGTAAATTATATGAAGAAGTGAATTTGCCAGCAACTGAAAAATCACCTTTATCCCTTGGATTTAAACTTGTTCCAATTTCAGAATTTGATGAGGTTAGTCTATTCTTTAATATAAGTTTGTATTGATTTTAATTCTATTATTTGAGACTTAGATTATGCTGGGGACTATATTTGATAATTATATAACACTTGTGATGCAATAAGATGAGCCTAAACATATGTTTCATTCATCTTGTTTAGTAAAACATAGAAAGACAAAAAAGAAAAAAAATATTAATCCACAATAAACTTCAAATTTAAATTTTTATCCAAAATTTTAATGCAACTTTGTAATGTATAACCTTTATAAGATCTCATTTCTGATCATGTTTGGAATTGAGGCACTGCAAAAATATCATAATATTTAAATTTCAAATTGTATATCTAAATTACATGGTAGGTTTTATCATGAACAAATAAATACGTAGGTGTCTGCTTGTGTTTTAATTCAGTTAAAATAGGTCCAAATCTACCTGGCCACACAATAGCTAATGTTTTTCAATTCTGATTGAAATTTGGTCCAAATAAAAATATTGTTCTGTAAGATGAGGTCCTCTGCATATAATTATTCACCATTAATTAATCTAACATTTGTCTCTGTCATTTTATAGCGTTTTAAATATCATAATCATATTCAACTATTGTTTGGCTATGTGCAGTCAAATAAAACCTTAAAACTAATTTAATTGTATATTGATTTTGGAATAGATTGAATTTCTGAAGTAAAATAATGGATTCTGACATTAGGTTTATTTTAAGCAGAAAGGAAAGTTTTAATCAAAAGTCTTGGAGAAAAAAAACTATCAAAATCTTTGTATCATGAATTGTTCTTTTATTTTACAATCCACAGAGATATATTATCCGTTTTTGATTAATTTAAAAACACCAAAATATTTTATTCGTGTATTTTGCCAGTTATTGTTTCTGATGAATATCTATAAAAATCACTAAGTTGTTTACAGTTTTTAAGGTAATTTCAGATAAGAAAATAAATGACTGATTTTGATCTTGCATTTAAATATTTTTAATCTTTTAGAAAAAAAATACTTTTATGAATTCTTTTATATTATTTCTCTTTTTGAATACATAACTGTTTTTTTTCTTCTCTATATCCATTGAGTCACACAATCCATTGCTGATCAGAGTTTGGTGCATGGACTTTTAAATGAAAATTATCTGATAATTTGGAGTTTTATCCCACTCCAAGGTAGCAAGAGAGAACCAGTGGTAAAAGCTTTGACTCTAGAATCATATAACTTGAGTTCAAATCCCGGTAAAAACCATTGAATTCACTTTCAGCGGTCTTGGCATTTGAGGCTCGTTAACTTGCCAGAGTTTCTCGTTTAGGTGTAATTATAGCACTCTTTTAAAAAAGAAAAAAACAGTAGATGGGACCCATCAACTTAATGAGAGTAACTCATTTAGGTAAAGGGCAACACTGATTGCAAAAAGTCCTGATGTATAATGGCCTTGTGCCTAACTTTGTTTCATGCTCGACCAAGTATATACCTACAACAAGGAACACTTGAAGATGGCTAGGTCTTGTTTTCACATTGGCTAAGTCACATTGGCTATAAAATAATTAAACTCCACTTTTTTTATTTTATAATATTGATTTGATAATTGTAGATTTATCTACGAACAAAAGTGAAATAACTTTTGAGTTGACCTTTTTTCCTAGAACTGAATTAGAACTTTTTGTGGGGGAATTAACCAATTGACACATGTGTGTGTTTGTCGGCATATTGACCTCTGCAGGTCTAGCTGGCTCAACCACTGATCACACGATTAAGTGACAAGTCTCTTGGGAATAACCGCATGTATAGATGCAGGTCCAACCAAAGACTAATGATGCATCAACCTAGTCAACTCTGCGCCCCGAACACTAACCTTGGTAATTCCTACCCCAGCACAAGATACAGTACATCTATCTAACTACAGACTCGGCTCAACGTTGTTTAACCTCAGTGATCTGATTGGAACCGGTGTATCCAACGCGACTTGATGGTATAATTGACACGACACTATTCTAAAGATGTGATATGACATTTCATTCTTTAATTTTTCAAGTTTGATACCACACTTCATAGTAGTATGAAAAAATTTAAATTTTTTTCTAGATTGGTGCTATGGCATTCCAAGGAATGAAAAATTTGAACCGAATTCAGTCCATTGTCTATGAAACTGCTTACAAAACAAATGAAAATTTACTGATCTGTGCCCCGACTGGAGCAGGTAAAACAAATATTGCTATGTTAACCGTCGTCAGGGAAATCAAACAGCACATTGTACAGAATGTCATTAAAAAAGATGAGTTTAAGGTATGTTAAATTCATTTACTCCAGGTAAACCGCATTTATTTCTTTAATTTTAAATATTTTCAAGTCATAAAAAATTAAGGTACATTATCTAAGTTGTTTTGATTTTTTTTATTTACAATGTAATTTTTCCAAATATTAGATTGCTTGTTAACCACTTCTGTTAACTACTCATGAACTGCCTGTTTTAAAGGCCTTTAATGTTTTTAGAGCCCTGGTGCAATAAATGATGGTACTGAGTTTATACAGTTGTAAGTAAACATCATCTGAAAGTGAGTTTGGGCAATAATAACAAAGAATAAATTTCCAAGATTTAACACCTCTAACCACTCATGGTTACTGGATGAGAGCAGTCTATCTTGTGGATCAAATAAAAGGCTGAGTTAGATTTTTTTATGAAGACTTTCAAGAGTTATTGAGTTTGATTGAAAAGGTTACAATGAAAACAACAGTTTAAAAAATAGGTGTAGAAATTATCAATCCTTATCTGAAGGATTCCGAAAGACAGTGAATAAGACTATTTTTAAATCTCAAGCATCTTTTCTGTTTGTGTTTACTATTATCACAACATTTTAATTCTGCTCAATTGAGCAAAATATGTGGATCTCAGTTTTACTAAATCTTGTTTCCTCACAATTTTCACTTTTTTTAGCTTAATTATTAAATCAAATTTATATTTGCCCAATTTTACCCATGTTTGTATATTTTCTTAAAATATCTAGATAGTATATATTGCGCCTATGAAAGCCCTGGCAGCTGAAATGGTGAGAAATTTCAGTAAACGCCTGGAAGCCCTTGGTATCACTGTGCGAGAATTAACTGGAGACATGCAACTGACTAAGCAAGAAATTGCATCAACACAAGTGAGAATCTGAAATTATTATTTTTGTATAATTCTTTTTTATATATAAATTAATGTATAGGTTATTATCATGAGATAATTTTTTGTTTTTTTATCCTTTATTCCTATTTAATATTTCAGCTATTGCCAGTTATTTTTTTCTTGTTAAATACTTAACAGAATTCTTGTTTTTTATTTCCTGGCTTTCTCTACAATCTTCAATATTTCTAGTTCTTTCTCGTTGTTAGTCTTCAATTTTGTGGCGTTGATTTATCTGTAGAGACTGTCAGCCATTTTATTAGTTGTTAATCTTTAAATATTTTTATGGTAAATTTTATTTCATTTTAACATGAGCAGAAACACCAGTATTTGTTTGAAGAATTGCCTTTATTTTGAGTTAATTTGAAACTTTTATTGAGAAAACTAATCTAGTAAACAAAATTTTTGTAGTATTATTTTTTCTTAAAATTAACTTCTTGTTATAATTATTTATTTTTTTCATTTTTAGATGCTTGTTACAACTCCAGAAAAATGGGATGTGGTTACTAGAAAAGGAACCGGGGATGTCTCCCTTTCCCAACTTGTTCGTTTACTCATTATTGATGAAGTCCACTTACTTCATGATGATCGAGGCTCTGTAATTGAAAGTATTGTTGCTCGGACTCTGCGTCAGGTTATTTTAACTCTTTGATTTTTTGTTTGATTTCTTTAAGAATTTTTTTGAGTTATTTAAACAGAGTAAAAGGTCATACTCCTCATTCTGTAAAATTTTTTGTTTGATCTTTTATGAAAGTTAAGTATTATTTTTGTTAAAATGCGTAGGAAAATATACTATATCAATGCAATACGATACAAGTCTCCCTTTCTTTAATCACACTCCAACATCTCCCTCACAGCTTATTTGCCTCTTTGACATGATTGGGCCGAAATAGGTTGAAATAAAATTTACTGTATCAATACAATTAATTTACGCAGCCGTAGTAAATAAACTACTCTTCTCTGGCCACAACAATCCGATTGCTTCATTAAAAGCCCAGATGCTAGCATTTTTTTTTCAACTCAGCACACGAAACATACTTGAGCTAGTCTCAAACTCCAAAATAGGTCATTACTTCAGTAACATTTCAGTTCCATTACAAAATAATAATTCTGAATCCTCAGATAAGCCTTCTGCTACAAAATTACATTGGGATCAGGTGTTGTCTCTTTATTTGGATTCAAATCTTATTTTATTTGAGATTTTCAAAAGTATTTTATTTTTTTCCTGCCGTCATGCATGTAACTTTGAATAACCTCACTACTACAAAGGTTGTGTGTAGTACTCTATGTATGGCTCTTTAATGTTATCAAGTGTAAAATCTTCAGGATCCTGGCCTTAATGCACTTATTATATGTTTGTGATCATCATCTTGAAAAAGTGGGGTGTTGGCTCTTGTTTCTATGTGTTTGCTGAAATCAAAAGATAATAAAACAAATATAAAATGATTTCCATACAAAGAGAGTGAATACTAAAGGGAGGTAAAGGAAAAGAAAGTTTTTGAAAACTTACAAACTATCAGAATCCTTTTAACAACATGACTTTTTTTTTAAATTATAAAATAAAACAGACAACTTGAAACTGCAAACAGCCATTAAAAAAAAATTGGACAGGAAATGGTTTTAATTATTTTGAACTGATAAAGAACGAATATAAAGGAAGTTAATTTGTTCCTCTCTAATTACTTTTTGTGATGATCATTTTTTTTTGGGGGGCGGATACCGGACAGATGTTGGATAAAGCAGATTTAAAGAAAATAGATTATTATTATTATTATTATTATTATTCTGATAAAACCCCATTATATTATTTTTTATTTTACAGGTTGAAGCAACCCAGAGCATGATACGAATTGTAGGTCTTTCAGCCACATTACCAAATTATTTGGATGTTGCAAGGTTTCTCAGAGTTAATATAAACCTTGGCCTATTCTTTTTTGATGGCAGATTCCGACCCGTGCCTCTTAGTCAAACATTCATTGGTAATACAATTTTTTTTATTAGATTTTCAATTTACTCCCTTCTCCTTTCAAGTTAAACATATAAAATGAAACCAGTATTTTTGTCTCTAAGTGTGTGTGTGTGTGTGTTTGTCCATTATTAGGTTGCAAAGGTGGTATTAAAAACTTGAATAATAATCTACCCTCAATAAATAGCAGACATATCTGGCATTGCCAGGACACTAATTATTACACAAGTTTTCATTTTTTTAAATCATTAAATTATTTCCGTTCAAAGGATAACCAACATCGAATAGGGCTAGGGTTAGGCATTGGTATGTTTACCAATGTTTCTTATAGATTTAATTTTCATTAGTTTTTAGTTCCTACTTTTGATTAATTGAAATTAGATAAAAATGATAAATTACATTTTGTGTATTTCTACTATTTACTAATAGATTTTTTTAAAAAGTTAATCATAACTAAAAAAACAAAATCTTTAAATTTCTCTTTCCTGCTTTCTAAATTATGAACTTTTCAATCTGAAAGAAAAAAAACCTAAAAAGTAGTGGCAATAACATATAAAAACAATCAACAACATTAAGTTTGAATTTGCCATAAGTACAAACAATTAGCTGTTGAAAAAAATTAAATAACATTTGATTTTTTCTAAAAATTAAATAACATTTGATTTTTTCTAAAAATTAGTATATATTAAAAAGATCTCTTAGACATACTATAAAATTTTTTTTTTCACCCTGAAAATACTTAATTTGGAAAATTTACCATCACTTTCACCGTCTAGAGACTATTTGAATTTAAAATGGTGTGTTAACCTATTTATAAATTATCCATGGTACTGAAGACATTTCATCACATTTGGATGTAAATTGAGGAAATATTCATATATGTGTGTCTGTATACATAGCTTCACATACAAAAAAGAATGGATTGAGTTTTTTTCTGGTGACAGAATAATGAAGTGGCTTTAGACTTGTGAAGTATGATTGTTTGATTAGGCTGTACAAAACTAATATGTCTTACTATTTGTTGAAGCAAGAAAATCTTTTAAAAACAAATGAAAGAGGAGCACTCTTTTACCTTTGAAAACATTCAGTTTTTTTGTGGGAAGAGTCTCACATATCACATAAATTGTTGAGGAATCACAATATTAAGTGAGTAAAGAAAATGGCTTACAAACTAATAGGTGGGAGGGGTGATGAAGCAAAAATATACAAACTCCATCTACACATACTATAAACTGCAATTTTATTCTCTCAAAGAAAAAAAGATTAATAAAAATATTATTCTTGTTTTTTTTCTTGCATGAATCTATTTCTTGTGATCAGAAATTTGATTAAATAAAAATTCTTGACATTCAAAATTACGTAAATGATTTTTGTCTTTTTTTAATTTTCTCATTTTCAGTTGATATATTTTTATCATTCATCATTTTGAGAATCAAAACTGTAATTTAAATGTAATAATATATTTTCAATATTTTTTAGGTATTAAAACTACTTCTAAAATGCAGCAGTTACTAGATTTTAATACAGTCTGTTATGAGAAAGTTTTAGATCAAGTTCAAAAAGGATATCAAGTGAGTATTTTCTTTTAAATTCTCATATTTTTTATTTGTTTATTTATATTTATTAAAGTTGGAAAGAAGGAGGAAGAAAAACAAAACAATTGATAGAAATACACCTAAAACATCATCCTCTCATTAATGCTGTCTGTTTCTTCATTATTTTACCAAAACCAAATTTGGTTATTTTATAATGTGAAGGTTGCTTTATTTGCCTTTTTGAAAGTTTTATCATTGAAAAATGAAATTGGATTGTTTGAAATTTCCATCCTCACTTCATATTCTTTATATTAAAGAAAAGATTCAGACTGTTACAGTCAATCTCTTAATCTTTGTTTACAATATAGCATCCTTAATTCAAACTCAAATTATTGTCTTCTCTTTAACACTACTTTTTTGATGCTCACATGATGTTTCCATATTGCTTCTTTTTCTTATCAAATTATCCCCACTGAAGTTCATAAAAACTATGCAGTTGCAGATTATATAACCCCTTCTTCTTCACATTTATATTTTAAAATACTGCTCAATAAAATTCAAATATTAATCGATTTGTCTGAAGTTTTGAAAGAAGGCTTAATAATTTTTTAGAATTTCAATTCTTCATTATATTTTCCTCATCATTACTTTTATGCTCATTGTTTCAGGGAATATGCCTTATTCCAATTCATTAGCCTTTTTTAATGTTGAAAAGAATTTGGTTTGTTGTGTCTAAAACAATAGGAATGAGCATAAAAATCTTAAAAGACTGTTTTCTTTTTCTTTATTGCTAGTAAAACCAAACTCTCTTTGATTGTAAAGGATGTTGTCTTCATAGAATTTTATATTTGTAAATAAATTGTAATTTGAATGTTTTAATTTTAGGTGATGGTGTTTGTTCATGCGCGAAATGAGACTGTTCGTACGGCTATGGTATTACGAGAAATGGCCAAGAACAAGGATCATATTCATTCATTTTCTCCTCAAGGAAAAAACCTGGGAATTGCGCAAAAATCTGTAAGTAAATATTTTTGACATTTGTAATTAATTTTGAAAAATTTAAAAAAATCAATTTTTGCTTTTCAAAAACTTTAATTTTTTCTTTTGAAAGTTTGAAAGTTTTTGGAAGATTTGTGTTTTTATGAAAATCTATTTTGATTTAATTATTTTTCTTTTTAATCTTTAATTTTTTTTTCTATTTTACATATCTTGTCATTTTTTCTATTATTAAATTATTTTTTTTATTTTACATTTCTTGTCATTTTTGAAAATTATTATCTTTGGGATAATTATACGTATAATTTTTAACTATAATAATATACCATAAATGATTATCTGTGTCAGAATATTTATTTTCATATTTAAACAATTATCTCCTTTTCAAAAGGCAATAACCCTAGAATACATCATGAACAACAACTAACTTTATATTTTAACCACATTTTTCTAATTGCTACTTTGTACTCTGGGAAACAGTGTTAAAAAGAAATTAAAAAAAAATTAAGGTGAAAAATCATAATAGATTATAATTTGTCTTGAATTTTGAAAAAGAATTGTTTCACCTGTTTTTTTTTTTTTAGAAAATTCAATGAAACTTTCTATTCAGAAATATTATATAATTGTATATAAGATTCATATGATAATATAATGGAAGGATCTATATATAATACATAATAATATTATATGGAAAAATACGCGCATGAAAAGTAATATTCTTAAGATTTTATTAAACCTGGAAAAGTAAAGGACAAGAAATTCAACCTTGAAAAGT
>JAUZSX010019066.1:0-21480 GCA_034780655.1 Idiosepius hallami
CCCGTTGACTAGACATTCTACCCTTATCTTTGGATAAAAATGTTGACTCGCACACAGAGGGGGACCACGCACGCGCGACTTGTTTGATTTTTAATTCTTGCTCGGATCTCTTAACATCCAATCTTTGAATTCGTTCATCTGTTCATATCTTAATGCATTGCCTGGTAATCGAGGGAAAATTTTTTTATTAGGAAATTCAAATTCAAATAAAGCAAGCCATTAAACATTCTAGGTTTTTCTTATCAAAAGCAAATTTCGATCCTGCAATGAAGCGTAAAAACGCTGCGCCTCAAGCAATTCGCGCAATCTTCCTTAGATAGGATTTTTTAATGAAAAATTATCCACCAAATCCTCGAACTAGTCAAATTTACCTAGTGTACATATTCTGTTAAAACCTTTGAACTCCGACTTACCAAAATTACCAAGTAGTCACTCAGAGTCGTTATATTAGAGGAACATATTAACCCTTTGAGACTCGACTTATCAAAATTACCAAGTAGTCACTCAGAGTCGTTATATTAGAGGAACATATTAACCCTTTGAGACCCGACTTATCAAAATTACCAAGTAGTCACTCAGAGTCGTTATATTAGAGGAACATATTAACCCTTTGAATCCCGACTTATCAAAATTACCAAGTAGTCACTCAGAGTCGTTATATTAGAGGAACATATTAACCCTTTGAACCCCAAATTATCAAAATTACCAAGTAGTCACTCAGAGTCAGTTTATTAGAGGAACATATTAAAGTTAATATATTGGTGTGTCTTCTTTTGTCCTATGTTGACACGGCTGATATATCGGCCTCTTAGGATTTAAAGGATTGAATAGCAAATTACTAAGCTCAAACTGTAAGGATATTGCTTAGTAAGCCTTTGAACCCTGACTTATCAAAATTACTAATTAGTCACTCAGAGTTGTTATATTAGAGGAACATATTAGAGCCCAAACATTGGGACTTCGCACTTTTTATGAGACAGCAATATGATTGGCTAATGAAATAAACTTAATAGGGTTAACCAAAAGCCTAACCCTAACCCCTAATCCCTAACCCTAGCGATCTTACAACCCGTGCAAAGTCCCCGAGCAAAAAATATTTCTCCATTTGCTTGTCCTGCAAAAGCGCTCACTTAACACTGTCGTCTTGTGCCTAACTTGGTTTGGTGCTCGACGGATTATATATCCTATCACTTGCCTTGCGAAAATAATACACCTGCTTCTAGTGTCACACCATAGGGCAGTGTCCATTCACGAGTTAGTCTAAGAGTATAATATATTACATTCAAATATCTACTTTTTCTGTCCCTAACCAATAAAACAGACACACGCACACACACAAAACAAAAATAAAATCAAGAGCTTAAGACATTAATTGCCAGTATTATGTTCGCGGCTGTGTTGTGACAGCGAGGTGAAAGGTTAACACAATGTTTAATGGCTTCATTTCTGTGCTAGAGAATCGCATTTACGCTGTACTGGGCACTTCTTGTAACTTGGAAGGTGATATGCTGGACGGATGACATGGAGCTAGATTTTCAGTGGATGGTGCCGACTTTCTGAGCCGGAGTCTATGACAGATAAACACCAACTGGACATAAGCATACAAAAGAGCTATTTTATTTAAGAAAGGGGCTGGGGAAATAAAAAGCTAGGCGTAATTTTTTTTTTAGAATAAGACTGCTTTGTAAAGTTGTTTGCTTTAATTACATATCAACCTTTATGGGCTCCGTGTAGTCTAAAATACTGTTTGTTTATGTTTTACGGCATATAGATGTATATTTCGGGCAGCGACGGTGGAGCATTGATAAAAGCTCGGGCTCTGAAATCGTATTACGCGAGTTCAAATCTCAGTCAAAACCATTACATTCACTTTAGCAGGCTCGGGCAGATGGGGCTCGTTTGCTCGGAAGAGCAGCTCATCTAGTTGAAGGGTAACACCGAATGTAATAAGCCCAGGTAAGAGTACGTAAAATAGCCAAACTTGTGCCAAAGTTGGGTTTGTGCTCACCAAGTAAATATATTATCCTTTATTGCTCATCTAGTTGAAATGAAACACCGAATTTAAAAAGCCCGGGTAAGAGCACGTAAAAATGGCCTTGTGCCAAACTTGGGTTCGTGCTCACCAGTAAATATAATATAGATGTATATTTTGATCATTTATTGCCGAAAACAATTATTTTTGATAAATGTTCTTTTTGTCCACTGGCATCTTTTTTAAACCTTTGGACCCTAAGAGGCTGATATATCGGCCTTGACAACATAAGTCTAAAAAAAGACACACAAGTATTTTGGCTTTAATATTTTTCTCTAATAGAACGGCTCTGAGGGACTACTTGGTAATTTTGAAAAGTCGGTGTTCCAAGGGTTAAATAACACAATATGCACTATCTAAAGCATAGCTTGAACGATTGTGGGGATTCATACCTCTCCCAAGAGTATGAGTCCATGAGGATTTACTTCAAAACAAAATATGCACTATTTAAATCATAGTTTGAACGAAGAGTGAAATTCATACCTTTCTCAAGGGTATTAGTCCACCTGCTTTTCATTAATAACACAATATGCACTATTCAAATCATAATTTGAACGAATAGTAGGATTCATACCTTTGCCTCGGGCAGATGGGGCTCGTTAGCTCGGGAGAGCAGTTCATCTAGGTGAAGGGTAACACCGAATATATAAGGCCCGGGTAAGAGCACGTAAAAATGGCCTTGTGCCAAACTTGGGGGTGCTCACCAAGTAAATATCATAAATAGTTTAAGCAAAACGAAAAGGAATGCATTCATGTAGGAAGGAATAAGAAATGATGATAACCTACATATTTTGTGCTTTTTTTCAGTTTGTTCAATTTAAAGGCATATCAACCTTTTATCAAAAAATGATTGTTTACATTAACCCAAGTTTGGCACAAGGCCATATTATGTGCCCATTATAATACTGGGCTTTTATAATCAGTGTTTGTTCAATTTTAAGGCATATCAACCTTTTATCGAAAAATGATTGTTTACATTAACCCAAGTTTGGCACAAGGCCATTTTTATGTGCCCATTATAATACTCGGCTTTTGTAATCAGTAATTGTTCAATTTTAAGGCATATCAACCTTTTATTGAAAAATGATTGTTTACATTAACCCAAGTTAGGCACAAGGCCATTTAAATGTGTCCATTATATCCCTGGGCTTTTGTAATCAGTGTTGCCTTTCACCTAGATGAGGATATACCCACTTAGTTGAGCACTAACCTAAGTTAGGCAAAAGGCCATTTTTATGTGCTTGTTATATCAATGGGCTTTTGTAATCAGTATTGCCCTTCACCTAAATAAGTTACTCTCCCGAGTTAACGACCCCCATCTCTTAAAGGCAATTTAAGGTAAATGCAATGGTTTTGACTGGATTTGAACTCAAACAATACAATTCAATTGCCCAAGCTTTTACCAATGCTCAACCCCTGCTTGTTCTCAGCATTAGATGATGGACATAAAAAGGTTGATATGTTGTAAAATAAAAGCAATTTGTTATTACATTTAATAAACTATTTCATATTACAATTGACGAAATGTTCTTATTTCTCATACCAACCAACCAACCAACGTTTTTAATGTTAGATATAAATCACTTTTTTTTCTGTCTATTTAACTAACTACAAAACTGTAACTGTGTCAGCAAACTGACCTCTGTTGGCCTAACCACTAAACACACACAATTTAGTGGTGAGTTTCCTGGAAATTTGAACTTCCCAAGCAGTCCCGAGCCACATGTATAGGTGCCTATTTAACCAAATACTAAGTGTGTATCTGCCCAATCGTTTTTAATTGCATTCCCAGACACTAACCTGGGTATTTCCCAACACGGTACATGGTATATGGTATTCCTAAATGGTCACCCATCTAACTATTGACCAAGCTTGACATTGCTTAACTTTCGTGATCTCAGGAATCAGTCTCTCTACTGCAACTTGACCATCTATATGCACTCCACTTGTCATGTCACCCTACTCCACCTGCATATTTGCTGTTGACTTATCAACATTAGATTAACAATCTGATGTTGCAAGTTTTCAAGTATATCTAATATGGTAATTTTTTTTTATTTAGAAATGTAGAGTCAAGCATATTAGGTCATTAAATAAATGTCCAATTTAGTAATGATACTTTATTGTACAATGACAAAAACAGGGTTATCATGGGGTCGGTTTTCAAAACTCAAATAACCAGATTGAAATCTTTCAAACCACTAGCGCACAATTCACTGCATTCTTACCAAACACTGTGTTAATGTTTCTAGCCATCTAAGAGGCATTTGTACCTCAAGAGAATTCGTATTCTTAAACAACACGGATCTTAGAATTATCCATGGGTTCATGGCTGTTGATTTAAAATGTATAAATTATGAAATTATTTGTTACCCTGAACTGCATCTGTAAGGTGATGAAGTTAAGTTTAAACAATATGAAACTAAGAATTGAAAATAAAAATATGTGAAAGTTATAAGTCTACAAAAATGTGATTAATAGAACCAGACATTTCATTCTTAATAACCTAATGGAAATGAAAGGTTGCTTGCATTTAGAAGAGAAAATCAAAGTTTAGTTGTTATGGAAGTTTTAAATGACATATAATCCTGGACATACATCCTGCAAACGTTGAAATTAATATTGTCTATTAAAACTATGCCAACAATACAAGTAAGTTTATTAGTATGGGATACGCATCTATGTATTTTTACTAACTCTAACCTTAACACATAAAAATGCCTGGTTCTTCTCCGAGCAAACGCACATAGACATCGAGTGATCACACAACTGTGTTTAATGGTGACACTTAGGATGGCAAATTAGGAGCAGTCAGTCTGCCTTGTGACAAGTTGATATTCAAAAAGGTTAGATAGTGCCAACCCAATGAATTGGTCTGAAATTAAAGAACACACACACACACACACACACACACACACACACACACACAGGGCAGATAAATGCAGTACTTATACTGGGAATAAATCAGCTGCAAATGGAATTCCATGATTTTCAAAGAACACACGCCATTATTATTATTATTATTATTAGGTTGACAACTAAATTCAAATCACGTTGAAGACACCAGTTCCCGCCAGATCATCGAAGTTAAGCGATGTAGAGCCTGTTCAGTACTAAGATGGGTGACCTCTTAGGAATATCAGGTACTGTACCAGTGTGTCAACAGGGTGCCAAACAACGGCTGGCTAGTCTGCTCAGGGCTGACCACCCTGCCAAGTGAATAAAAAAAAAGGTTATGAAACTGACACAAGGAGTTGGCTCTTCACTTGCCGAGCAACAGAACTAAATAACAATAATAATAAACTAAGTTCCTGCTGTTTTGTTTAAATCTCTTACTGTTAGTTTTTCTTTGAAGTGAGAAAGTGAAAGCTTAAGACAAAAAGAGGTAATGAGAGAGAAAAAAAGTGTGTAAGATTAAGAGAGAGAGAGAAAAAAAAGGCGTTTGTATAATACAGAATTAGAGAGAGTGTGTATTTGTGTGATTCAGATAAAAAAAAGGGAGAGAGAAGAAAAGAGAGAAGGAAAGAGAAAGGAAGGGAAAGTATAAATTCAAACAAAACGGCAAGAACTTAGTTGCCAACCTGATATTATCGTAATGAAACAACCCTTTTGATTCTCTGAATAACAAACTATTATCCAACAGTCTGACTCTTTCAGTGGCTTTTTGCAGTAATATATCAATCCAGGTTTTCTTTTATAACTTACTGTTGTGCAGGCCCTTTAAAAATAATCGGTTTTAATTTTTTGGTGGATTTTTGAGATGAGGCTTGATAATTTGTACATATATTTTTTACACTGTAGTCCTCATCCTTATCATTGTTGCTTTAACACTGCTTGCCATGAGGTTTGATAATTCGTACATTCCACTGTTGTCCTCATCCTTATCATTGTTGCTTTAACACTCCTTGCAATGAAGCTTGATAAATTGTACATATATTTTTTACACTGTTGTCCTCATCCTTATCATTGTTGCTTTAACACTCCTTGCGATGAAGCTTGATAATTTGTACATATATTTTTTGCACTCTTGTCCTCATCCTTATCATTGTTGCTTTAACACTGCTTGCCATGAGGTTTGATAATTTGTACATATATTTTTTGCACTGTTGTCCTCATCCTTATCATTGTTGCTTTAACACTCCTTGCAATGAAGCTTGATAATTTGTACATATATTTTTTGCACTGTTGTCCTCATCCTTATTATTGTTACCTTCACATTGTTTCATTTGTTTTCTTTAAAAACTTTTCTCTTTTGTTATTTTGAATGGTGTGTTATAACTTTTTTCAGAAAGTGAGCATTGATTAAAATTTAACAGTGAAAATGCCAGTATTTGTTTCTGGGACCACACTTCTAAAATTCGGTATTGTTAGAGAAAATTTAAAAAAAACATTTAATCATTTAAATTAAATTCTTTTACCTAAAAAAAACAAAAAAAAATTACAAAAAGTAAAAAAAGAGAAAGAACATAAGGAAGAAGAAAAAAAGATGAACAAGAAAGTAGAAAAGAAAGAAAAAGAAAAAAAAAGGAAAAGAAAAGGAACAAACAAGGGAAAAGAAAGAAAGAAAAAGGAAAAAATAAAGAAATTTAAAAAAAGACAAAGAAAGAATAAAAAGATGAACAAAAAATTAAAAAAAAAAGAAAAAAGAAATAACAAAATAACCCCAAATTTTTCATAGCACTATCAGAGGGAAAGAGCGCAATTTTGCTTAGACATGTTGCTTTCTCACAGAATAAATGTCAGCTATTAAATTCAAACAACCACTTTTCTCTCTTCCTCTCTCTGTCTATGTTTCTCTCAGAGCTGCTTGTAGGGTGGTTTGATTTTTCTTTTTATGTCCAGTAAAAGCTACAGTGAACTTTAAAAAAGAAACCTTTATTAATCCCAAGCCCGCAGTAACTTAAGAGGACCCTAAAATCTGTCTGCTATTCAGGCAGATGATGTTTTTGTTAAACAAGAAACTTTTTAAATAACACTTTCAGACCACAATACATCAATCATACATATGTATAGTAGATCACTGGTAAAACCTTGGACTCTGGATTTGTATTACCCAAGTTCAAACCCCAATTAAATCCATTACATTCACTTTCAGAAGTGGTAAAACCTTGGACTCTGGATTTGTATTACACAAGTTCAAACCCCAATTAAATCCATTACATTCACTTTCAGAAGTGGTAAAACCTTGGACTCTGGATTTGTGTCACACAAATTCAAATCCCAGTCAAAACCATTATATTCACTTTCAGCTGTTTCGGAAAGATGAGGCTCGTGAACTCGGGAGAGTAACTCACTCAGGAGAAGGATACTGATATAACATACGTATGTACAGCCATATACATTACAACAGTAGACCAGTGGTAAAAGCTTGGACTCTAGATTCGTATTACATAAGTTCAAATCCGAGTCAAAATAATTTTATTCACTTTTGGCTGTCTCAGGCAGATGAAGCTCATAAACTTAGGAGAGTAACTCATCTAGAAGGATACTCTGATATAAAACCTGCACCATATTTGGCCAATCAGTCATCTTGCTTTGCCAATAAAAAGAGAGCATGTTGTATGTAGCGTATAATATGTTAATGATCTCTAAATAGTTCTACCATGACATCAGGGTTGACGTTCTTCTCTGAAGAAGTGGCAGTTACCATGTCGAAAATATTTTTGCCAAGTTGTTGTTTTGGTTATCTACTAAATCTTCAAGAACTAATATAGCTTAGATTAGGGGTTACCAAATAAAAGTACTTGCACACAAGGGTGCAAGACAATATTTCAGGGCATTTAAGAATCATATTGCATATATTTTAAGCTATTTTATTTTTCTATAAATTTTATTTAAATATGAAATATGTTTCTTTTTTGTAAGTTTGATTTTTCATATCCAGGGTGTTCAAAAAGTTTGCAGTAGAAAATAATGTCCTAATGCCAATGGAGGACATTTCCAGCATTTTTTAAGATAAGCTGTAAAACCGTGAATAAATAAAATAAAGGGAGTAGTCACACCTGTGGAACAAATTTGATTTGGCTTTCAGTTGGAAAAATAGCTGCTAAGAGGTCAAATACAAATGCTCTAAAATTATGTTGATGGAAGATTGAGTGAATAGAGGGAGGGAAGGAAGGAAGAATGAATAGAAGGAAGGAAGAATGGAAGGAAGGATGAAGAAAAGATGAAAGAATGAGTGGATAGAAGGAAGGAAGGAAGGAAGGATAGAAAAGAAGGAAGGAAGGAAGAATGAATAGAAGAATGGAAGGATGGATGAAGAAAAGATGGAAGAATGAGTGAATAGAAGGAAGGAAGGAAGGAAGGAAGAATGAATGGAAGGAAGGATGGATGAAGAAAAGATGGAAGAATGAGTGAATAGAAGGAAGGAAGGAAGGAAGGAAGGAAGGAAGAATGAATGAAAGGAAGGAAGAATGAATGGAAGGATGGATGAAGAAAAGATGGAAGAAAGAGTGAATAGAAGGAAGGAAGGAAGGAAGAAAGGAAGGACTGGACAAATCTAATAATACAAACCCTGACACTGAAACCTGATCAAATCTTCTTTACCCATCTGATAAAGAAACAAAGGTAAGGGTGTATGAGGGAACGGCAGCAGCTTTTTTTTTTTTCTCAAATTTAAAAGAAAAAATTAAAAAAAGAGAAGAAAAAAGCAAACAAAAATGTTTGTACTAAACCCTGTTTTTCATCTCATCAGACTAAAAATAAACAGAACTGATAATGTTGTCTGTCTAGGAAAGTTTTTTTAGGGACAGAGTAGGGATGAGAGGATTGGCAAATGAAAGAGAAGAAGAAGAAGACTAAGAAAAAAAGAAGACTAAGAAAAAGAAGAAGAAAAAGAAGAAGACTAAGAAAAAGAAGAAGAAAAAGAAGAAGACTAAGAAGAAGACTAAGAAAAAGAAGAAGAAAAAGAAGAAGACTAAGAAAAAGAAGAAGACTAAGAAAAAGAAGAAGACTAAGAAAAAGAAGAAGAAAAAGAAGAAGACTAAGAAAAAGAAGAAGACTAAGAAGAAGACTAAAAAAAAGAAGAAGAAAAAGAAGAAGACTAAGAAAAAGAAGAAGAAAAAGAAAAAGACTAAGAAAAAGAAGAAGAAAAAGAAGAAGACTAAGAAAAAGAAGAAGAAAAAGAAGGAGGAGAAGAAGAAGAAAATAGAAAGTTGGCAATTTTAATTTTGCTTTAAATTTATTCTGAACATGAGCAAAGGCAATTGGAGGTATGGGCACGTACAGAACTCTTTATTATCATTTCAAACCCACTGTTATCACACACTCATATCTATTAAAAGGCGAAAAAGAAGAGACAATCTGTGTCCCATGTCAGGAACCGTACACAGTAAAACATATCCTTATAAATTGCATAGATCTCCAACAAATATGAATAAGGTACCACCAAGAAGGCAATCCCCCCAAAAAAACCTTTTCCACAATGTAGACCTCCAATAACATCTTGGAGTTCCTAAGAGAAACAAGGTCATATAGCAAAATATATACAAAAAAAGAACTTTCATACCACACAACACAACTAACACCAATCGAACTGCAGTATTCATATTAAAATCTCAAAATAGATAAATAAAATAAATAAAATTGTGGTCTAATCTAAAATAATAATAAATAGAAGAACAAAAATAAAAAAAACCCTACTAATCAATAATTAAACAAAACATAGACATATACATACATATATAAACCAACTAATAAATAGATATTATTTTGATAATAAATAGTTATTGTTTGTTTAGTTTTATGGCATATCAACCTTTTTAGGATATTTTATGCCTAAAACAATTATTTTTGAGAAAAATTCTTTTTATCCTTACATATTTTTTTAATAGCACAATATGCACTATTTAACCTATAGCTAGGGAAATCCATAGATATAGGTATCCAATTAAACTACAGTATTCATATTAAAATCTCAAAATAGATAAATAAAATAAATGAAATTGTGGTCTAATCTAAAATAATAATAAATAGAAGAACAAAAAAAAAAAACCCTACTAATCAATAATTAAACAAAACCAAATAATCTCTTCAGCATTAAATAACTCAAGAGGGTTAATATGCTGGTAAAATAAACCAATCAACCAATCAAATCTCCTGTCAATGTTGAAACTTTGAACAAATAAAAAAAAATTTCATAAAAAATATTTATCTGAAATTTTGGTTAGTATTTGTTTCTTTTATGGCAAACTAACCTTTTTTGGTCATTTAATGCCAAGAACAATTTTTTTGAATAGTTTGTATGAATAATACCAGATGCACTATCAAATCCATAGCTATAACTAGCGTAGGGATTTATAACTTTCCCAAGGGTATTATTGTATTGTAAATGGACTGGGGTAATAAAGTAGTAGAAATTTTCAATATTAAAACTAATTTATAATTCCAGGGTGAGGCATGTAAACATATAAATGTCCACAAGGGAAAAATAAATAAATACAAGTCTTTTCAAACAATTTTTTTTTCTGAGATCATACCACGCCCTGTCTATATTCTATGGAATTTGGGTGGTGGGAGCTCTTAGTCTGTTTTAGTATAACAGAAATTGAAGTCCTCCAGAGCAGGGTGGTTGCCATTTGTGGCTAGTTTAAGAGCAATGAGGCTAAAAATATTTCCCAGAAATTAACCAACTATTTTTTGTAAAAAGAATTTGTAAATGTTTTATTTCTAGGTATTAACTTTATTATTCGGACTTTTGTCCTCATCTTAAGATGAGGACAAAAGTCCGAATAATAAAGTTAATACCTAGAAATAAAACATTTACAAATTCTTTTTACAAAAAATAGTTGGTTAATTTCTGGGAAATATTTTTAGCCTCATTGCTCTTAAACTAGCCACAAATGGCAACCACCCTGCTCTGGAGGACTTCAATTTCTGTTATACTAAAACAGACTAAGAGCTCCCACCACCCAAATTCCATAGAATATAGACAGGGCGTGGTATGATCTCAGAAAAAAAAATTGTTTGAAAAGACTTGTATTTATTTATTTTTCCCTTGTGGACATTTATATGTTTACATGCCTCACCCTGGAATTATAAATTAGTTTTAATATTGAAAATTTCTACTACTTTATTACCCCAGTCCATTTACAATACAATAATACCCTTGGGAAAGTTATAAATCCCTACGCTAGTTATAGCTATGGATTTGATAGTGCATCTGGTATTATTCATACAAACTATTCAAAAAAATTGTTCTTGGCATTAAATGACCAAAAAAGGTTAGTTTGCCATAAAAGAAACAAATACTAACCAAAATTTCAGATAAATATTTTTTATGAAATTTTTTTTTATTTGTTCAAAGTTTCAACATTGACAGGAGATTTGATTGGTTGATTGGTTTATTTTACCAGCATATTAACCCTCTTGAGTTATTTAATGCTGAAGAGATTATTTGGTTTTGTTTAATTATTGATTAGTAGGGTTTTTTTTTTTTGTTCTTCTATTTATTATTATTTTAGATTAGACCACAATTTCATTTATTTTATTTATCTATTTTGAGATTTTAATATGAATACTGTAGTTTAATTGGATACCTATATCTATGGATTTCCCTAGCTATAGGTTAAATAGTGCATATTGTGCTATTAAAAAAATATGTAAGGATAAAAAGAATTTTTCTCAAAAATAATTGTTTTAGGCATAAAATATCCTAAAAAGGTTGATATGCCATAAAACTAAACAAACAATAACTATTTATTATCAAAATAATATCTATTTATTAGTTGGTTTATATATGTATGTATATGTCTATGTTTTGTTTAATTATTGATTAGTAGGGTTTTTTTTATTTTTGTTCTTCTATTTATTATTATTTTAGATTAGACCACAATTTTATTTATTTTATTTATCTATTTTGAGATTTTAATATGAATACTGCAGTTCGATTGGTGTTAGTTGTGTTGTGTGGTATGAAAGTTCTTTTTTTGTATATATTTTGCTATATGACCTTGTTTCTCTTAGGAACTCCAAGATGTTATTGGAGGTCTACATTGTGGAAAAGGTTTTTTTGGGGGGATTGCCTTCTTGGTGGTACCTTATTCATATTTGTTGGAGATCTATGCAATTTATAAGGATATGTTTTACTGTGTACGGTTCCTGACATGGGACACAGATTGTCTCTTCTTTTTCGCCTTTTAATAGATATGAGTGTGTGATAACAGTGGGTTTGAAATGATAATAAAGAGTTCTGTACGTGCCCATACCTCCAATTGCCTTTGCTCATGTTCAGAATAAATTTAAAGCAAAATTAAAATTGCCAACTTTCTATTTTCTTCTTCTTCTCCTCCTTCTTTTTCTTCTTCTTTTTCTTAGTCTTCTTCTTTTTCTTCTTCTTTTTCTTAGTCTTTTTCTTTTTCTTCTTCTTTTTCTTAGTCTTCTTCTTTTTCTTCTTCTTTTTTTTAGTCTTCTTCTTAGTCTTCTTCTTTTTCTTAGTCTTCTTCTTTTTCTTCTTCTTTTTCTTAGTCTTCTTCTTTTTCTTAGTCTTCTTCTTTTTCTTAGTCTTCTTCTTTTTCTTCTTCTTTTTCTTAGTCTTCTTCTTAGTCTTCTTCTTTTTCTTCTTCTTTTTCTTAGTCTTCTTCTTTTTCTTCTTCTTTTTCTTAGTCTTCTTTTTTTCTTAGTCTTCTTCTTCTTCTCTTTCATTTGCCAATCCTCTCATCCCTACTCTGTCCCTAAAAAAACTTTCCTAGACAGACAACATTATCAGTTCTGTTTATTTTTAGTCTGATGAGATGAAAAACAGGGTTTAGTACAAACATTTTTGTTTGCTTTTTTCTTCTCTTTTTTTAATTTTTTCTTTTAAATTTGAGAAAAAAAAAAAAGCTGCTGCCGTTCCCTCATACACCCTTACCTTTGTTTCTTTATCAGATGGGTAAAGAAGATTTGATCAGGTTTCAGTGTCAGGGTTTGTATTATTAGATTTGTCCAGTCCTTCCTTTCTTCCTTCCTTCCTTCCTTCTATTCACTCTTTCTTCCATCTTTTCTTCATCCATCCTTCCATTCATTCTTCCTTCCTTTCATTCATTCTTCCTTCCTTCCTTCCTTCCTTCCTTCCTTCTATTCACTCATTCTTCCATCTTTTCTTCATCCATCCTTCCTTCCATTCATTCTTCCTTCCTTCCTTCCTTCCTTCTATTCACTCATTCTTCCATCTTTTCTTCATCCATCCTTCCATTCTTCTATTCATTCTTCCTTCCTTCCTTCTTTTCTATCCTTCCTTCCTTCCTTCCTTCTATCCACTCATTCTTTCATCTTTTCTTCATCCTTCCTTCCATTCTTCCTTCCTTCTATTCATTCTTCCTTCCTTCCCTCCCTCTATTCACTCAATCTTCCATCAACATAATTTTAGAGCATTTGTATTTGACCTCTTAGCAGCTATTTTTCCAACTGAAAGCCAAATCAAATTTGTTCCACAGGTGTGACTACTCCCTTTATTTTATTTATTCACGGTTTTACAGCTTATCTTAAAAAATGCTGGAAATGTCCTCCATTGGCATTAGGACATTATTTTCTACTGCAAACTTTTTGAACACCCTGGATATGAAAAATCAAACTTACAAAAAAGAAACATATTTCATATTTAAATAAAATTTATAGAAAAATAAAATAGCTTAAAATATATGCAATATGATTCTTAAATGCCCTGAAATATTGTCTTGCACCCTTGTGTGCAAGTACTTTTATTTGGTAACCCCTAATCTAAGCTATATTAGTTCTTGAAGATTTAGTAGATAACCAAAACAACAACTTGGCAAAAATATTTTCGACATGGTAACTGCCACTTCTTCAGAGAAGAACGTCAACCCTGATGTCATGGTAGAACTATTTAGAGATCATTAACATATTATACGCTACATACAACATGCTCTCTTTTTATTGGCAAAGCAAGATGACTGATTGGCCAAATATGGTGCAGGTTTTATATCAGAGTATCCTTCTAGATGAGTTACTCTCCTAAGTTTATGAGCTTCATCTGCCTGAGACAGCCAAAAGTGAATAAAATTATTTTGACTCGGATTTGAACTTATGTAATACGAATCTAGAGTCCAAGCTTTTACCACTGGTCTACTGTTGTAATGTATATGGCTGTACATACGTATGTTATATCAGTATCCTTCTCCTGAGTGAGTTACTCTCCCGAGTTCACGAGCCTCATCTTTCCGAAACAGCTGAAAGTGAATATAATGGTTTTGACTGGGATTTGAATTTGTGTGACACAAATCCAGAGTCCAAGGTTTTACCACTTCTGAAAGTGAATGTAATGGATTTAATTGGGGTTTGAACTTGTGTAATACAAATCCAGAGTCCAAGGTTTTACCACTTCTGAAAGTGAATGTAATGGATTTAATTGGGGTTTGAACTTGGGTAATACAAATCCAGAGTCCAAGGTTTTACCAGTGATCTACTATACATATGTATGATTGATGTATTGTGGTCTGAAAGTGTTATTTAAAAAGTTTCTTGTTTAACAAAAACATCATCTGCCTGAATAGCAGACAGATTTTAGGGTCCTCTTAAGTTACTGCGGGCTTGGGATTAATAAAGGTTTCTTTTTTAAAGTTCACTGTAGCTTTTACTGGACATAAAAAGAAAAATCAAACCACCCTACAAGCAGCTCTGAGAGAAACATAGACAGAGAGAGGAAGAGAGAAAAGTGGTTGTTTGAATTTAATAGCTGACATTTATTCTGTGAGAAAGCAACATGTCTAAGCAAAATTGCGCTCTTTCCCTCTGATAGTGCTATGAAAAATTTGGGGTTATTTTGTTATTTCTTTTTTCTTTTTTTTTTAATTTTTTGTTCATCTTTTTATTCTTTCTTTGTCTTTTTTTAAATTTCTTTATTTTTTCCTTTTTCTTTCTTTCTTTTCCCTTGTTTGTTCCTTTTCTTTTCCTTTTTTTTTCTTTTTCTTTCTTTTCTACTTTCTTGTTCATCTTTTTTTCTTCTTCCTTATGTTCTTTCTCTTTTTTTACTTTTTGTAATTTTTTTTTGTTTTTTTTAGGTAAAAGAATTTAATTTAAATGATTAAATG
Organism: Idiosepius hallami; assembly: GCA_034780655.1. NCBI lineage: Eukaryota > Metazoa > Mollusca > Cephalopoda > Idiosepiidae > Idiosepius > Idiosepius hallami. Next base: position 15,061 of record JAUZSX010019066.1, read on the forward strand.
TTTTTTTTAAATTTTCTCTAACAATACCGAATTTTAGAAGTGTGGTCCCAGAAACAAATACTGGCATTTTCACTGTTAAATTTTAATCAATGCTCACTTTCTGAAAAAAGTTATAACACACCATTCAAAATAACAAAAGAGAAAAGTTTTTAAAGAAAACAAATGAAACAATGTGAAGGTAACAATAATAAGGATGAGGACAACAGTGCAAAAAATATATGTACAAATTATCAAGCTTCATTGCAAGGAGTGTTAAAGCAACAATGATAAGGATGAGGACAACAGTGCAAAAAATATATGTACAAATTATCAAACCTCATGGCAAGCAGTGTTAAAGCAACAATGATAAGGATGAGGACAAGAGTGCAAAAAATATATGTACAAATTATCAAGCTTCATCGCAAGGAGTGTTAAAGCAACAATGATAAGGATGAGGACAACAGTGTAAAAAATATATGTACAATTTATCAAGCTTCATTGCAAGGAGTGTTAAAGCAACAATGATAAGGATGAGGACAACAGTGGAATGTACGAATTATCAAACCTCATGGCAAGCAGTGTTAAAGCAACAATGATAAGGATGAGGACTACAGTGTAAAAAATATATGTACAAATTATCAAGCCTCATCTCAAAAATCCACCAAAAAATTAAAACCGATTATTTTTAAAGGGCCTGCACAACAGTAAGTTATAAAAGAAAACCTGGATTGATATATTACTGCAAAAAGCCACTGAAAGAGTCAGACTGTTGGATAATAGTTTGTTATTCAGAGAATCAAAAGGGTTGTTTCATTACGATAATATCAGGTTGGCAACTAAGTTCTTGCCGTTTTGTTTGAATTTATACTTTCCCTTCCTTTCTCTTTCCTTCTCTCTTTTCTTCTCTCTCCCTTTTTTTTATCTGAATCACACAAATACACACTCTCTCTAATTCTGTATTATACAAACGCCTTTTTTTTCTCTCTCTCTCTTAATCTTACACACTTTTTTTCTCTCTCATTACCTCTTTTTGTCTTAAGCTTTCACTTTCTCACTTCAAAGAAAAACTAACAGTAAGAGATTTAAACAAAACAGCAGGAACTTAGTTTATTATTATTGTTATTTAGTTCTGTTGCTCGGCAAGTGAAGAGCCAACTCCTTGTGTCAGTTTCATAACCTTTTTTTTTATTCACTTGGCAGGGTGGTCAGCCCTGAGCAGACTAGCCAGCCGTTGTTTGGCACCCTGTTGACACACTGGTACAGTACCTGATATTCCTAAGAGGTCACCCATCTTAGTACTGAACAGGCTCTACATCGCTTAACTTCGATGATCTGGCGGGAACTGGTGTCTTCAACGTGATTTGAATTTAGTTGTCAACCTAATAATAATAATAATAATAATGGCGTGTGTTCTTTGAAAATCATGGAATTCCATTTGCAGCTGATTTATTCCCAGTATAAGTACTGCATTTATCTGCCCTGTGTGTGTGTGTGTGTGTGTGTGTGTGTGTGTGTGTGTGTTCTTTAATTTCAGACCAATTCATTGGGTTGGCACTATCTAACCTTTTTGAATATCAACTTGTCACAAGGCAGACTGACTGCTCCTAATTTGCCATCCTAAGTGTCACCATTAAACACAGTTGTGTGATCACTCGATGTCTATGTGCGTTTGCTCGGAGAAGAACCAGGCATTTTTATGTGTTAAGGTTAGAGTTAGTAAAAATACATAGATGCGTATCCCATACTAATAAACTTACTTGTATTGTTGGCATAGTTTTAATAGACAATATTAATTTCAACGTTTGCAGGATGTATGTCCAGGATTATATGTCATTTAAAACTTCCATAACAACTAAACTTTGATTTTCTCTTCTAAATGCAAGCAACCTTTCATTTCCATTAGGTTATTAAGAATGAAATGTCTGGTTCTATTAATCACATTTTTGTAGACTTATAACTTTCACATATTTTTATTTTCAATTCTTAGTTTCATATTGTTTAAACTTAACTTCATCACCTTACAGATGCAGTTCAGGGTAACAAATAATTTCATAATTTATACATTTTAAATCAACAGCCATGAACCCATGGATAATTCTAAGATCCGTGTTGTTTAAGAATACGAATTCTCTTGAGGTACAAATGCCTCTTAGATGGCTAGAAACATTAACACAGTGTTTGGTAAGAATGCAGTGAATTGTGCGCTAGTGGTTTGAAAGATTTCAATCTGGTTATTTGAGTTTTGAAAACCGACCCCATGATAACCCTGTTTTTGTCATTGTACAATAAAGTATCATTACTAAATTGGACATTTATTTAATGACCTAATATGCTTGACTCTACATTTCTAAATAAAAAAAAATTACCATATTAGATATACTTGAAAACTTGCAACATCAGATTGTTAATCTAATGTTGATAAGTCAACAGCAAATATGCAGGTGGAGTAGGGTGACATGACAAGTGGAGTGCATATAGATGGTCAAGTTGCAGTAGAGAGACTGATTCCTGAGATCACGAAAGTTAAGCAATGTCAAGCTTGGTCAATAGTTAGATGGGTGACCATTTAGGAATACCATATACCATGTACCGTGTTGGGAAATACCCAGGTTAGTGTCTGGGAATGCAATTAAAAACGATTGGGCAGATACACACTTAGTATTTGGTTAAATAGGCACCTATACATGTGGCTCGGGACTGCTTGGGAAGTTCAAATTTCCAGGAAACTCACCACTAAATTGTGTGTGTTTAGTGGTTAGGCCAACAGAGGTCAGTTTGCTGACACAGTTACAGTTTTGTAGTTAGTTAAATAGACAGAAAAAAAAGTGATTTATATCTAACATTAAAAACGTTGGTTGGTTGGTTGGTATGAGAAATAAGAACATTTCGTCAATTGTAATATGAAATAGTTTATTAAATGTAATAACAAATTGCTTTTATTTTACAACATATCAACCTTTTTATGTCCATCATCTAATGCTGAGAACAAGCAGGGGTTGAGCATTGGTAAAAGCTTGGGCAATTGAATTGTATTGTTTGAGTTCAAATCCAGTCAAAACCATTGCATTTACCTTAAATTGCCTTTAAGAGATGGGGGTCGTTAACTCGGGAGAGTAACTTATTTAGGTGAAGGGCAATACTGATTACAAAAGCCCATTGATATAACAAGCACATAAAAATGGCCTTTTGCCTAACTTAGGTTAGTGCTCAACTAAGTGGGTATATCCTCATCTAGGTGAAAGGCAACACTGATTACAAAAGCCCAGGGATATAATGGACACATTTAAATGGCCTTGTGCCTAACTTGGGTTAATGTAAACAATCATTTTTCAATAAAAGGTTGATATGCCTTAAAATTGAACAATTACTGATTACAAAAGCCGAGTATTATAATGGGCACATAAAAATGGCCTTGTGCCAAACTTGGGTTAATGTAAACAATCATTTTTCGATAAAAGGTTGATATGCCTTAAAATTGAACAAACACTGATTATAAAAGCCCAGTATTATAATGGGCACATAATATGGCCTTGTGCCAAACTTGGGTTAATGTAAACAATCATTTTTTGATAAAAGGTTGATATGCCTTTAAATTGAACAAACTGAAAAAAAGCACAAAATATGTAGGTTATCATCATTTCTTATTCCTTCCTACATGAATGCATTCCTTTTCGTTTTGCTTAAACTATTTATGATATTTACTTGGTGAGCACCCCCAAGTTTGGCACAAGGCCATTTTTACGTGCTCTTACCCGGGCCTTATATATTCGGTGTTACCCTTCACCTAGATGAACTGCTCTCCCGAGCTAACGAGCCCCATCTGCCCGAGGCAAAGGTATGAATCCTACTATTCGTTCAAATTATGATTTGAATAGTGCATATTGTGTTATTAATGAAAAGCAGGTGGACTAATACCCTTGAGAAAGGTATGAATTTCACTCTTCGTTCAAACTATGATTTAAATAGTGCATATTTTGTTTTGAAGTAAATCCTCATGGACTCATACTCTTGGGAGAGGTATGAATCCCCACAATCGTTCAAGCTATGCTTTAGATAGTGCATATTGTGTTATTTAACCCTTGGAACACCGACTTTTCAAAATTACCAAGTAGTCCCTCAGAGCCGTTCTATTAGAGAAAAATATTAAAGCCAAAATACTTGTGTGTCTTTTTTTAGACTTATGTTGTCAAGGCCGATATATCAGCCTCTTAGGGTCCAAAGGTTTAAAAAAGATGCCAGTGGACAAAAAGAACATTTATCAAAAATAATTGTTTTCGGCAATAAATGATCAAAATATACATCTATATTATATTTACTGGTGAGCACGAACCCAAGTTTGGCACAAGGCCATTTTTACGTGCTCTTACCCGGGCTTTTTAAATTCGGTGTTTCATTTCAACTAGATGAGCAATAAAGGATAATATATTTACTTGGTGAGCACAAACCCAACTTTGGCACAAGTTTGGCTATTTTACGTACTCTTACCTGGGCTTATTACATTCGGTGTTACCCTTCAACTAGATGAGCTGCTCTTCCGAGCAAACGAGCCCCATCTGCCCGAGCCTGCTAAAGTGAATGTAATGGTTTTGACTGAGATTTGAACTCGCGTAATACGATTTCAGAGCCCGAGCTTTTATCAATGCTCCACCGTCGCTGCCCGAAATATACATCTATATGCCGTAAAACATAAACAAACAGTATTTTAGACTACACGGAGCCCATAAAGGTTGATATGTAATTAAAGCAAACAACTTTACAAAGCAGTCTTATTCTAAAAAAAAAATTACGCCTAGCTTTTTATTTCCCCAGCCCCTTTCTTAAATAAAATAGCTCTTTTGTATGCTTATGTCCAGTTGGTGTTTATCTGTCATAGACTCCGGCTCAGAAAGTCGGCACCATCCACTGAAAATCTAGCTCCATGTCATCCGTCCAGCATATCACCTTCCAAGTTACAAGAAGTGCCCAGTACAGCGTAAATGCGATTCTCTAGCACAGAAATGAAGCCATTAAACATTGTGTTAACCTTTCACCTCGCTGTCACAACACAGCCGCGAACATAATACTGGCAATTAATGTCTTAAGCTCTTGATTTTATTTTTGTTTTGTGTGTGTGCGTGTGTCTGTTTTATTGGTTAGGGACAGAAAAAGTAGATATTTGAATGTAATATATTATACTCTTAGACTAACTCGTGAATGGACACTGCCCTATGGTGTGACACTAGAAGCAGGTGTATTATTTTCGCAAGGCAAGTGATAGGATATATAATCCGTCGAGCACCAAACCAAGTTAGGCACAAGACGACAGTGTTAAGTGAGCGCTTTTGCAGGACAAGCAAATGGAGAAATATTTTTTGCTCGGGGACTTTGCACGGGTTGTAAGATCGCTAGGGTTAGGGATTAGGGGTTAGGGTTAGGCTTTTGGTTAACCCTATTAAGTTTATTTCATTAGCCAATCATATTGCTGTCTCATAAAAAGTGCGAAGTCCCAATGTTTGGGCTCTAATATGTTCCTCTAATATAACAACTCTGAGTGACTAATTAGTAATTTTGATAAGTCAGGGTTCAAAGGCTTACTAAGCAATATCCTTACAGTTTGAGCTTAGTAATTTGCTATTCAATCCTTTAAATCCTAAGAGGCCGATATATCAGCCGTGTCAACATAGGACAAAAGAAGACACACCAATATATTAACTTTAATATGTTCCTCTAATAAACTGACTCTGAGTGACTACTTGGTAATTTTGATAATTTGGGGTTCAAAGGGTTAATATGTTCCTCTAATATAACGACTCTGAGTGACTACTTGGTAATTTTGATAAGTCGGGATTCAAAGGGTTAATATGTTCCTCTAATATAACGACTCTGAGTGACTACTTGGTAATTTTGATAAGTCGGGTCTCAAAGGGTTAATATGTTCCTCTAATATAACGACTCTGAGTGACTACTTGGTAATTTTGATAAGTCGAGTCTCAAAGGGTTAATATGTTCCTCTAATATAACGACTCTGAGTGACTACTTGGTAATTTTGGTAAGTCGGAGTTCAAAGGTTTTAACAGAATATGTACACTAGGTAAATTTGACTAGTTCGAGGATTTGGTGGATAATTTTTCATTAAAAAATCCTATCTAAGGAAGATTGCGCGAATTGCTTGAGGCGCAGCGTTTTTACGCTTCATTGCAGGATCGAAATTTGCTTTTGATAAGAAAAACCTAGAATGTTTAATGGCTTGCTTTATTTGAATTTGAATTTCCTAATAAAAAAATTTTCCCTCGATTACCAGGCAATGCATTAAGATATGAACAGATGAACGAATTCAAAGATTGGATGTTAAGAGATCCGAGCAAGAATTAAAAATCAAACAAGTCGCGCGTGCGTGGTCCCCCTCTGTGTGCGAGTCAACATTTTTATCCAAAGATAAGGGTAGAATGTCTAGTCAACGGG
>JAUZSX010019175.1:0-21479 GCA_034780655.1 Idiosepius hallami
TTATTATTATTATTATTATTATTATTATTATTATTATTATCATTATCATTATTATTATTATTATTATTATTATTATTTTTTTTTTTAAATAAATGTCTGAATAGACATAAGTTTTTATATATTAAGATACTATTTTTATAAAAAAAATTAGGTTTAAATAAAAATCAGAAAAAGTTTCATAATGAGTACATGCCAAAAATGAAAATTTTGAGAAAATTGTTTCAATCATATAAAAAATTTATAAATAAAAATACTGAATTGAATGATAATCAAAAGTTAGAGGCTCATAGAATTGCATTTATATGGCAAATAAAAACTTCTTAAAAAGAGTTGGTATGATAAATTTTATAACTAGTCAATTGAAAAAACATTTCTAATATAATAACTTGATTGTACAAGAAAATGATAAAATTGGGTTTATGAAAAAATATTGGAATATGGCATTTCACAGTTTTTTAATTGAGCATATTTTAATTGACTATAGTGTTTATCATATTTCTCATTGGCTCGGTTGTAGAATCACAACTACAAATTCATAAATTGTACAAATGATTGCACTTGTAACAATGAATAAAGAATTATTATTAGTAATAATTAAGTAGAAAATGAAAAAGATAATAATAAACATATGTAACCAGATGGAAGTCAGGTTCCATTTTGTGATTAGGATCAAAAAAAAAATGTCTGCAAAAATATGTGAAAAATCTATGACACGAAGACCAGTCATAATACAATTGAAGACAGCCTTGAAAAATGATGGTAAACAGGCCAAATTCCAAGCCTAGATTGGGCTAAATTGTAGGAGGTATTGTCAGATAAAGTGAAACACCAGGCATAAAACGATCATCTAAGAAAGTGTGCATCATGCAGTGCAGAAGAATTGGGTCACAATGCATTCAGACTAGCACAATAAATTCCAATAGACTCATTGTGAGTTGAGAGAAAGTCTTAAAGGCTAATGGAAATGTATTACATGTCAGGTTAGTCAACAAATATTTATATATATTCACAGTTTTAGTAATGGAGTTTTGGGATTAGACACAACTTCAATAAGTTAGTGTCTTGTCCTTATTGTGAAAAACAACAACAAAGACAATGATGATGATGATGTAAACAAAAACAAACGCTGCACTACTACTGTCACCAGCAGCGACAGCATTGACAAGCAGACAGCAACCCAGGACAGAGCTGCTAACAGCTGTTTGAAAATTTACACAAAATAGAAAGAAAAAAAAAGAGTTTTTTTTAATTCTTTTGGTGCATTTGGTAAAGCAATCTAGAAATTATCTGATTAGTTATTGTTTTCTGATTTGGTCAATAAAAAAAATGGGATTCTGATATTTCTGAGAGATATGATTATTATTTCCACGACACTGAAGATAATGTGCAAACTGAGTCATATATGACAAGTAAACACAGCAAAATATCTAAAAAATTAAGAAAAAATAAATTTACAATTTTAAGTAAACCATTGTGACATTTGCAAAATGAAACAAAGATTCTGAACTGGCTATAGAAAATGGAATTTAAAAAAACAATTGTGTCACACAAAACATTTGAACTTTTGTTTTTCATGCAGTATTTATAAAACTTATATTCTCAAAAAAAGAAAAAGAAAAAAGGAGTACCTAACTAATTAATGAACTTGAAATGACAAATTCTTATTAAAGGTTTTAATTGAAAAAGTCAAATTATTTATAATCAAACTGATGTCATTATCAATTCAAAGGACAAAATAGTTTGTTGGTTCCAGCTATTCAAGGAATAGCAATCCATCTTTCACTATCAATAGAAAATATCATTGACCACATCATTAACACTCTGAAGTAGTTGACATTGAGAATCTACAAGCTGATTATGAAGTTTCATCTGAACTTTTTGTAACTTGAAGTCAAATACCTTTGTCATTAAAAATAAAATTTCTTTTTCAATTAAAAATGTAAACAAATTTTTGTTTACATTTAGTGACATAACAGTGATTACCAACTTTATTTCCAGGAACCATTTTTGATGTTTTTACATTATTACTTTTACATCATGAATTTCTTTCTCAAGATATTAAAGTGTCCATGTGATGAAAAAACTACATGATTATATGTCCAGTGATGGGGTGAATAAATATTAGGTGATAAAATGTCTGTATACCATTCTTATAAAGCCAACTTTCCTTCTAAAATGGTTTACATTATTGCACTCTTGTTTAAAAAAACTTTAATTTTTACTAAATTTAAGAATTTAATAAAACTATAACTAACTAAAAACCAACTATCAACAATGCTTATCAAGTTGAGGGTGAAATATAAATGATCTAACAATAGTTTTAGTTTTAAAAACTATATTTAGTTAAAGATAATTTTAAATGATTGCATAAAAAAATAAATTCATTCTGATGTTAAGAAGAAAGAAGTTCGAGTGCTACTGAAGACTAAACAAATAAATGTAAACAAAACAATTTAACATATAAATCAGATGTTAATGACAGTTGGGCCACTCAAACCAGCATCGAACAGGCTTCATTTTTTTATCAATAAAGTGATTGACTACTGGTTGAATGAATGCATTTATTAATATGTCCAAATAAAATGTTCAATCTGAAGTGCTTTTATAAAGATCAACTACTATTGATCAAAAATTGTAAAAAACGTCCGTTTCATTTTTGTTTAGATTTTGATTTTGATTTTTGCTTGTTCAATATTTTTACAGAAAAAAAAAAAAATGTTCCTTATTTCATTGTAAACAAATTTCCTTTTGAAGTATTCCAAAATTTTGGAATAAAGGCAGTGTAAATTATGATTATGTTGATGAATTAGACTTGTTATTACTGGCTTGAGAGTGATTAGAGTGAAAAGAGAATTGGGGAAGAGAAAAAGGGAAGTAAGGAACAATAAGATAACATGATGCAGGGAGAAAGAGAGAGAAAGAGGAAGAGAGAGTAGGAAAATAAAGGAAAAATAGACTCAAAATGAAGAAAAGTTTTTAACCACAATTTACAAAACCTACAAGTAAAATATCCTGCCTCCTCAATTACATCCACAATTGCCTGGAAAAATATAAACTAGCCATCATTACTAACCTACTACACAGAACTTACCAGATATCTTTAACTAAAACCCTCTTCTTCAAAAAGCTTACAAATATAAAACAAACCTTAGTAATTGATAATTCCCCAACAAAATAATCAACCAACAAATAGCACAAAATATTAAAAACAAAAATAAAATAACTAATAATGAGAAATACAACAATAATCCCCATCTATTACAGGAACTAAATGCACAAAAACAAAAAAAAGATGAAAAAACGCAATTAAAAACGTAAAAATTAAAAGGTACAGGAAAGCAAAAAAACTATGATACAAAAATAATGTCCCCTTGAGGAATGCTCCTCAAAAAATATCAACTACATTGGCAACACAAGAACCAAACTAGGCTAAAGACTTACAGCCCACCAAAACAATACTAGTTCCATCCATCCACACATTTTACAACAATACAGCACAGTAAAAACTACAACTAAATAATTCATACAGATACTTATCAATAACACCACTAAATTACTAAAATGCAACAATTACAAATGGCTAAAAATGCTTGAAGCCCTCCTCATCAAAAACAAGATTGCGGCACTCATCAAAGGTTATTGAATCCTCAACATATTTTGATGAAAATAAAATAGAAAATATGTGGAAAAAACATTTGCACAACAAATAAACAAATAACTTCATAAGTAAAATTAAACACGCATCCAAAAATGATAGACAACCACTGGGAGGATGATCCAGATTGGAAAATGTTTAGAAGGCTGGGAGAATAAATACATAAGAACTTTGGATTCCAAAACAAATGAACTTTTCACTGTTTTTCCAAATGCAAACATTGCATTCATCCTTTAAGAATAAATAGCTGCCTTGTCTTTTTTTCCCATAAAAAAAAGAATGAACTTATCTCTTCCGCAACCCCCTTCAATCCTTAAATAAAATCATTTTTTAAAAGTACTTTTTGACATTTTTTGTTTGTTTGATTGACACCCATCTGTAGTGAATAGATTCGGATCTTCAACAACATGTTTGGATCTCTTTGTTGTTATTCGTGTTATCTGTCCATAACCTGGTCGTGATGTTGCAAGTGGATGGTATTCCATAATTAGTAATGAGTGTTAGAGATTATCTCATACAAGGATGCTCTGACTTGTGACAAGATAATATTTGTTGTCATTTTATTTATGATCTATAATAATCATATAGCATTGAATGATCTATATTTTCATTCAAATACCATTTCGAATTAGGGCTCAACTCTTTTGGAAGATTCTAAAGAAAACTAAGTAGACTTCATCTACTTTTGTCAATGTTTTAATATCAATTTTAAATTACATTAATATCTCTACTATTATATAAATGTAACTTTGTGTGTGTGTGTGTGTGTTCATTCGTTCCGAATAGACTCCAAAACTACTGATGAGATTTTCTTGAAAATTTCCAGATCGATCAATCACATATTTGGTTGTTCCGTGGGCCCTTGGAGGGCCTTGGATTATCCCTGATAATTAGCTATAATCGATAATCATAAAATCTAATTATTGATTTATCAGCCAAGTCTGATAAAGCCATTTTTATTCATTCTAAAATCCTTAGGTTACCTAGACAACAGAACAATGAAATGAACATTACAGCTCGGCTTCATGTCTTGAGGATAAAAACAATGAGAAAAAAGTTTTTTTAATTCTTTTTTTTTTCTTTTTTTTGTGATGAAAAATAAAAAAAAGAATTCTTAAAATTCTTTTTATTTTATAGTTTATTTTAATTTTTGAGATGAGGCTTCGTAATTTAGCAATTAACTTTTTATTATTCAAACTTTTGTCCTCATCTTAGTAGTTTTTTTTTTATCCAAAATAAAAAAAAATTGTCAATATTATCTTTTATTTTCAATCCAAATTTAATTCTTGAATCAGAGTCAGTTATTTCAAAATGATTTTTTAAATTTCTTTTTTTTAATTAATTATTTTCTTTAATAAAACATTCTTACATAGTTCACAAACAAATGTTTTCAAAATAATAATAAAAAACATTTCCTTAATTATTTTTTTTCATTAATAGGAAAGATAAGAAAATATCAGTGTTGTTGTGTGTGTATATATATGAAAAATATTTATTAATGTTAAAAATATGAAACTGGAATATTCCATCCTTTAATTAAAACTCTAATAAGACTGAAAATTAGGGTTAGGGTTTGAGCTTTGGTTTGGAGTTAGGTTAAGGGTTGAAGTTATGGTTAGGGTTGAAATTAGAGGTTGGAGTTTTGGTAATACTGGGAGTTAGGATTAGGGGTTGGGATTAGGCTTGCAATAAGGCTTATGGTTAAGTTTACGTTCGGATTTAAAAAAGATAAAGCATGAAAGAAAATATTGGAATTACCAAATATAAAGTTCAAAATGATTATTAAAAAGCATTAGTGCAAACCCCGAGCAAAGCCGGGTAATACTGCTAGTTTAAACTAAATTAGTTTTTTTTATGTAAGAGACATTTTTTTCTTTAGTCAATAACATTTTAAAAAGTTAATTTTAAATGGTTTATGATAAATATTAAAAAATAATACTTCAATTAGGATGTGCCAAATTATATAGTAGAGGAGAAATAGTCTGATACAAAAAGTGTTTTTTTTCCAAGCACACATATTGTTTAACCCTTAGCTGCTATGATTCTGACTCAAGACTTATTAAATAGTTTTCCCTAGGAGTGATTTAGAAACACAGATATTTCTTTTGCTTTTAACTGACATTACTTTATATATTCAAATAACTAGTCAATCTATTCACTTGTAAATTGAAAGCATATAAATAAGTAAAAGTAAATCTCTATATAATTGGATTTCAACATCCTGGCCATCAGTTATTTAGAGATAAATTATCAAATAGAAGGAACAGAGTAGATTATACCAAAATATTCTATAAAAAAGGCCCTTTAAAATATACACTCAATCTTAATATATTTTTAAATATAATTTTGTACCAACCTGATTTCCAGCTTATGTTATCCATAAAACTTAAACTCATTCAACAGCTGTTGACAAAACCTGCAGTCTTAAATAGGAGCCACAGGTGGCAACCAGTTAAAATTATTTAAACATATACTAAAGAATCACTTGTATTTGTAATTGAGTATGTGTGAGTGTAAGTAAAAATAAGCATGTGTATTTGTGTATGTATGTGATACCAAAATGTTCTGGAGTAGTTAACACCCCTGTTTATGACACAATATGAACTTGCCCGGATGTATGCAAGCCAACCATTATGGCATCTAGGACAGAGAATACATACGGAGCCTAGCAGCACATATGATAAATGGACTCTTATTCTTCATATTTGTGAACCAGTATGTAGGGAAACGACACAAACCAAGTTAGGCACAAGGCCGGTTTTATGCGCTCATTATTTTCCCACACTTTTTTAAAATTAGTGTTGTCCTTAATCAAAATTAGTTACTCTCGTTGAGTTTAGGCCCCATCTGTCCAAGGCAGCTAAAAATGAATGTAAAGGTTTTGCCTCGGATTTAAATGAGTATAATTTGATTCCAGTGTTCAAACTTTTACCAACGGTTGTTCATTAATATATGTATATGCATACATGCCATATTTTTATTAAATTTAAGAAAATACTATTGTTGTAAATATTCCCATTGTGAGAAAACAACCTGCTTGCCTTGCAGGTAACAAACAACCACTGGACGAGTTTATACAGTTATATGGTTATACTACAAATCTACAAGAATGACTAACATAATACCAAGGTCCACTGCCACTGTTGTTTAATGAACTGGAAAAGTTCAAAAACACTTAGGACTTTGTATCTTTTATCAATACTTTTTCTCTTAATTTTGAAAACCTAATCAGACCTTTTGAAAAAGTAAAAATCATTAGACAAAAATTGTCTGTTCTCTTTAATGAAACTGTTTGAAGGAAAATTTGCTTCCCACTTCCAATAAGATGGACCCTCCAGTTAATTTTGACATATTATATCATAAACCAAATATCACCAGCACATTACCACTCAGAGATTTGTTTATAGAAGTGAAAACTTGTGTAGCACCAGCCACACTTCTTAGAGCACAGTCGATGCAAGGCTTTGCCATGAAATACATAAACAACAGACGTCAGGTTTTGGATCTAGGGAAAACTTTTTTGTAGGTTTTAAGCTACAATAGTAGCAGATAAGAGGTAAAAATTTGGAATTACAGAAATCAAAATGAATACAAAAGTGAGGATTCAGATTGAAATTTGCATGGTACACAATGATTTAAACCACTTAAGTTTGCATATGTACAATGCTGCATTCCTATATAATACAAGCAAAGATACACACATTTTTCAGGGAGAATCCTTAATGATCTGTTCCTTGATGAATTTTGACCTTAAAGAATGCTGGGCACCATTTGACAGTTGGCATCAACATGAGAGGTTTGGTCATGATTGGACCAGTGATAAAATTGTACATGTTTACCAAAATACTGATGCTCAGTTCTGCGTTCAATTTTATTTGTGTATTTTGTAATTTCAAATTTTGACCCCTTAACAGCTATTTCATCGGTTAAAAAACAATTAGTAAGTGTTTGCGAGGTCATAATAACCTATACATTAAATTTCAAGTGTATAAACCCAAAACTGGCTGAGTAGTTTGGTAGAGACTAATATACACATACACAAGAATTTCAAATATTGCAAAAATGCTAAGGTAATACAAGACTGATTGCAATAGACCAGGTTTTAATTTCAGCCTTGATAGCCAAATAAAATAGTTTGTGTGTTATATTAAAAAAAATAATTTTCATGGTGTAGGTTACAAATTTTTGTCATATCCATATCAAATTTATACAATTTACTAAAATTAGACTTTTAACTTTATCATGGCAGATTTCTTGGGATTAAAGAAAGCCTTACTAATATTCATAAATATTTTGAAATTTAACTGAAAAATAAGTGACCAATGATAAATCGCTTTTTCTTGGTTGTAAGAAAAATCACCAGCTAAATATATGATCAACAGACAGTAGTTAGGAAATTCTTATCTAGAACATGCCTAAAATTATAAATAGATGAAAACATAAAATGTTGTTTGTTAAACAAGATTCTTAGATCAAAACTATCTCAATTTGAATACTTCAATATTCATGTAATAAATACATAGAGAAAGGATACATTCTATCACAATGATTATTTGTAGATTGTATTTTTATAGTTATATTTTTTATGCTTTAGGATAGAGAGAGATTACATTTTGTAAGTAGTGATTTTTGAAAGCATATTCTATTTAAAAAATAGTTTCAATGATAAAACAATAAAAAAAACATAAATTATAAAGGATATTATATTTCTTTCAAGAACTATAATATCCTAACATGTCTTAACTTATGTTTTGTCCAATGCTTGTATATCTCCATATTAGTAGTTCTAGTGGCAAGGAAAATTCTTGAATGACCTGAAGCGATTCTAAGCTACAAATCAAGTTACTGGTCAAGGAATGGTAAGGCATTTGTACAACCTCAAGGCAAGAATAAGAACAAAATTTAAAATTAGAGGATTAATCTACTTTACTATTTTTATGGAACTAAGTCGGTCAATTAGCTTATTGTAAGTAACATACTAACATTAAAATTTAAATATCACAAATATCATTTTACAATTATTCTTGATGGTCAAATTTGCCTAAAGGTAATCAAAACAGATCTTGCTCATTGCTAAAAGTAGAACCTTGTACAAGAGCTATTAAAGAAATATAAAACATTAACTTAATTTGCTGTGAGACTTTTCTTGCTATCTTGATTTAGAGATAATGACTATATTTTTTGCATTTTTTTTTTCAATTTAAGATTAGATATATCTTAATGATAAGTTATGTTTTTTAAAGAGTTTTTTTTAATAAAATAAAAATAGAAATTTCAAGATTTTAATTTTTTTTTTACATATTAAAGCTTTTACTGTGATAAGTAATAACCTATAAAAGAATTCAAAAATGAATTAATAAACTTCTAAGTTAAATTTAAAGCTTTAATCTATTACTTGGTGGCTTAGAAAATTGAAAATAACTCACACCCCAGAATATTAAACAAAAGTTCGAATTATATCACACTTCATTTTTAACAATTTATTTTATTGCAATTAAATTTCTATTACAAGTAATTAACATGAAGTTCTTAAAATTTCTTGAAACAAAATATCTACCGACAAAAGCATTGTGTATATAACAATAAAAGTGAAAATAGAAGCTAAAATAGTTTAATTCTGTCTTTAAGAAAATAAATTGAATTTGTCCATTTTGCATTAATACACTTATCAAATAGCTTTTTCTAAATAGTAGGATTAACTTAGGAATGGGACCATTTGGTGAGGCCAATTTGGTGGCATGGCCAATTTGGCAGATGGGCAATTATTTAACATTGACCACTCCAGTAAGCATTTTTTTATAGAGATTTTATTTTAAATTTTTTTAATTAAGAAAAACAATATGAAAATATTATATGTGATTATTGGTTGATTGATTTTGTAATGGTTCAAAGATTTTTTATTTTAGACTACAAAAAATCATATTTTTGCAACATTTGATTATTAACTAAATAATTTTTAGATTACGATTTTTAGAACTTTTTTTTTAAGTTAAAAATAAAATAAATTAACTGCTTGTATGCACACTGCTGTGTTGTACAGTTGTCGAAAGATGTTTATAATTTAACTGTTTTTAAGAAAAATCACATTTTTGCAAAACCCATTTTATAATGAATTTTTTAAGGATTAATATTTTTCAATATTCTAAAGCTAATCATAGAATAATTTAACTTCATGTTTGAGTCTTGTGTTGTGTTTTAAATGAACACAGTTTAAAGATTTTAATGTTTTTTATTAGTGTCACTTACATTTTAAATGTTTTGAAGAAAAATTATGTTTTTTAAAAATTCTTTTTGGTTTACTATTTTCTGATTAATAAAAAAAATCACTTAAACTCTTTTAGTTTTTTAACGGTGTCAACAGGACGTTGCTGTTGCAATGTTGCAATATTTGCCTTTGTTACATACAGCTAAGAAATAAATAACTTTAGCTTAAAAAAACAACACTATTTCCACTTTAGGTTTTTTAAAAAATAGTCAATTTTTTAAAATTTTTTGTATTCATTCTTTTTAGTAATTCATGAATACTTTTATTTTTAAAAAAGAATTTTAGAAATTTAATTTAGAAAACTTAAATTGATATTGTTACGTTTTCTTTGAAGTTTTTGAATATTCTATTTAAAAAATAAACACTATTTTAAAAATAAATCATTAAAAAAATAACAATTCAAATTTTAGAAAATATATTTAATAAGTACTTATTTCCTTTAAACTATTGAGCTTGAGTTTAAAATTCATAACATTTCGAAAATTGCCATATATAAATTTCATTTTTTATTCAAACATTTTCATTTGAATTTTATTCAAAGAAAAAATATCTTAGTTTACTGAATCAATTTTAAAAATGTAAACAAAACTTTGACCAAACGCTGAATAATCACCCTGCTGAAATGACCATGCCCAAAATGTGCCAAACCCAATTTACTTGGCATCCACCCAAGTTGGATTGTGCTGGCTTCTTCCTAAGCAGGAGTTATATTTCAGACAATCACAAATGCTGACCTGCAGATCTGTTGTTAAAGACTAACAACTTGTGGGCCTGATAATGTTGTTAGGTCATTTTTGATAGCAGTCACCCACATCTTCACTGACAAATTTGTGTCAACTAGATAAAAAAAGGGAGAAGGACATTGCAGATGAACTCTATCTTTGGATGCCTAACTAAATGTTCAAACTATTGTAGGTGATGTTCAAGATGGACACACAGGTGGCAGAGGTTAAAGATTCTGGTATTGTTGCAGACTTATTAATATTTGATTGATATGGCAACATCACAAAACATGTAAAGGCTAATTAATATCTATGAGTTTCAATCTTAATCTAATGTTAATTGTGAAATTCCTGGTCAAATGATTACAATACAGTTATTGTATTAGAAATCTGGTATCTCACTTTTAAACTACACTCTTTTTATTAAAGTTACTTTTTATTGAACACAATTAGGAATTGTAAGAATTAACTAATTTTCTTAGCTATTCATTAAATAGTAGCACAGGTAACAGAACTTAACTAAGTAAAAGACTTGTATTCATATCTGAGATATAACTATATGATAGCATACTAAAGCAGTTCTTTAGTAGTTACAGTTATTCACTTTTGTGTTGCTTCTCTTTAGATTAAACTTTAGTACTGCTATGTTAAGTGTGACTAGGGCTTGTACAACTCTTTCTTAACTCAGATTTCTACATTTCAGTTAAAATTCAAGCCACATCGAGTCCATCAATTGTTTATAGGAAGAAGATAACATTTTCAAGCCTCTTATTTCTTTTAGTTAAGCCATGGCTTATATCTATTTTATTATCAGTAGAAAAGTATCAAAAGAATTCTTGCACCAGGGATTACACGTGAAATGTTATCTTAGAATAAAATAAAAACTAAAACTGAAGTAATCTTGATCTCCATAAGATGATGGCTCAGTCGAACTTTTTCTTAAAGGTCATTGGAAAGGTAATATTTGCTTACTTGGATCATTACATTTACCACAACAATATAAAAAGAACAAAAAAAATGGAATAAAACATTCCTGATATTTAAAAAGGCTACTTTTCATGGATTCAGCAAACACCTGTTCATTTTTTTTTCTGGTTACTCTTCTCACAAAATACACAATTGTTACTTACTAATACATATACACGGTATGTTCAAGAAGTAATACATATTTTCATAAACTTACAGAACTTTGTCTTCTTCAAATTAAGAGCCTCCCGCATCTACACACTTTAGTAGTCCCTTTAGGTAATTTTCTCCAGATTGTGTTCATCATCAACCTGTTCATTTCCTGCTGATAATGTGTTAAATCAGCAATAAAAACTTGCTTGACTCATCCATTCATCCCCATAGGCATCCTTTAAAATTCCATAAGCTTCTTGTTTGGGTTTCTAAAGTTTAACAAAAAATTGGATTGTACAATATTTTCCTTATTTTCACAGATTGGCAAACCTGATCAGATTGGTTCCAAAACAAACTAATTATATTAGTTAATTTCTGCACTCAAACCTAGAATGAGAAGAAGTTGTCAGTAAGACACTATATGTATATGCACTTCGCCATTAAGTAGAAGCTTGATCAAATTATACTTGATGTCTCTCCAGACATTTTCGCATTACTTATTGAACATATCGTGTATCAAACTAATTTTTATACATATGGGCAAGACACGTAAAATACATATATGCACACATAATTTTGTTTACATATAATTGCATTCAGAAAGTGTCTGGTGTCTGGTTTATTAAAAAATCAACTGCACTGTGAAAATCTTTTTAAATACAAATTTCTGAAAACTGAACCATAAAATTTATTTAATAAATTGTTCTTCACTGACAATTCAAAACATATTTAATAAAAAATTGATTACTAAACAATACAAATCCATACGACTCATCCTGTGTTAGACCCAAGAGGATCCCCATCTAAAAGACTACTGCATTTACTGAGTTTGGGTTCAAATTTATAACAACAAAATCTATTAATAAATTACACTAATTTCTGCAGAACAGCTTATCAACTAAAATAAAATGGCAAATAGCTTTAAACAATGAGATCAAAACTAACACAGTTAATATATTTGCAACATATTAACACCTCAACCACCTATAAATAATTATGAATTTAATTTCAAAAAAATTAAAATCACAAAAAATTTGACATGAGCCATCCAAAATATAAAGATATAATCTATCTAACAAGAAAGACAAAGTCTAGATTCTCTCTGAAATCAGTAAAGAATTCTATATAATCACATGATGTCCCATCAGCTTTAGACCACTTGAACAATAAAATTTACTTGAAACCATTACAGGCCATATGCAAAATTTTCATTGGTGTACGCAGTAAATTAAAAATAGGTTTAGATAACTTGAATTGTACTACATACCTGTTCTTTTGTACTTTTTTATTTAAAAAAGTTGTAATTAGTTAAAAAATATTTAATATTTGAAACATTAAACTTTAATATTCTATTTAAAAAAATCACTAAGACCTATGATATAATTTTTTTTTTAAATTGTTAATTCAATTATTAAAAATCAAAATGTATAATTTAGATACTCACATAAATCTAAACCAACGTATTAGAAATTTTGTGATAAACTGAAATTCTTTAAGATAAGGTCATGACCAATTTATAAACTATGAAGGCCTCGACAGCTAGACCAAAATGAGTCCATTAAACTTTCTTAAACAGAAGTTAATTTTCGGTTTCAAAGAATTAAATTTGCATAAATGAGTTTCTTTAGACTGCTGTCTTAAAAATGTCTGGTTATTAGTTAATATTTTCAAATATTAAATATTTTAAAACTAATTACAAGTTTTTTAAATAAAAAAGTACAAAAGAACATGTAAAAAAATGATTTAAATGACATTTTTTTTGCCTTTCAAGTATTAGGTATATAAAGCCTGTTTTTAAGCATTTAATATGATAATTTCTTCTAACTTTTTGCAAAAACTAAAATTTGGTCTCTATATTCAATTTGAACCTATATTAAACTATGAATTTAAATTATTTTTTTCCCGTAAACGCTTAAATGTAATTTGTGGTGACGCCTATATCAATACATCAAGCAATAAAAAAATAGAGAGTTTGAAAATAAATAACCTCATACTATGAGTTGAGTCTCAATACAAAAGTCCAATAATGGACAAATATATAATAGATTATTCTAATGAAAATATATCAATCCACCAAAACAAAAAAACAGTCCCCTTCTTTAATCTAAAAATAGGATATATCGAAAACAAAATATGCTACATATAAGATAGATGTAGTGAGATAAAGATAAATTAACTTAGACATTTTAGACAAAATATGTACACTAAATATCTGTCCATTATAAAATTCTAAATTATGCCAGAAAACTTATGCGATAAATCAGCTAACATGTTGTAAATGTAAACAGTTTCACATTAGCCATGCCATTAGACCTTGGCATGTGAGAATTAAAGAACATTAAGCCCTAAAGTCTCATCATTCTACAATAAATACATAGACTAATGATTCAGGATTTGAAAATAAAACTTAGAGCAAAACAAAAAACAACAAAAAACAAGTTTAGTTTTAAGCAAGGTTGAAATGATGTTCACAATTTAAATGTAGAGCACAGACAAAAAGTAAAAACAGATGTTGGAAAAAGTAAAAACAGATGTTGGGTACGACTGACCATAAAAAAATATTTATACAGCAACCAATCTGAGAATGAGAATTTAATTAATATTAATTATGATATTGATACTTTTATTTTATCACACAAACATTGTAAAGTTGGAAAATCAATTAACAAATTCATTTTGACTGTGTTGTTACAATTATCTAAAAAAATATTGTAGTTATAAACAAGATAGGTATATTTTTCATGTGATCTAATTTCTTTAAGTAATTTCTTTATATTTATGCTGTAGATGTTCTTCATCAATGAAATCAACCAAAATGAGATTGAATGTATTTTTTTTTTCTGTTGTTTCTTTCTGATTTGAAAATTGTTCATTTTGCTTTTATGAAATCAAAAGTTTTTCTTCTTATGAAGAATTAATTAAGATTAATCTTTCACGATTAACTTTTAATTCTTTTTTTTTCTTCTTTTTGCTTTGTTTTTCTCCTTTTATTCCCCTACCAAAACATCCTCTCTCTAAGCAGCATTATCATGTCAGTCCATCTAACTGGACTGTCATATTCAAAATTCTAAAATTCCTTATTTTCACTTTGAAACTTACCACCATGTGATGAATTCATTTTAGTTGATAAAACAAATGAGTTATCTTTTATTATCTTTGTCACCATCATTAATATCACTATTAAAAGACTCGGAATGTGGATAAACACTTAGATTTTGAAATCAAAATACAAAAGTTCAAATCCCTGTCATTTAATTATGTTTACATTCAGGAATATATTACAAATTAAATAGTGTATTTAGTGCTATTCAAACAGTGCATTGAAAGACTTATATAAAAAAAATTATTTGTTCTTGGCATTAAATGACCAAAAAGAATAATATGCCATAAAATGAACCAATCAGTCATTCAACATTAAGATTGAAAACATTTATTGCTAATACTTATAGTTTTGTCAACAATATTGCATAATAGTAAGAGATATATAAACTGTGTAATAATCTATTGATAGATATTAAATTAAATTCAACTTCTGATCTTAGAGATATACTAAAAAAGAAAATAAAGGTGACAACTCTATTCTAAAAAATTAAAATGTTGTCAACATCTTATCTATATGAATAAAGTAATCTAAGAGAAAACTGTGAGACATTTAAATAGCATTTATAACAAATTTTATCTTTATAAATCATAAGATAAAGATAATTACATAACCAAACATTAGATAACTGAACATGTTTAAGAAGAGTAAAAACTACTACCATATCTTACAAACAGTGGGAATATTTGAAAAAAAAAATATAAAAAATGTCTAAAATGTATAAATAGTATGAATGAGACTATAATTGTACCCCCAAAACTTTATATTTTTAAACTAATATAATGACATAAGTTAAGCCTTCATTTGATGATAATTTTATTAAGTTTTTGGATGAACTAAATAATTAATAGTAAAAGCAAGTTCAGGTTATGAAACTAAAATTTATCATAGATAATTTAAGTAGAATATTTTAAAGTCAAACATCTTCACTTGCTTAAATTACTAAGCATCACTCTTAAAATAATTGGTCATGTCAGATGCTTTATTTCTATACTGATTGAAGAGTGGGTCTTAAGAAGAAGTGTATGGATTGTTTGGATATCAAATGTGTCAAAAGAGTTTAAAAATATGTTAATTAGATGTTTAGTAGCAAAATTAAATATGAGATAAAAGTCACAATGAACACTACTGATAATTTATCCCTTTACTTCAATGTTTCTATATAAATTCTCATTTCTACCATACTATCAATTTTTATGACTCAATATCTTAGCAATGCTTTTTTTTTTAAATTTTAGATTGCTTCCATAGCGAGTGAATATCTTATGAGAGTGATACTAATAGAAATGATCAGAACTAAAGCATTGCTATGGAGTCACAGAGTCCCAAGACTTTTTTGATCATCAGTCTACTAAAGACTTTTTTAATGCATTATGACTACTACGACTTAGAAACATTTGAGTGTGTGAACAAAGCATTTTTTGGCATTTTCTTTTTAAAGATTTTTTTTCAAAATTTAATCCCATGTGATATAAAGTCACTAATGCTGTCTGCTACTTTATTTTAAAGTGATATGGGTGATATACTCATATCTCATCAAAGTAATAGACAGCATTGGTGACTATAAAGTTTGACTATTTTCAATAGAATTTCTTATTACACAGGTTTTTCAGATGTAAAAAATACAAGATATTCAGAAAAAAAGTTTCTTAGAACTTTTATGTTGCCTTATTAAACAAATTAGAATAAAAATTAATTCAAACTAATGTAATGACTGTTTCTTACTAAACGTCTTTTTTTTAAATTAGAAATTAGTTTAATTTAAAACTTCTTTCAATTCCGTTAAAAAAAAAAGTTAAATCAAGTTTGTTTAAATACTTATACAATACAGATTTCTATTCCAGTGGTTGTGGTAGTGATGGTGGTGGTGGTAATGGTGGTGATGATGATGATGATGATATCTTTTAATGTGAAAATTAGTTACTTAGTCCTTCTCCGGATCACCTTTAAATAAAAAGTAAAATAGTTGGGGAGGGCTGACAGAATATTATAATAAACAAGAATATAGAGGTCTTAAAAAACTAATATTTTTTATTATTTCTCAACAATAATGAAGCATAGTCATAATGAATTAAAAAGATTAATTATATTCAGAAAAAATGTTTTATTTGACTGAACATCAATAATCACTATATTTTCATTTTAGGATGACATATATCCAAGAAAATATCTTTAAAATTCAATCTAAAATATAAATATTGTTACTTTTACAAAAACCTTTTAAACTTGCTATGTTAAAACTACCTTTGAACAATAATAAAATTGATTTAACTTATAAACGGACATAGATGAAATTTTGTCTCTTTTGTTTTTTCCATACTATGTCCAATTTCCTGCTACAAATAAATTTTCTATTGTAAAATAATTTATTTACCAAACCTAATTTATCTGATTGAATAATAAGTAGTTTTTATTTTTAAAAAAAGTGTGAATATGAATGAGGATGTATGTTGAGGTGATTCCTACAATCATGCCAAGTACTTTTACAATAAGGTTTAAATTTATAAAGCAGGAAATGTCAATGTTCAAATTAATATTTTTTTAAAAATTATCTTTCTGTGTAGTTTCCATCATTTTCTAGTTAGGACAGCAGCAAGGGATCAATGTTTGTATCTGTTAAAGTGCAACATTAGGCTTGGATCCAAACTGTATGTTGTGAATAAGATCTAAGTAAAACTCACAATAAAGGGTAAAATTTAAGATCCTTTATTTCTTTGGTTAACAGCTGGTTTATCTTTTAGTTACTAATATTAGGAGTTGGTTGTACAATCTTCAATAGGCTGCCAAGTTCAGCTTCCAAGGGTAAAGGCGCTCTCCTTCAACCACTATTCTTTAACACTGTTTCACTCTCTCTGACCAGCTCTGGTAATATTTTTCTAATCAAATTCTTGATAAATTCAACAAAATCAAAATTGCATTCATGTCCAGTTAAAAAAAAAAACTATGAAAGGGTCAAAGAAGCCTTAAAAACAATGAGCCCTGTTTTTTTTTTTACTAACATATTTTTGGGATATCAAAGAATTCTTCCTTACAGTGAATTATTAAAAAGTATCATTTAAAAGAATTTATTTTTTTAAGTTAATGAAAACACACTTGTATTTCATTAAAATACTCATGCAGAATTTTGAACCACTTTAGCAGTATAAAACTGGAGATTATCAGTTAGTAAAAAATTGACAGATATATTTTTATTTACATATTAGAAAAAAGTTATGATCTACATGTGAGATTCAAGTCACATGTGGACAAAATCTGCAGCCCAGACAAAATTCAGAGCAAGAGGTCATTTTCAGTCTGTAAACCATGGATTTCCAATAAAAAAGTTACCAAAGAGTTAATACACGTAAAAATAATTTCACATGTCTGCTAGGTGAATTCCACTAACAATGACATCAGCAAAGAAAAAGTGGTATATTCATGATTTGGAATAGAAAGATCAAGAGAGAGAAAAGACAGAAAAACAACATATATTGAATTAATCTGTCTATAATCACTTGAAGAACCAACTTGCTGATGACAACAATCAGCATTAACAACAGCAACTTTCAATGTATTTGCTGACACAAGAAAAAGAAAGAGAAAATAAACTTTTCAGTTCCACAGTTGTGTGTTGTAAAAAAACTGTTACTTCTCAAAAAATGTAACAGAAAAAAATAATTCCAAGAAAGAATTTTGGGTTTCTATTTTTTTCCTTTGCAGTTCAATCAGAACGTAATGCACCGAATTCCGGAATAGACGAATCATATTGGTTGATAATGTAAGAATACTTTAAAGTGGCCATCTGAAATCTTAATCTAACAAAAATATTTTGGTGAATCTTGAGGCTAGTGGTTCATGCCAATTATTCTGATAACCTTTCTTTCATGACTGAGTTTTGCTATAAGGAGTGGACAAAAAAAAAAATCAAAACCCAATGTGATACCCCTGTATTTAATACAAATGTTTGATTAAACTAATTACCATAAAAAAAGGCTCCACAAGGTAATAAAAGAATTCATATTCTTTGGTACCTGTTGAATTTTTAATAATATCCAATCAAATTTCTTTAAAAAAAATTAAAGATTATTCTACTAGTTTTGATTATTTATAATAAACTAGTTTTTACTCCCTCCCCCTTTTTTAAATTATAAAATTGTTTTTTCAAGTCTTACATAATATCATTTTTGACTTGGGTAGTTAATAACTTTCAAGAAGCATTATAACTATCAATGGTTAAGTCTGTAACCAAAATTATAATATAAAATTAAGGTATATATTTTCATACTATTAACCATATAACCATGTAGGAGTGTATAGAAAATAATTTTTCAAATTCTAAAGTTTTTACACTAAAAATCTGCCTCTATCATTTCAAGAATGTCAATACAAAATTCCATACCAAACTACTTTTCGTCTTCGGAAAGGATTTTTGGCACAGACTTTGTGGAGATTCAGATCTTTGGTCAGAACAATCTCGATTGTGTCAATACTAATATCAACAGCTTCAGATATCATCCTCACAGTCATCTGATGCTCTTGCATCATTAATTTTCACACTTCCTCAATGTTTTCCTCCTTGCGTGCACTGTTCAGTGCTCCAGATCTGGATTCATCCTCAACCTGTTTATTTCCTTTAGTAAATCTGTCAAACTACCGAAAGAAACTTGTTTGAGTCATCTTTTCATCCCCATTGGCTGACTTTAACATTCCATAAGCTTCTTTGGTTTTCTTAAGTTTAACACAAAATTGGATGGCATAACGTTGTTTCCACGGATCGGCAAATCTGATCAGACTGGTCCGAACATTGCTGTGCTTAGAACTAGAATGATAATAAGTTGTCAGGAAATCATTCTGTCGACTATATGTACTTCACCATGAAGTGGCAGTTTGATCAAATCATACTTAATATCTCTCTTAACATTTTCTTATTACTGATCATCCCTCGTAATATATATATATATATATATATATAGTAAATAAATGCAAATTTGGAATTGGCTGCTGTTGATGAATTATATAATATTTACTTGTAGTGTATATTCATACTGGATGAGTTAACACCTCATTGAAGATTATGAATGGATGTAGGTCTTCCAAATGTAATGCCAATTATTTTTTAAAGTTATTTTTCAAACTTTTAAGAGCTAGGAAGATGGAAGTGGTATTATTGAAACAAACAATCTTTTGTGCTCCAGAATTTATTTTCCAACATAGTCACCACCATTCTTAATGCATTTTTGTCAGCAATGAACAAGGCATTCTATTTTTATGTCCAGATTACACTCACATCTTTGTCAATACTTTGAAATTAACAAAGCTGTCTCTTAATTGTGCTGGCATCCACTGTATTGGCTTTGTAAAGTTTAATAGAAGTGGTGGATTATGATCAGTTTACTCTTTTCTCTATGAAGGAATTCAATGATCTTTCTCTTGTTACAAGTATGAGGGTTCTTGAATGAGGTAATCTCTCATTACTAATTATGGAATATCATCCACCTGCAATGTTGCGATCAAGTTACGGTCAGATAACACAAATAACAATAAATAGCTGCTGACATGTTGTGGAAGATTAAAATCTCTTAGCCACAGATGGGTGTCTATTAAACAAAAAACAAACAAAATGCAAACAAAATATTTTTAAAAAAATATTTTATTTAAAGGATTTGGGAGAGATAAGTTTATTCTTTTCTTATTAGTGAAAGAGATTAGGGGAATTGATTATGGCATTTGCTAATGGATTGAGTATGCATTTAAATAAACTATAAAAAGTTTAGTTACATTGAAGTTAAATAGCTGGATCGAGCCAGCCATCTTTTTGGGTGGTCATGTAGTCTATTTTTCTATTTCTTTTTCTCTTATGTCCAGCGGCAAGTGTATAATAGTTCAGCCTCAGACTATGCTCATGGTATATCCACATTGTATAGCAGGCTGAGTGGTCGAATCAGACTCTGATAGTTTTAGGGCATTTTTGGGAGGTGAACTTCTTCATCCAAGATTTGTGAGGCACTCCTTCTAAGTTTTGGGATCCAACAGGCTTTAGTTTTTTATGCATTTTTGTGTTTCTTGGCATTTATCAGCTTTTAAAGATGAAAGACTGCATATTCAGATTTCCAAATGTTTTCAAAAAAGGGTTCCGAAAAGTCTAGCTTTTTTGCTATAAGTGTCACCATTCATTTAGGATAACTCCATGATGCTTAGCAGGTTTTCCTTGGATAACTTTTTTGGGGGGCGTCAATAATAATAATAATACTAATAAGTTTGTGAGTTAAACATTCATCCATCACACTTTGTTTTGACACACGTCCATGACAAAGGTTGCTTTCTTCAAGTATTACATTGTCAATATCTGCAACAGAGATGAAACTTTCTGTTCATGAAAACATATATTCAGTCATCATAAAAATGTAATTTGCAGTTTCCTTTAATCCAGTCATCTCAAAAAAAAAAAAAAAAAAACTATGATTGAAAAATTCAGTGCAGACCTGATTGGAGGGAACAAATAATTGGATTTGTGGGACAAACATATCCAACCATCATCGCCCTTCGGGGCCCGTGGCGTAATGGTTAGAGGCGTTTGGAGTCTCTTCGGTTCCAGAGGAGCATTGTCAGAAGATAGCGGTTTCAATTCCTACCCAAGTC
>JAUZSX010019285.1:0-21474 GCA_034780655.1 Idiosepius hallami
TTCGGTGTTACCCTTCACCTAGATGAACTGCTCTCCCGAGCTAACGAGCCCCATCTGCCCGATGCTGCTAAAGTGAATGCAATGGTTTCGACTGGGATTTGAACTCGCGTACTACGATTTCCGAGCCCGATACTATATTTAGAATATCATTTATTAAATTTTTAAATCCTGTATTAAAATTCACTTATGCTTTTAAAAAGTTTTTTCTAAATAATTTGAAAGATAGATATTATTATAACATAGTCAGTAGCTATAATTAACTCATCACGTGTAATTCAAAGTATAAATTTTCAATGTCTGGATATTTATTTTTACTTATTAAAGTTCCTCAATGACAAAAGTTTCTATTATATGTCAACGTTATTTATACAAAATATAATTTTTTGTACTTTTTTAACAGTGGTGTAGAGTCTACACCAATCTTAAAAAAGTACAGTGTAGTATATGATATTTACTTGGTGAGCACCCCCAAGTTTTGGCACAAGGCCATTTTTATGTGCTCTTTCCCGGGCCTTATATATTCGGTGTTACCTTCACCTAGATGAACTGCTCTCCCGAGCTAACGAGCCCCATCTGCCCGAGGTTGCTTAAGTGAAACTAATGGTTTTGACTGGGATTAGAACTCGCGTAACACGATCTCACAGCCGGAGCTTCTACCAATGCTCCACCGTCGCTGCCCTGTGCACAGTGTAGTATATGAACTACACGGATTTTTCTAGTATATCTCGTAATCTAGCAGTAAACTACAAATGTTAATTATCAATGACTGAAATAGCCACAAGTATTTTTTCTCAAGTATTTGGTTACCACACATTATAAACAACGCATTGTAGTTTATCCAAAATCCAAAGCGTTTCATAAGCGTTTATAAGGGGGTCCCTAGGGTAAAACCTGAAATACGAAGGGGTCCGCAAGTCAGAAAGTTTTAAAACCCCTGCACTAGACCATGTGATTATTGTCACCTTTATTAGTTTTTGTTTTCTCTCGCCACAGCTGTTTTTTATTGCCCTCTCTCTTACTCTCTCTAGCATACACTCATACACACGTGTGCTCGCCTACATAGACATACGCACTCACAATAAGTAACCACACCCATTCTTAACATAGAAAATTTTATATTTAGTTGCAAATCGTTTTTGAAGGTATTTGTCGCATCCTTCTTATGTAAAATCCAAACCTGGAAAAATAGTGGCCGTCAGACTAACTGTACAATCTCTATCATCTGACGAAGGCTAGAGGATAAGTTGTCCGAAACGTAGTGAAACAACAACAATAAAAAGATGAGGACAACAGTCGGCCAGTAAACTATTACTTAAAAATCAATAGTATTTTATTTGGTTTTGTTGACTAAAAGAAAGGAAGAGAAACAAGGTTTCCAAAAGAGAAGATTATTGTAATTTTAAAGACTCCCACCCTCCACATCACTCTTGATCCTTGTTTTCCCCTGTTGGTAATTATGTATGAAAATGAAACTTTTATGGTTATGGAAGCCCCAAATAACAAACCATCCCAACATCCTGTTTTCCTTAACTTGCACTACAGTAGTGCACTCAATAACTTTCTAGTCATAAAACTAAAGTAAACCAACAATAAAAACGGTTTTAATAGCTTGTATGTGATACTGACACACACAGACATTTATTTAAGTGTTTTGTTTTGTTATCACCAAGAATATTTCAAAACAAATGAATTGGTTTCAAATAATTATTGCAAAGCAAAAGATTCATCATCAGCATAAAAAAAATCCCAGGAGAAATGTCATATCGTAATTAAAAAAAGAAATACTAATTAAAATTTCTATTAACAAATGATCTTATATTTTTTGGGCAGCGACGATGGAGCATTGGTAAAAATTCGGGCTCTGGAATCGTATTATGCGAGTTCAAATCCCAGTCAAAAACCATTACTTTCATTTTTGCAGCCTCGGGCAGATGGGGCTCGTTAACTCGGGAGAGCATCTCATCTAGGTGAAGTGTAACACCGAATATAAAAAGGCTGGGCAAGAGCACGTAAAAATAACCTTGTGCCAAACTTGGGTTGGTGCTTATCAGTGATTTTTGTCTAGCGTCCAGACTAATAAATTTTTGTTGTTAGTTATATTGTATATATTAGAAGTATTGCCCGGCTTTGTCTGGATGCTCCTTTTGTGCTCATTTTTGTTTGTGTGTTTTGTAATACCAAGAGCTTTCTTTCTTTCTTGAAAAAACATCATGGTGAAAGCCGAAAATTGAGTAAACTGCAGTTATATTGACACCCGCCGAAATGAATGCAGGTTGTTACTCTGGTGGTTTATGCGATACAGGGCCGTGCTTAGGGCCCCTGCAAACCTTGCAATTGCAGGTGGAGGCGCAAGGTCACTAGGGGCTGCAGGGCTCCTTGGTTTCATAGATTGTAATACATAAAATTACCAAAATAAATAATTTTTATGATTAATTAGAAAATCATTATACATTTATCTGTACATCTATTTTCTGTGTGCGTGCGTGTATATGTATGTATATATATATATATATATATATAGTCGAAAACACCAGTATGTTGAGGGGCGGGCAACTTGGCTTTTTAGGCTAAAGGGTCACAAGACGCATTTTGCGTCGGGGCCGCTAAGTGGCTAAGCACGGCTCTGATACGATGCAAATATTCACTAATTCCGACTGGATCAAACGCCCCTTGAGAATATTTTTAAAACTTGATTGCTAGAAAAAAAATTTTAAATGATAATAATAATAATAGTAGTAGTAGTAATAATAGACGAACAAAAATATCTACTAAGTTTTAATAGTTTTTTTTTTTTTTTGCATATGTTGTTTGTTACTGAGTGGTTTACCAAGTACCACTTATAAACAAATTTCCATAGTTGCAAAGAAGTGCTTAAAATATCAGTTTACCCAGTATTTCTCAATTTGCAACGTCAACACTTCACCGTACCCTGCTTACAGCTCGTTGTCATCAGTGGCACACACACTAGGTTGGTGTCTATGAGTTGTTTGATTTTCTATGTCTATGAGTTGTTTGATTTTCTATGTCCATCTGTGTGTTGTTTTTTGCTTTTGGGATAAAGGCCTATCAATTGCATCTTACCAAATGGAAACTAATGTCATCATCATTCGTCTGAGCTTTAATTGTCACTAAAGGAAATTTGGTTGTTCCAAAAGTTCTAAACACTAAACCCTAACCCTAAACCCTAACCAATCAAATTGCTGTCTTACAACCGGTGCAAAGTCCCCGAGCAAAAAAATTCTTCATTTCTTTGTTCTGCAAAAGCGCCTGTTTTTTTTTTTTTTTTTTTTTTCTCTCTCTCTCTTTATCAAACTTGTTTAAATCCAGTCTTGTGATCAAACAAGCGATAAATTGAGAGTCACCAAAAGCAATTGACTTCTTGTCTCCAACTCTACATTGTACGTACACAGTCTGTCTGGTCTGTCACCGATAACGAGAACTTGATATACAGCAAACAATTCTACTATACAACTGGTAATTACCGTTTTTACAGTTTATTCACTTATCCGTTGCTTTTTTTTTCTTTTATCATCTGATAATGTCCTGGAATGGTTAGATTAACTTGATTTACATCCTGTCTTTTGTTTTCTGCTCTACTTTTGATTGCGAACAGTTTTTTTTACCAACCCTCCTTCTTTTTTTAATTTTAGTGAAAACTTCTGTTTAGTCTCAATCTCTTTTGTTATGAAGAAAAAAAAATGATAATGTATAACTGTAGATTGTAGGGCCATTTTTGATGTAGAAACAATTAATCTACATTTTAAGATATTATGAGAAGTAAGAAACCAATTATAATTAAGAGAAAAGAAGAAAAAAATAGTTCAAATGGTAACAAATCCAATGAAAATTAGGTTTGTACTGCAGCAGAAATTCCAGGCATACTTTTGTGGTAATAATAATAATAATGATGATGATAATAATTCGTTTTCCTAAAGGTTCAAGTAAGCGTTTCAAAAAATGTTTAATTCGTAGTCCGACTGAATGGTACTTTTACGAGATATGAAAACTAGCAGCTCGATGGCAGAAAAAAGTCTTGGAAAATGATGGTCTTTGTTTGGAAGAATACTATTTGTTGTTTTTGTTATATTATTTAGCAAGTAAAATTTCAATTTTCTCTTGGAAGTTCTGGAAGGGCCCTGAACGAGGAACAACATCTAAATTGTAAGCAGCCCTTTCAGATTCCAGTCCGAGCCTGCCAGCCAAGATCGACCGTCCGTCGACATGAGTGTAAGTCCGGCCATAAAAGACGACACACGCACACAAACAACTCGTCGTCGTCGTGTTAAACTTTAGTCTTAGGGCGGTCAATGTGGCTCAGTGGATAGACAATCGGACTTCGGAACCGTACTACGCGGGTTCAAATCTAAGTTGTTCCATCTACGATAACATGTCGATTAATATCGTTGGGAAAAGGTATGAAGCCCCATCTTCCCTCCAGTTATGGGTTAAATAGTGCAAAACCTCAACGGCGGATGTGGCGGATGATGTCTACAATGACACAACGGTACTGAAGGCGGAAAGGCTGCAACAGAGGATGGTCTCCAGTCGTCGTGGTTATCCATGCTATTGGAACAAGGCCATCCTTTGCCAAGGGTCCGTGTAGTGACTGCAGGTGCATCAGTCTCCCCACGTTAAACTGACATCACGCACAGGCGTCTTCCCGAAAGGATCCACAGGAACCAAAACGGAGGACAGTCATACTCGAACACGAGTGACCGCCAATGAATGAATGAATGACACTTTAGTCTACTCTCTTAGTACAATAATAGAACAAAAAAAAAGAGAAGTTCTGATGGCTACGTACGTGCAACAACAACCCAGCGCTGTAACCACTTATCTTCCCTCTTGAAGTCACCTCTGGACGCCGTTATCTGTTGTCCTACATCTGAGCCTAATCTCGTCAATGCAGAGCATTTGAGTACATCATGTTTATTCATCGACATAATTCTCCAAGGTAGGCAGGATAGGGCAGTGACGAAGAAGAAGAAGAAAAACAAGAAGAAGAAGTGAGGAGATCAACTGTCGATACTTTGAAGTCTACATGTCACTAGATATCCGCCTTCAAGGAAAAGATCTACACTTGCTTGTCAAAAAAAGTTATGTTACATTTTTATATCGACCCTCTTACAAAATATATTTGATTTTTACTCGTTCCGAAACAAAAATGCTCTGATATTATTAGAAAATAAATGAAAACCAATGCGACACTATCCTCCAGTTTGGGGGTTGAGCATAGGGCTAGCGACTCTTTCTCGTAAAAACAAGTATGCTACGGAAACAGCAAATAAAAATTTGCTGCCCAAGGCACCACTGGGTGTAAAGATTGATGTATGAAATGCGGCACTACTGGTTTATTTCATCATTTAAATCCCAATGGGCCAATATATTGGCCCTAGTGACCTCAGGCAAAAGAAGACCTGGTCCTCTTATAGAACAACTCTGAGTGAGCTGTTGGTAATTTTGCTAACTCAGGGTCCAAAGGTGGGACAATGGAACATATATTTATTAAATTACTGTTTTAACCCTTTAAGCTCTAACGAGTCTATATACACACACAGATATTTCAGCCTTCATCTTTGGACCCTGACTTAGCAAAATTACCAACTAGTCAATAAGCGTCGTTCTATTAAAGGACCACGTTAGGGTCGAAATGTTGGTGAGTCTTTTCTTGTCTTAATTTACTAAGGCCAATATATCGGCTCTTTAGGATCGAAGTGGTTAAAACTGACGTAAAAACAGGTCACTAGCAAAAAAGATAATAAATATTTATCAAAATTACCAATTAGTCAATCAGAGCCATTCTATTAGAGGGGCAAGGGAAGCCGAAATATCGACCCTATCAGTCTTTTTCACTTGGTCATCAAAGCAGATATATCGGCCTTTCAGGGCCCAAAGGTTTAATAAAAATGATAATTTCGCCTTCGGATTTCAAGTGGTTTGAAGCCTGAATCACTTTAATGTCAACAGCGCTTCTTCGCGATTGGTTGTCAAAAATCACTTCACATTTACAGCCGACATCTTTTTTTTTTTAACGACCGAATAGACAACATGGCGTGTTAATTACATCTTTTTTAATTCATGCAATTATTTTCTTTCCTTTTTTTTTTCTAAGTTGATGTTTTTACATAAATTGGTTTATGTTTTTGTCTAAATTAGTTTTTATTTCGTATTTTAGTTTGTTTTTCTGTCTTTACAAAAATGGTTTTAGAATTCTTCAAAGACAAATTTCTATCTTTCTAAAAAAGATTCAAAAAATGATTTCGCTTTTAAGTTATAACACTGTAACCTTTGGGCTCAGTTTAATTTATTAATTATCTATGTAATGATATATTTTATAATTTTATAAAAATATTATTTTCTGTGCAATACTTTTATATTAAGATGAAGCATGATTCTAGATTATACAGGGTGTCTGAAAAGTTGTTCTTTAATAGAAAATAATGTAATGCAAGTGGAGGACACTTCCAGCATTTCCCTTAGTATAAGCTGTAATATTATAAATAAATGGTTTCGCTTTTAAGTTATAACTTTGTAAGCTTTGGGGTCAATTTAGTTTATTAATTATCGTTCTAATGATATATTTTATAATTTCATAATACGTATTTTTTCAAATTAAGATGAAGCGTGGTTCTAGATTATAGAAGGTGTCTAAAAAGTTGCTCTGCAATAGAAAATAATGTAATGTAAGTGGAGGACACTTCCAGCATTTCCTTTAATGTAAGCTGTGAAACTCTAAATAAATGAAACCTTTTTATTGGTACAAATTGTTTTGTTTATGATAAAACTTACTGTTGATTAGTTTATTTCAATTTCGTTAGACCAAAAGGATACAGAAACCTTTTGGGTACATTGTAGAAGTCATTGTGATTATGATAGTACATTTTAAAATATAAAAGTCTATCATCTGTTTTTCAACCAAAATATATAATAGGCAAATTTTATTTTTTGTTATTACGAAACATAGAGGTAAGTCCACTTGGGACTGTGGATAGGCAACTGGACTTCCGAATCGTAATACGCGGATTCGAATCCCAGTCATTTCGTTTACTGCTACCCTTAGGAAAGGTATGAATCCCCACATTCCCTCTAGCTGTAAATTAAATAGTACACATCATATTGTGTCATTTAAAAAAAAAACTACATGCGGACAAAGAATGTTTATTAAAAATTATTGTTCCTGGCATTAAATGAACTAAAAAAGTTGATATGCCGCAATACAAATAATTGAAAAGAAAAAAAAATCCTTGGGGTTTAAAATGTTTCTCATCTCAAAAGTGACATAAATTGTTTTAAAATTGCAGAAACCAAACTAAGGATTGGGTTGATTTATTTATTTTTAATAGATATCCAGTGTGTGCCCGTGGCCCCCTGAAGCGATAATCAAGCTGGGTCAAGACTCGTTTCCCCAGCAGGAGTGTATGTTATGTGTTTACCCTAGTTTACTAAAAATTATGCCCCTGGGAAAGAACGCCTGTCGGTCGGGCCGGCGTTAAGGGGGGTCTTGGTAAATCCCGAATCAGGCAGCTCGATGCGACCTATATAATGGACAACGCCTACTTCATCCCTTTCGAGCGATGTAGGTTATGTGAATGTGCGTGGCCGTCACGCAGTCACGACCATCCAAAACAATATCCACAGTGATTAGCACTCTTTCGCCTACTCCTTCTATTCGTATCAACAAAGGGAGAAGACTATTTGTGCCCATTATCTGGACACGAGTGGGAACAATCTAACCTAACAAAATTTAAACGATTTCTTAAACCTTTCGGCTATAAAGGGCTGATATATAGACCTTAGTAACCTAAGGCAAAAAAGACACAAAATAATTTTCACCCTAATATGGTCCTTTAAAAGAACGGCTCTCTGCTGCTGAGTGCTTGGTGGTTATTTTACTAAGTCAGGGTCCAAAAACTAAGGTCGAAATATCGGTGTGTACGGTGTGTGTGTGTCTTCTTTGCCTTAGGTTGCCTGGGCTGATATATCGGCTCAAGGTTAAAGAACACTTAAGGAAATACGATTCTAGTCTTGGAGTCGCTGATCCGGTGTAGAGGGCTATATTTACTTAGTCAAGGACCAGCCCAAGTTTGGCACAAGGCCATTTATACCTGTTTTTTTTTGTTTTTTTGTTTTTTTTGGATTCAGAGTTGCCCTGCACCTAGATGGGTTGCTCTCCTGAGTTAACGAGCCCCATCTGCCAGAGGCAGCGAAAGTTGAATATAATAGTTTTGACTTCGATTTGAACTCGTTTAATACGATTTCAGAGCCCAAGCTTTTACCAATGCTCCACCGTCGCTGCCCCGGGGGTCTTTGATATGACGTCACGATGTTCACTGATAATTAATTCCGTGCTAGTTTTTAAGCCTTGCCCAACCTTTTATTTTCATCTTTGATTATCAAAGCGATTTCAATGGAAACACCAATTGATTTTTACAGTCGAATTGGACGGAAGTAATTGCTGATTAGAATTTACTTGATTAAAATGACAACTAATGATCTCTATCTCTCTCTCTCTCTCTCTCTCTCTCGATCGATCGATAGATAGATAGATAGATAGATAGAGAGAGAAAGAGAGATAGGCAATCGGACTTTGGGATCGAATCCAAGTTGTTTCGTTTACGTTGACATATCGACTAATACCCTTGGGAAAGGTGTGAATCCCCATATTCCCTCCAGCGATGGATTAAATAGTGCAACTTGTGTTATTTAAAAAAAAAACAACCGTGTGTATAAAAAGTCTATATCAAAAGTAATTGTAATAGGCAATTCAAATGACCTAAAAAGGTTGATATGCCGTTAAAGAACACAAACAAACAATCATCTCTCTTTCTTCTTCTCCCTCTCATCTCTCTCTTTATCTCTCTCTCTCTCTCTCTGCTATTGTCCGTATCAATTTTATGTCCAGAAATCTAGTCTCTCCAATGTAATTATAGTCTCAGTCTTTCTCAATCTATCTATCAATATTTTTCTTTTCTCGCTTTCTTTCTTTCTTTCTTTCTTTCCTCACTTTCTTTTCTCTCTTTTTCTCTTTTCTTTTCTTTCTTTTTCTTTCTCACTTTCCCTTTCTTCAACTTCTCTATATTTGTCTCTGTAGCCATTGTTTTCTTCTTTAGAAAATTAAATCTATGCCTACTTCTCTCTTTCTTCCCTCCCCTCACCCCCTCTCTCTGTCTCTCTCTCTCTCTCTCTTGTTCTCTTTTTTCCCGTCAATGCCCCCCCCATCTTTTTTTACACAAAAACACACATACGTGTTTGTGTGTGTTTGCGACCTTCTGGCAAAAAAAAAACATCTGAAAAATATGAATATTTTATCCTGTAAAATATTCCGAGTTTTTATTAGTTTTACAAAGTGACTGAGAAAATTCTTGAGAGGATAAATCGCTAAAAGAAAAGAAAAAAAAGTTTAATGTAAACTAACAATTTTTGTTTCCTTGAGTCACACAAATTTTTTTATGTAATATCTTAAAGTTTAAAACGTCTCTTGCTCTCTCTGTCTCTCTCCTCTCTCTCTCTCTCTCTCTCACCCTCCTTCTCTCTCTCTCACCCTCCTTCTCTCTCTCTCCCCCTTATCTCTCTCCCCCTTCTTCTCTTTCTCACTTCCCTTCTCTCTCTCCCCCTCCTTCTCTTTCTCTCTTCCCTTCTCTCTCTCTCCCCTTCTCTCTCCCCCTCCTTCTCTTTCTCTCTTCCCTTTTCTCTCCCTCCCTCTTTCTCTTCCTCTTTCTCCCTCTCTCTTCCTCCTTCTCTCTCTCCCGTCTTCTCTCTCTCTCCCTTCCTCTTTCTCTCCCTCCTTCTTTCTATCCTCCCTTCTCTTTCTCCTCCCTTCTCTCTCTCCTCCCTTCTCTCTCTCTCCCCTTCTCTCTCTCTCCCCTTCTCTCTTTCCCCTCTTCTCTCTCTCTGCCCCCTTCTCTCTCTGTTATGGATTTTTTTAAAAATGAAAATAGAAAAATGTGATAAAGCAGACACAAAGTTTGAAACCTTATTAAAAGGGTTTACTTATCCAAGACATGCATTGCATCGATATTCTAGCAAAACATTATTATTATTATTATCATCATCATCATCATCATCATTTTTATAAAGCATTTTTCTTGAGTATTATAGATCATGTAAATTATTCATATATATTATAATATAAAAAAAACAGACCTTCTTGATTCTATTAGACCCTATATCCTGTAGCTCTTCATAAAATTAAAAAAACAATTGTTTTCTTTTTTAATATCCTATTTGTACATAAACCTCTTAAAAAATCAAATAGTTATAAAAGAAATGATCCAGAGCAATAATATTTGCATATGTATTTGTTAACTTCCTTAGAGAAAAACTTTAGAAATGAATTTAATATGAAAAAAGCATTAGAAATGAATTTAGTATTTAAAAAAGCAATAGGAATGAATTTAGTATTAAAAAAGCATTAGCTTATTTCCTATATAAATAATAGACTTCTTTAATTTTACTCTGTAGTAATTCCTAGTCAATACTTTTAGTATATATAATTGTATTTTTTTAAATTGTTTTTTATTATATGCATTAAGAGCTGCAACTAATTTGTGTTCTTTCAGAGCCAAAAGATTTTAAAAGCGCGAAACTTTTGGGACAACCCAGCCGCGCCCCAACTTACCCTTAACGGGAAGAGTCTGTAAAACCTTAGAACCCTGACTAAACAAACTTTCTAACTAGTCACTCAAATGCGTTCTATGAGACAATTATATCAGGAAGGAAATATCGGTGTGTCTTTTTTTGTCTTAGGCCATCAGGGTCGAAATATCGGCCCTTTAGGATCGAAAGGGTTAAAGAACAATTATATAAACAACTAACTTTGCTATATGTTCAAGATTAAATAGCCCTCATTAATTGTGGCTCGTGCTACGAAAATGGCGACATTAATTGTTTTAAATTAATTCACTAAGAATGTCTAGTAATTTTGAAGGTCGTCTTTAGTTTGTCTGGTTCAGAAAAGGACAACTTACTGATTGTTTGGATATTGTCAGTCGCTCACTAAAGATAAACCAGTCGCTCACTAAAGGTAAACCAGTCTACTAAAATTGTTTTATTGTCTCCCATTAAAATGGTGTTGTTGTTGTTGAGCAGAAAGACGTCTCTGCACCCGTTTTTGAGCTCGGATGAGTCTTCCCGTTGTCATTGAGTTTTTGCAGTATCAAATTAAACTGAGACTCCCAGTCCTTACCCTAGGGGGTAACTCTAACCGAAGACGTTTCTTTAGCATGGTCGATTGGTGGAAGGTAGAGAGAAAGAATTTTCAGTTCGAATGCTTAATGAGTGCGACTGATCATACCACAAACTACCGACCAGTCTCATACAGTGACCGATTTTTCTAAGTGGTCACCTATATTACTACTGAACAGGCCTTATGTTGCTTAACTTTCGTGATCTGGTGTTGCTGTTAAGTTTAATGGCCGAATAAACCTTTTATACTTTTGGGAATTTTTTTCTCTCTCACTAGTTTTCATCCCATTAAAACGGAATTTTTTTTTCGTTGGATGCAAAATACTAAAACGAAATGGAACTTCAATTTAAAAACAAGACAAAACGATACAAAACAAATATATTTAATTGATTTAATCGATTTTATGCAACTCTAGACAGAATCAAAAACGATGGAAAGAAACTATTCGTATTTGTTTCTGAATTCTTTGAGACCAGGTTTCTTAATGTATGAATTAATTTGGCAGTGTCTTGTCCTCGTCTTTCATAGCTGTTGTTTCCCCGACGTTTCGGTCAACCTAACTTCTGGACATCGAAGGAGGATAGAAACCTAAAATACGATAAATAAAATAAAATGTAAAGTCTATCGACGGAAGAAGAAAAATAAGCCTATTTCTCCATAACTACTGTGGGTGTTCCTGGTGATTACACATCATGTTGAAAGATAAATCTAAGGAATTATCTTTATCTCTTGCCACAGGAAATGGAATGTTTGTAAATATGGAACAAAAGAATCCCTGTTTCTTGTCTGCGTTGTACATGTCCGTCTGTCCAGACAGACGTTGAATCAATTTGATGTAGAATCAATTTGAATGTTGTTTCTTGACGCGGGAATAAAATTTCCTTTCTAATTGATTGCTGTGTTTTGATTGGTTGTTTGTTTTTGCTCTTTATTTACAATTGTTAACCAGGTTGAAAGGGTTTTATTTTTAATTGCTTCTTAAACTTGAAATCAATTAGATTTTTTTTCTTTCTTTTGTTTACCCTTATTTTTATTTGTTGTTTTTTTTTCTCTTTTTTGTTTTCTTTTAATTATTATTTTTGTTTTCTTTTTTCTATTTTTTTCACAATTTTTCTAGTTTTTTTTTTTACTTTATTTTTTTTTCATTTTTTTTATTTCTTTTTTTCTCTTTTTTATTTCTTTTTTTCTCTTTGTTTATTTACTTTTTTTTCTCTTTTTTATTTCTTTTTTTTTCTCTTTTTTTATTTCGTTTTTTTTCTCTTTTTTATTTCTTTTTTTTTCTCTTTTTTGTTTTCCTTTTTTTTCTCTTTTTTGTTTTCTTTTTTTTTCTCTTTTTTATTTCTTTTTTTTTCTCTTTTTTATTTCTTTTTTTTTTCTCTTTTTTTATTTCTTTTTTTTTTCTCTTTTTTGTTTTCTTTTCATTTTCTATTATTTTTCTTTTCTTTTTTCTATTTTTTTTACAATTTTTCTAGTTTTTTTTTACTTTATTTTTTTTTCATTTTTTTTTCTTTTTCCTTCTTTTTTTCAGTTTTTCCTTTCTTTCATTTTTTCTTTCTTTCATTTTTTCTTTCTTTTTCTGTTTTCATTTTTTAAACCTTATTTCATTATTTTTTTCGTTTTGTTTCTATCTTCAACCTCTTCTTTTTTTTACATTTTTTTTCAATCATTTTTTATGATTTAAAAAAAAAAGTTATTTTAGTCCCCAAACTGAACACCCTCTTAGCTTCCTTCCTACCTTTAAAAAGTTCGATATGCCGTTTAAAGCAACTAGCTAATCATTTCCTTCTTCTTCCTCCCTTTTTCTCCTCTTGGTCCCTTTTTATTCTTTAATCCCCTCTTCAAGTTGATATGCCATAAAACAAAAACAATCCAATAATCATCTTTTCCGGTTTGCTTTTTAAATTATCATAAATCTTTTTTTAATAATGTTCGCCATTCAACCCATAGCTGGAGGGAATGGGTTAAATAGCGAACATTGTGTAATTTAAAAAAAAAATTACCTTTGTACACAATGATTTTTCTTGGTAATAATGACCGAAAAATGTTGATATCCCGTAAAACACAAAACAACTAATAGAAAATTGTTAATACAGCATAAACATTCCCCCCCAGCCTCGGGCAGATGGGGCTCGTTAGCTCGGGAGAGCAGTTCATCTAGGTGGAGGGTAAGACTTGGTAAGAGCACGTAAAAATGGCCTTGTGCCAAACTTGGAAGTGCTCACCAAGTAAATATCATAAATTAAACATTCAAATTATTTGAAAAATTTTTTTGAATTTTTTTACCCTGTATTTATACGTGTGTGTGTACGCGCGCAAGCGTTACATAAAGAGAAATATATATTGGTCTTTTGCTTTCAGTATTGCCTTTTACGTAAATAAGTTTCTTTCTCGAGTTAACGAGCCCGATCTGTCCGAGGCAGCTTAA
Source organism: Idiosepius hallami (assembly GCA_034780655.1). Classification (NCBI taxonomy): domain Eukaryota; kingdom Metazoa; phylum Mollusca; class Cephalopoda; family Idiosepiidae; genus Idiosepius; species Idiosepius hallami. The sequence continues at coordinate 13,611 of JAUZSX010019285.1, forward strand.
GGCATTTCCCCTTAAATAAGTTAAATCTATTTATTATAAAATTCGCAGTTTATTCCTGTAAATTTCTAGTGCACAGTAACTTTTTTGACACTGTAAGTTCACAGCAGTCACAGCACACCATGAAAGTTATGAACATGTTTGTAATACAGATTTGTCTATACATGTGTTTGTTTATGTGTGTATGTTCTAGTGTGTCTTATGTATGTATGTGTTATGTATATAATACATGAATCTAAAGACTGATTTTGTTCCTAAATAGAGAAGGACATGCTAAAAGTACTCTCTTCTGTCTCTGTCTCTTTCACCCTGTCTCTCTCTTTCATTCTGTCTCTGTCTTTCTATCTCTCTATCTCTTTCAATCTCTCTTACACTCTGTCTCTTTCACTCTCTCTCTCTCTGTCCCTTTCACTCTCTCTCTCTCTCTCTGTCCCTTTCATTCTCTCTCTCTCTCTGTCCCTCTTACTCTCTCTTTTTCACTCTTTCACTCTCCATTCTCTCTTATCATTCTATCTCTCTCTCTTTTCATTCTCTCCCTCTCACTTTCTCTTTCACTCTCTCTTGTCACACACGCACCAATTGCACACCCGCAAGTGTCGATGAATCATAGAAAACCTATTTAGTGTGTGTGTGTGTGTTCGTCCCATAATCGTGAAAGCCAACTCTTCATTTCGTTCTGCAGTTGTGGCTTTTATAGCTGATTGCTACTTTAAGAGTGAGTGTCGCTCTGCTTTTTGTTCGCTTTCTTCTTTTCTGTTGTTACGAGATGTTCGTTGTGTAAATGGAGACAGACTGTCGTTCGTTTCATTACAGCTTTTGCTTTCATTAACTTTTGCGCTTTCTTGCTTATACCAATGTTTTCCATGTGAATATTTATTATTATTATTATCATTAATACTGAATATAATAAATAAACACAGCACACAGTAGCGATAATAATACTCTATACGCTTTTAGTTGTGTTTATGATAAGACTTAAATTAGAATTTAGCACTTTTATTTCTTTTTACTTTTTAAAAATCTTATTTACGCTGGCATTTTCTGTATTTTTGTTTCTTAAATATTTTTTTGTGTGATAATATTTAATTCAATAATTGTTATGTTAATATGTACGTGACTGCGCGTGTCATGCATAATAAAGAGCTGTTGTTCTATTGTATTTTTGAATTTTATTTTGATAGGTTTTTAATATATTTTATTATTATTATTAATATTTTATTAATAAATAAAACCATAATAATAAGCTTTTGACCATAGAAGATCGAAGTTGTCTGCTTCCTCCATTTAAATTACTACAGACTCTTCCAAATAATTTTTTTTAAGTTACCAAAAAAAAAATAAAATAATAATAATGATAATAATAATAATAATAATTGATGATGTCTGCGATGATGATGATGTCAATGATGGTAAATTTCTACTGATCTTTTCCGTATCTATCTCTAAAAACCTTGTATGTTTTTTTTTTTAAATTCTTTTCTATTCATAAATATCTGAAGATTGTTTTATTTGAAAGCACTTATATATAACATTAAAAAAGAAAAAAATAATAATTTGTTTCTCGTTTGGGAGTGTTGTTGTTGGTTGATATCATTTTTTTTTTCAAATTAAAGTCAATTTTATGTTTTGTCGCCATAATGAACCATTATGACTCCAAGTGTTTCAGTTCAGTTTATGAAAGAATTTGTGTTGTTTTTAAGAGCAATAATAAATTCTTTATAAAATTGCAATTATTATACTACTATTGTTATATTGATAGTCAAGATTTAATTTGGACTTTAAAATAGGTCTAGATGTCTGTGTCTTTTTTTTTTGCCTTTGGTTACTAAAGCCGATATATCGGTCCCTTAGGGTCGAAAGGGTTAAAGGTGAACCCATCTTTCCCCAGCCATAGTGTAACTTTCGTAATTGATATATAGCATTAAAAAAGGTTCATGCAATATTTCTGGTGGTCCGTGGACCTGGACCGTCCATAGGCAAAAAACGAAAAATTAGAGAACCACAATTATTATTTTTTTTAAGCTTCTACCTAAATAATGGAAGGGGGGAGTGTCAGTGGATTCAACTAACCGTCTGGGTTGGGCAGCTTCTAGGGTCTCTTGAACATGACAAAAAGAAAAGAAGCAGTATTGTATTCTATTGTAAATATCATCATTATGATCACTATTACTTATCATTATAATTATAATTACTATTTAATTAATCATTATGTTTGCTGTTTAATGCTAATATGATTAAAAAAAATTTATTATTATTAAAATAGTTCCACCAAGAAGAAAAAAAGGGATCTTTTCTAGAAGACCCCCGCCACTAATGTAAAAATCGGAACTCTAAAAAAACTCACCCCGCCACGAGGAAGTAACTCCCATAACACTCACTAATTTTGAGTGAGTCAGTCACCCCAAAAATGAACCTACCAACGCTATTGTCTCAGATGGCTTAGGGTTTAGGAATAGGTTTAAGGTTAATAAAAGACACTTTTACATCCGTTCAGTCTAACAGATAAAGGGGACTTAATTGGGTGGCGGGCGTATTTTTTTTTTTTTTTTTTTTTTGAGGGGGTCTTATAAAAAAAATTTAAAAAAAATATTAGAAAATGGGGCCATATATTAAAAAAGGTTGAGAACCACACCAACAGCACCACTACCAGTTCTAGATTGTTAATTCACAGTGTCTTGTGTTGACGTGTCCGTTCGTCGCTACAGGTGTGTATCCCAACTAGTTTATATATTTAGATGTATTCGGGGTTTTTTTTTATTGAGTACAGTGGCTGAGTGAGTGACTTGGTGCTTCTTGGCCTGCTTGTGGCGACCCCTGCCAACAGTTGTCTGCCGTCATTTTTCGTCAGCTTGATTGTCATATAAAAAGGTTACATGTCACTAGGATTGGCCTGCCCTCTCTCTACCGACCGACCGCTCGCAATCTGGATAGGGGCTGGCTATATCACTCACACCGATTAGGTTTCACAGCCTTTCAACCTCCCGCAAGCACGCTGAGCTGATGATGATGATGATGATGAGGGTTTTTTTTTCTATACTCTTTTTTTTCTTCTTTTCAGTTTATTTTATTTATTTTTTCTTTTCTATCCATTTTTGTTTAAAAAGCTAACAATCTGCTTTTTAATCTATAAAAACACGTTAAAAAAGAAGAATAAAAGCCAAATAAAGAACATGAAGAACTTGCCAGGCTGGCTTATTTAAAACCCTTTCGATCCTAACGGAGTCCCGGGGCCGATATATCGCCCCAGAAGACCTAAAGCAAAATGAAGACCCATTAAAGTTTTGGCCATAACATGGTCATATAATAGAACGGCTCTGATTGACTAGTTTGTCATTTTTCTGAGTCAGGATTCAAAGGATTCAATTGTATTTAAAAAAAGTGAAATAAAGAAAAGAAAAACATTTTTTTTAATTGTATATTTTTACTCAGAGCTGGGATTCAGTGGTTGCACTCGCTAATTGTGTTACTCAAGTTCGAATCACAGTCAAAACTTCTTACATTCACTCTCGGCTATTACAAGCAGATGAGACTTGTAAAATTTGGAGAGTAATTCATCTAGGTGAAGGAAGGACACTGATATAAAACCAGCACCAGCAGTGGGCAGTGAGTGCCAGTACTCCATTTCGAGAGTGATTTAGTTTTGCTTGTCACTGGTTAAAAGCTGAAATGTAAAGGGAGTGTGATGTACGTGTCGTACAAGTACAACAATATATTCATTATCTAAACAGACAACTCTTCCATTTCGGACATCAGGGTTGGCTTTCTTCTGTTAAGAAGTGGCAGTCACAATGTTTTTCTTGATAAAAAAAATAACAAAAAATCGAATTTATAAAAAATAGAAATAAAAGGTTTTTTTCTTCGTAGGTTAAATAAAAAGTTAGTTTTTTTTAAAAAAAGAAAATATAGAAGTGACATTTTTAAAAGTATATTTCTCATAATAAAAACATATCTAAAATAAATAAAAAAAAAATTAAAACGAGAAAATAGAAATGAATATTTTTTCTTCTTTGTAGTTTAAAATAAGAAAAAATGGTGCCAACAAACAACAATGTTAGAAATTGCTTGACCTTTTTTAAAATCCAAATAGCAGGAATAAATGTGTATTTGAAAATGAAAATCTAAACAGTTGTAGACATTTCAAAAGCCTTGATCCTTCCTTTTCCCTCTTGTTCACATTTAAAAGAAGATTTTTTTTAAACAAACAAACATCATCCAATGAGACAAAATGAATATCACATCATAATATTTGATGTTTTCTTTTCATTTCTCTACACAATAAGAAATTATTTCCAGATTTACTTATTTAAAACTAGGTCTCTCTCTCTCTCTCTCTCTCTCTCTCTCTCAGTTAGTGAATCTGTCTTTAAAGAGAAGTGAATCTCTCTCTCTCTCTCTCTCTCTCTCTCTCAAGAGAAGTAAGTGAATCTCTCTCTCTCTTTTTCTCTCTAAAGAGAACTTAGTGAATCTCTCTCTCTCTGTTAAGAGAACTAGGTCTCTCTCTTTCTCTCTCTCTCTCTAAGTTAGTGAATCTTTCTTTAAAGAGAAGTGAATCTCTCTCTCTCTCTCACTCTCTCAAGAGAAGTAAGTGAATCTCTCTCTCTCTTTTCTCTCTTAAGAGAACTAGGTAAATCTCTCTCTCTCTCTCCCTCCATCTAAAGAGAGAGAGATTCACCCACTTGTTATTATCTAAGAGAATATATACTTACTTACTCAAGGACCAACCCAAGTTAGGCATAAGGCCAGTTTTACATGCTCATTATATCCATAGTCTTTTTTAGAATCAGTGTTGCCCTTCACCTAGATGAGTTATTCGCATTAATTTGACAGGCCTCATCCACCCAGGTTTTTGGAATCAGTGTTTGTTAGCCTTTCACCTAGATGAGTTACTCTCCAGAGTTAATAATCCTCATCTGCCCAAGACAGCTGAAAGGGAATAATAATGCAATGGTTTGTTATTGTGATTTGAACTTGAGTAATATGATTCCAAACTTTTGTCTCTGCTCCAGTACTCTCACTACCCTCATTTACTAGGGGGACCTTTATGATTTTGGGTGAATGTGTAGATCTGTACTTCTTTTTTCTAATGTGGATTTTTGGGAGTATTTGGGTCTGATTTGAATTCCTTCAATTTATTTATCATATTTAAAATGGGCAGCAAAGATGGAACATTGGTAAAAGCACGGGCTCTGGAATTGTATTACGAGAGTTCAAATCCCAGTCAAATCCATTACTTTCACTTTGGCAGCCTCGAGCAAATGGGGCTCGTTAACTCGGAAGAGCAGCTCATCTAGATGAAGGGTAACACTGAATGTAAAAAGGCCGGGTAAGAGCACGTAAAAATGGCCTTGTGCCAAACTTGGGTTGGTGCTCACCAAGTAAATATAATATAGATATATATAATTGATGTACTCTTCCGTCGATATCAACACAAAAGTAATAAAACCAAGTATGGTCATCAGACTACCACACAGAATTGTTTATAGGGGTGAAGGGTTGTGTAGCACCATCCACACTTTGTTGAACTTCTGCTAATTTACAGTTGGTGCAAGGGTTTACCACAGACTACATGAACAACAGATTCAGGTATTTGCTTCAGAGTTTTCCTTTTTCTAGATACTAGTCTAACCAAGGGATTGGGATGCATCTACTCAATACTTTAACTGTGGTCCAAGTTACTAACCTGGTGTTTGCACGTCCCAGCACAATACGTGTGTGTGTGAGTGTGTGTGTGTGTGTGTGTGAATGTATGAGAGCATATTTTAGCACTGTTTATTTTTACATTATGATCAGAAGTCCAAGTATGTTTGCAGTATTGCCAAGTAGAGTGCTCATTATTTAGAATAGAGCAGTTATATATAAGAGTGTATATTTTAACACCAACCACGGGTTTCAGCACTGGTCAGTGTGCCTCACTAGGTATTTAATTTCAATTAAATTTAAAATTACCTATTCGACGAGACATATTCACGAGTGCCGAAACCCAGGGTCATAGTCAAAATACACACTCTTATATATACATATATATTTTTATGTGTATTTATATAGTTGTTTGTTTATTTATTTATATATATATATTATATATATATATATATATATATATATATATTAGTATGTGTGTATGTGCACTCTGGTTGTTCTATTAGAAGTTATTCTATTGCAAAAATATACTTGCATAAATGTGTCTGTGTGAATGCAACAATTTAAATTTTTTACAAAGATTTATTTTGCCTGTGGTAAATTTTAAAAGCCAGAATTAGAAGCAAAAACAAAAACCAAAAAAAAAAAAAAACAAAGAAAGAAAGAAAAACCAGAAAGAAGTATATAAAAAAAAATAAGAGAAAGAAAGAAAAAAAAAAAGAAAGAAAGCAACATGAAAAATGAAGTAACTAGAAAGATTTTAAGCTAAGTGTTTTGTGCAAAATAATCACAGCTTGTTCTGTTAAGGTGAGGGAGTCTTGAGAGCAGAAAATAGTCCGGAACAAAAAATATGGTGTTGCCCTTGCACCCAAAAAGAATGTAACTTTAATGGGTTCAGAGTGTAACTTAGGGTCCCCTGAACACGGTTTTGCAAGTTAACAAAAATCCAAATGAGTTATATCTTAATCAACATGCAGAACCACATTTAGGGGTCTTTAAGCTACACTCTAAACCCACCTAAGTTAAATTCTCTTTGGGTGCAAGGGCGACACCATTTTTTTTTTCAATGGACTAAAAGAGGAGAAAAAGGAGAAAACAAAAAAAAAAGAAAAAAAAAACAAAAGAGAAAAAGTCTCAGGCAGCATTCCTTGGTGGAAGCCATAAATGTGAAGATAACCAAAACATGTGAAGTGCTGGTCTGACTAACAGTGAGATGGAAAAGAAAGAAATCAAAGATAGACAGTAAAGTCCAATACACAATATCAACAGAGCACTGCACCAAGAAAAACTACTAATAAACCATCTTCGTGGCTCAAAATGATGGAGTGTTATATTAAGAAAGAAAAGAAATCGAGAACATAGATTTTTACATTCATTTTGGCTTTTTGTCTCCACACTGGAGATGGGTTGTTGTAATTTACATTTACAAATCTAAGGCTATCAATCTCATCTTCATTGATACACATATCAGATAGGTAAGAAAGTAATGTTTTTAAATTTTTTTAAATCTAAAACTTTGTGTTGCGTAGTAAACTAATAGAATAATGGACTGTACCACAATGTCACTTTAAGGTAGCCTGGGACTGCTTACAAAAGCTGTCAGCAAATTCTACCCAACGAGTGATGGTCATAACCCTTTTGTCCTTAGAGTAGACCAGTGGAACCACTTAACTCCTATACTTATGTATTTAATGGAATACTTTTATTCTTATTCAATAGAAAGAAACTGTAGCAGACAGAGCTTTTACAACATACTTTAACGATACCAAGTAACGGCACTTCAGACGCATTTACGACAGAGGGGGATTCTCGCCGGGAGATTTGAACCAATGTTAAAGTCAAACAGTTGGAGTTCAGCCGTCAACAACACAGCATCTATCAGTTAGGATTCATTGTCTATCCCTTCTGACAGACACAACTAACACCGCGAAAGAACTCAACCTCGAACAACCAACCCAGCGACATATCAACATGGACTTACAATACTTAAATTACAACACACAACGAGCATCCCTCTCACATAACAAGCGTGTCTATAAAACTTATTCAATACACTTATTGAACATGCTCTGTTCAAACATCTTCTCTTATCTATTCCTGTTAAATTATTTTTGGTCTATTGGGACCTTTTTCTTTCTTCCCCCTCCCCGCTTATATGTGTATGATCACATGATAAAACTCACTCTTTTTTATAGGAGGAAGAAAGTAGTTTCTAACCAATCAGGATGCC
>JAUZSX010019395.1:0-21472 GCA_034780655.1 Idiosepius hallami
CTAAGAGAATAGTACTTGCAAGGGGCATTGGCTAATTGGATACCTCTTGAGGACCCTGCACTGAAAAGGAACCTACCTGACTCCTAATAAAATTATCAAGTATGCCTTTGTTATTTATTTTAATACATGCATTCTGACTCTGGTTACTCTGCTTTGCCTGCACACCATGTGTGTCTAATGATTGTAGCTGGGTACCAGACATAAGCCTATATGCACATACAAATAACCTGCTGCATATCCTCTACATTTTGCATCAACTGCAAAAACTTGGGAGGAGGGGCTCTTTGTATTTTTTGCCTGGATAGCCCATAACATTCCCAGTCCGGTAGTTGCACTATTTAACCCATGTCTGGAAGGAAATAGGTATCAATATTATACTAAGGGTATAAGCTCAAAATGAATGCTGTATAGCAACTGTGAGTATTTCAAAATTCAAGCAATAAAACCAAACGGCTACAGGAAGTTCTCTATGAATCTGTTTTTGGTTTTTATGCCCATTTTTAACTAAGAACTGTTGTGCCTTTGATGTCCATTAAATATGCATAAAGCAAAGATGAATGGATCTGGTTGCCATTTATTTTGGCCTTCCCCAACTTTTTGTCTGGCGTAGGTTTGTTTTACTTAATTGGCGGGGAGATCCATGCAACAATAAAAACAAAAAAAAAGGAGAGTGCTGTTGTCCCTTCAACTTTACAGGAAACTCTATCTTCCCACCTTTGACATGAAAAAACGTAAATAAATTCAAGGATTCATTTTCTAAATTTGTATTGGCTGGCTACTTTGGACACTCAAGGTGTTTCCTATTTTGATCTTTACATGCTCTCTCTGTCACTCATTCTATTTTTTCTTTCCTGTTAAGCCTCTATTCTTGTTCCCTCTATTTTTGCTCTTTTTTTTTCTTTCTTTCTTCCTGCTCTCTCTCTCATTTCTCTTCTCCCTCTCCCTCTCTCCACATACTGTCCCTATTCTCTCTCTCTCTCTCGTTTCTATTACCCCCACTCTCTCTCTCTCTCATTTTTCTTTTCTCCCCCCTCTCTCTCTGTCTCTTTTTCCCCACACTGTCTCTATTCTCTCTCTCTCTCTATGTTTGTTTTTGCCCCTTCTCTCTATCTTCCCTTACTTTCTGTACCATACCTTGCTCTAATGCTTCTTGACATATTTATCCAATTAAAAACCTTTAGGAAAAAAAAAAGAAAAAAAAGCTTCTTGCCACAAATTTCCTCCACCTAAACTTTAAGGTTTCGTCTTCCTCATTCTCCTTGTCCATGTGTGTTGGTTTAATATTTTTACAAGATGACTTGCTTTCTTTATAAAACTAACCAACTCTACTTGGTTTAACATCTGAATTTCATAAGTTCTATTTATAAATATAAACATAAACGATAAAGCCCATAATTTTATTAGAGTTCTATTGAAATTTTCTATTCCTACTCTTATAACTAACTTCTGTTTTATTTCAATACTAGCAGCTTAGCCCGGCATTGCCCATGCAACTCACAAAATTTTAGGTATGGCTAAAAATACATATATATTTTAAATCAAGTTATAACATTATGATTAAATGCAATATATTACATAGTGCCAGACAGCTGTTTCAATCTTATTAGATCTCATCAGTGACACATAATATTGTTACTATTTCAAACCCAAATAGTGTAAAACAAATGCTCTAAAGACTGGACAAAGACACAATTATCCATTCATACATTCAAATTTTAGTTTTACTCTTAATCAAAGTCACATTCTTCCTTTTAGAAGCTGTTTTTTTTTTTAATTATAGATTTTCCAAAACAACAGGTCTAATGTACATCAGAGTTTTCCTTCTCCTACTTGCCTGTCTTCCCAAAGACTTAGGGTGCATCTACCCAGTGGGTTTGGATAGTGCCCCCATATACTAACCTGGGTATTTTCCTGCCCAGTGCAAGATACAGTACTTGGTATTCGTAAATGGTCACCTATCAACTACTAAAAGGCTCGACGTTCCTTAATTTTGTTGATCTGACGTGATTTGACTGTCATGACATAAGTCCTATATAGTTATATTCTGTGTTTCTGTATGTTTGTTTGGGGTGTGTGTGTGTGTATATTTATGTTCTATCAAATCATTGTAAGATTTTGCTAAGAAATGTAAGTTTGCAAGATGTAGCCAGTGTAATTATATGAGGCTTATGGCATGTCTTACAAGAATTACTACAACACAAATTTAGTACTAGGGGCCTTAGGAACATATATGACAACAGTGAGATGCTACTTTTCCTTGCAATGCATGCAAGTTAAATAGTTTTTGTTGTTTATAAATAAAATTTGTCAACAAATATCTCACTATAACAGGTTCCATTTAAGGATGAAATGCAACTTACCGTCCTTCAACATTTGAGTCTAGTATTATATGGAATCCTTGAGATGAGGTATGATAGATTTTCATTTTTCAAACTATTGTCCTTATTCCTATTAGTCTCTGACTACGTTTCAGCCGAATTACAATTTAGGTCACCTCAGGAAAACCGGTGAGACAGAAAATAATAAGGATGAGGACAATAGTCTGAATAATGCTTGTAAAAAGAAAAGAGGAAAAAAATTTAGTCTAGTATTTTTAGTTTTTTAAGTCATGGGGTTTGATTGATTGTGTATTGATTTGTTTAGCAACCTACCATTATAGGTCAGTATGTTGTTTTAGGGGGGAAAAAGGGATTTACAGTTTTTTACCACTCATAGTAAACGTTGTTCATCTCTATACACAAACACAGTACTTATAATAGGGATGATTTTTGCCAACACATTTTCATATAGATTCTTAGATTTATTGACAATACAATGCAGTTGCTATAACAACTACAGTTTATACTAATAATTTTACTTGTTAATAAATTATGTTCTAGGTAAATTCTTACACTAATTGATTTACTGAGTACATTGTCTTTTATATTCTATCACAACTCCTTTTGAAAACCTTAAACCATGGAATTCTTTTATTAAATAAATATAATGGCTTCAATGGGATTTGAACGTGTGTATTATATTTCTAAAGTTCAATCCTTTGCCACTACTCTACACTCCTTGACTATAGAAAGCAACTTAAACATTTTTTTTCAAACTTTGGAAATGTAATACACGAGTTAAAAAGTGTACTTTCTTCCTTTTGGGCTATTACCTTTACCAGTCAGACTACAGAATCATCATATGTGAGTTTGAATCCCAATTATCCTATTTGCATTTGTAATTAGATCATACCCTTGGGAAAGGTACGAATCCCCACATTCCCTTTAAGAAAAAAAGAAAATCTTGAAATTACTTAAAACACTGATCAAAACTAGCACAAACCATGCATCAAAATAATCCTTGAGCAAGGCCAGGTAATACTTCTTGTTAAATAAAGTGTTTCTTATTTTAAACTCTTTTTTTGCTTTTACACTGTCTTAGTGTGAAAGGTTCTCTGAAAGCAATACTCTGATAGTCAGTGATAGATCAATGTGATTGTATTAATAAAAAGGAAAAAGTGATATACAAAAAGGTAGAAGTAGGCTTCGGCCAGCAGGCACGGCATGGCATTCGTAATCTCGTTTGATAATGAGAGGCTCTTCTCCCCCCCCCACTCCCGAGTATACTCAGAGTATATAGAGATCATAAGAGTTTTTTTCTCATGACAACACTGATTATGTAAAGTTCAGGAATGAAGTGAGCACATAAAACTTGCCTTGTGCCTAACTTGGTTTCGTGCTCAACCAAATATATATTATATCATGTCTTCCGTCTCTTTTTGTCTCTCTCATTTTTTTGTCTTTTTTTGCCCTTTTTTTTCTGTCTCATTTTCATTATCGTCTCCGCCCCCTTGCCACGATATCGATTTTTTTTTCTCTCTCTTTTCTGTCTTTCTCTTTTGATCTTTCTTTGCCTTATTTTATTTGTTTTTATTTTTTTCCTCATCTTATTCTTGGTATTTGGGTGTGACATGTTCTGTTGTCATGAAATCGTTTCCACTCAATTGTTATTTGTCTATCACACAACTAAACTATTTTACTTTCTGGTATTTTTCTTTAACTTTTTTCTTTTGTCTCATTTTATTATTTTATATTTAGTTTTATCTCTCGTTTGAATCCTTTGTCATTTCGCCTGTAAGAAAATTTGCTGCAAACAAAATAAAACTTTAAAAACTTGGTTTATTAACCTAATCAAGTTTTTAAAAACTTGTTTTATTAACCTAATCAAGTTTTTAAAAACTTGGTTTATTAACCTAACCAAGTTTTTAAAAACTTGGTTTATTAACCTAATCAAGTTTTTAAAAACTTGGTTTATTAACCTAACCAAGTTTTTAAAGTTTTATTTCATTTGCAGCAAATTTTCCTGGTTGTAAAGAAAGATCCAGAGAAATAAAATATATAAGTTTTGTTTATTTAACTAGAGGTATTTCCTGGGGACTTGCTACTAAGGTAGTTAAGAAAGCCTGTTATAGAGGAAAGCAGCACACTACATATGCAAATTTTTGTGATATGGATCATTGTGTGTTGTATAAATTTCGGGGTCTGATTGCTTCAATTCTCCCTCTTGTCTTCATTCTGATTTGTGTTTTTTGTAATTCTAAATTTTGACCCCTTAGCAGCCATTATTCCAGTTTGAAACCTATTAGAAAGTGTTTCCCATATTTAAAGTGTTTAGACAAAAAATTTGCAGAATAGTTTGGTAGAGACTACAATGATCCAATCATTTAACTTTGATCCCTTACAAGCTAAATTTGATTTTTTTGGTGGGTTAAGTTTGTATTGATATTTCCTCATGAAACAATTTTAATTTCTATTGACCATCTTCATGTGTTTTTTTTTTCATGTTTTTTCATTTTTAACTGATTTTATTTAGTTTCTTATGTTTGCATAATTTTCCCTACAGTGCAAGCCATTGGTATTGCAAGTTTTCCTTTCTTGCTTTTTGTGCTGCTTACACACACTCAGTCACTAAACAAAGCAAGCTTTGTTTTTCTAAGGTGTTTTGTTATTTTTGTATTATGACATAAAATACAAACTGAAATATTCTTTAGCTATAGAACCAGCCAGGAAAAATTTATTTTTAATTTGTCCAATGTTAATTTCCTTACTTTATATAAAAGCAAGTGGTGAAATTAACATAGGACTTATCTTTTTCTCTATTTACCCCTAATCTACCCTAGATTCAACAGTATTACTGGACCTTAGTATTATCCTATCAAGTAGTGCACTGAGTACTTTAAACCTAAGCACATATCATATATCAGTTTTGTGGCTTGACATTTTGTTGCAATTTATTTATTTTTTTTTTTACTCTTGTTCAGGTTCAATATGACAGTCTTCATTCATCAAGTTGTTGTTTTTGTCTGGTGTCATTGATTTCTGTGGATCAATCAGTCCACAAACAATTTGGAGACTATTACCAAATCTTATATAACTTGTATCAGAGTAGTTTATCTAACCAAAGTCTTTAACTAAATCAAGGAAGTCTCCTCCATTGATCATGTACAAAACGTGTGTCATCAGCTTCATATTTGAACCAGTTGAGAGAGCATTATAGGAAAGCTAAATCATTTCTTGCTCTTAACTTCCATAATTTCTCATGATCCTGCTCATTTCAGTCAGTCAGCCTCTTTTAATATATAAAATATACTTCCTAGAAAGGCAGAAAATTTGAGGTTGTAAATTTACAAATTTTATTGTTTAAGCTTAAATGATATTCTAGAAGTTATTCTTCAAAATAACACATGAGCTTGGATTTCTAGGTTAAGATGTGGCTATGAAATGCACAGACAAGATTATGAACATTTCTTAGTGTATCATTAGTCTTTGAAAAACTTTATGAGAATTATTCTATATAAAAATAAATCACTGCTTGAAAAATTTCCTGCTTTTCTAGCAACCACCTTATGATATTTTTTCTGAAAATAAGAATTATTCTTTTAAAAGATATTCTTCATTTTTGTCAGATATATGTAAACTGATGAATCCAATTTATTTTTTTGTTGTTTTAATAATGAACATCTTTTATAAGAATTCTTTTTTATACCTGTGTGTCTTTGTGTCTTGCATGACATCAACTTTCATACTCATACATGCATAATACAATTGTAATAATTTTTAAGTAAAATCCTCAAATCTTATTAAATGACAGCTAAAGAAAGAGTTTACTTTATAATTAAGGGGGATAACTGATGCTTGATTATCACATGTCTGACTGAATAAAGTGATTCGGACAGTTTAATTATTGGTTTTAAAGAGGAAATGGAACAATGAAAAATCCTGAGACAGACTAAGAGATCTTTTTCTATGGGTGTGGCAAAATATCATCGTTTATATAAATAATGACAAGATGATTGTTGAGGTTATATTTATCCAACCAATTCATAGAAAAGTGTTTTAGAAAAAAGTAGAGCAGATTTCCCATTTGAACTTTCTATTCCAATGAGAAATGGAATCCAAGCCACACTGAAGATTCATCACATGATATTCGTGACACCACTTGGTTCCAATTCACTATGGCACTAAGAGGCTTAATTTTTATGTTTTTGCTAGACTGGATGTAAAAACTTCTATAATTTTGTCCTTAGCTGATTCTATGAAATTTTACCACTGCTTAGGAATAACTCTAGGATTTATTGACAAACTTTATGCTGGGGTTTAAGTATATGTGACAGGACCAATGATTATTTCATTGGAAAAGACAACATCCCAAAACACAAAAATGTTCCAATCATTATTGCAACATTTCTTTTAAATGAATAATTTTTCCATTTTCTATCATTTTATAAAGTAGAATTATTTTTTATAAATAAAAATTATATTTTTTTCCCCACTTTCTGTTTTTTTTTTTTCACTTTCATTTCATTGATTTTTTTTCTCCTTATTTTATCTTAAAAGATCAAAACATTTTTTCAAAGTTTTTCAAAGTAGTTAATTTTATTATATGGTATTTACATAGTTTTTTTTACTTCTGTTTATTCTTTTTCATTTTGAATGATTTCCTCTTTTTACAATTATTCTCCTAACTTTACATTTTACCCAATATCTCTTTGTTTACTTTATTTTTTCCCATTGTCTGCATTGTGGCATGACTTATTCAATAAGACACTGAACTGTGATGATAGATTTCTATTTTTACATACTGGTCCAATATCTTATACAACTTGCAAACTATTATCTTTTCCTGACATTAAATTGTTTGTATTATTTTAAGTTGTATTCTGTTTATCATGATAACTGAACCCTTTGTTGCTTTATATTGTGTTGACAAAGTCAGAATTAAAGTTTATAACTCTGTAGAAGTGCCTGCTTTCATCATAAAGATTTTAAAATTCAATTAGTTATCTATGTTAGCACCTGAAGAAATTTGGCTAGTTGACTGAATTGTTCATGTAGCAATAAAGAGGATTAGAAGTAAAAAAAAATCTAAATAACTTCATTTTTCTAAAGCTCAACTTTATATCTACAAATTATTCCTTCATAAAGATGAAACAGTGTTACCAGTTTAGATTCCTTATGTGTCTTAAACACTATGTTACATACTCAAAATGTCTGTCTTTTTCCCTGGCCTTTCTGGACTTCCACCAATTTCAGCAGGTGCAGTGTGTCTGCATTTAGTGTTTGTTTATCAAGTAGGGTAGTAGACTGGCATAAGCAAAAAAATAAATAAAAAACAGAAGCAAGAACAAGCTTCAAGATTTTTAATAACTTAATTTATTTACTACTTTCTTATCTTAATTAAACCTAACTCAAAGTGTTTCTGGTTTATGACCTGATTAAAGGTGGTCTACCCCATAACTGGCTTTGCTCCAAAGAGATGGAATTATGAAAAGTGAAGACTGCCGATTGACGTCTCACTGGTTCTGGTTCCTAATTTGTTTTAGAATAAAAAGATTAATAGAATTATATTATTGATCGCTAGCAAGTATCAAGTTCTTTAAGATATTGTTTCAAAACTAAATGTAATGGCCTATCATGTAAAAACCCAACAACCATTTCAATAGTTTCACCCAGATACACTATTGTTTTGTGTTTTACTATTCATTCAAATATTTTATTCTTTACTGTTGTTTTGAATGATACAATTTACTACTTGCTTACCAAGTCTGTTTTAGATTCATTGTTAATTATAAAATTCACTAGATTACTTTGCTTTACTGGACCAAATATTTAACTAGAAAAACAAGACTAAGATTTAAGAAAAAATTTTTCAAAGGTAAATAGTTATAATCTGTAAGTAAATTTAACAATTCAACATGTTTGGTTCTGTTGTTCATGTCAACAACCATTGGGCCACCTAAACACTTCCATTTAGTCTGTAAGCCATTTACAGACAATTTTTGATTAATGGTAATGACAAGAGAACATTGTAAATCCATGTCCCTTCCCCCCAAGCATTCTTTTTATATCTATTTGTCAAAGTGATTTGTCATCTTTTACATAAATTTTGTCTTATCTATATCTTACATCTCCTTACAACATAAAACCTTGTATATTTTTGTAACCAAGCACTCTCAAGTAATCCATTATCAGGAGAATTAATAATGTTATAATTATATTATAATTCAACCCTCACCTTAGCTTCAGTAATCTTCTTATTTGCTAAAGCTCAACTGTTCCTATTGTATTATTGTCACTAGTGTATCAGTGTTGTCCAAAATGATAAAATTCTTTCATTGAGAATATTTTGTTGGTAGGTTTTTTTTATATTTTTATCGTTAGTTGCTGACAGAAAATTAAGTTCTGTAAGTAAAGTATATAGTGGATTTATTTTTTGTGTATAGTCTAATAATATGGAGGAATTGAGCCTCTCACTTCTACACTGCTTTATAATAATTAGGTTTAAAGTTTAGGGGTAGATGATGTCCTGCAAGGTTCAAACTTTTGAATTTTTATCGACTAGTTAAATAAAAGAGAATGATATGACTGGTTGATGTCATACCTCATTATTTTTCGTAGACTTTTCCTGAAAATAAGCATTTTAAAGTTTTAGAACATGATTCTTGTTTTGAAATTATAGATCTAACTTTTTTGAATTTACTGTATAATAAAGAATGTGTTCTACCCAGTTTAAACATGGAAAGATTATTTACAAACCAGAAATGAATGCCTGAAATAGGATTGGTTTTCTGCAAAATAACTTTTTTTTTTAATTTGTTTTCTCTCAGTCTAATCCTTTGATGTATTTCTGGAAAATAATTTATCTGTTTTTTTTTTCTTTATGCTTCTGTGATAATAGAATGTCTTTAATCTTTGCTTTGCAGCTTTTCTTCCTTTCAGAAGTAGAATTGGTTTTTATGCAACAAAGGATCAGTTCATTTGACTAACAACATTATATGGCCATCAGTAAACATCCTCATCATCATTATTATTATTATTATTAGTTTAACTTCTTTAGTCAAGATATGAATCTTTCTCTTTGGTGTGCCTTATTGGAATAACTCCATTTGAGAAGCCCAAAGACATTAGCACAAGTTTCAAAACTTTCTAAACCAGT
Organism: Idiosepius hallami; assembly: GCA_034780655.1. Classification (NCBI taxonomy): domain Eukaryota; kingdom Metazoa; phylum Mollusca; class Cephalopoda; family Idiosepiidae; genus Idiosepius; species Idiosepius hallami. Next base: position 9,475 of record JAUZSX010019395.1, read on the forward strand.
GATCGTAAAATAAGGGGGGGTAAATTGCCCCAAATGAGGGAAATTAGACATTTATGGAGGTAATGAACATGCAGTGGATGTGGATGTGCTAAACTCAAGGTTATAATGAGCATGTAAAAATGGCCTCAGGCCTTACTTGGGTTTGTGCTCGATCAAGTAAATAAATATATCTTTCTTAGTGTTTAGAATCTGGGATTTCTTTCTCCAGATGAGTTGCTTTGCTGAGTCAGCAAGCTCCATCACTTTTCCTTTATACATTTTCTTAACACTTTCTACCCTCACCCTGTCTTATAGCTATTATCCCATCAGACTCAAACCACAAAACTTTTATTTTCTCCTCCTCGCTATTTATCATCTCTTTTCATAAAATAAAAACATTAGAAAAGAAATACATTCTTTAGGGGAAAAAAATAGAGCCCATAGTCTGTGTATGATTGAGTTCCCACAACAGTTATTATATATTCTGTGAAGAATTTGATGTATAATTTTTTACTTATTTATTTTCGTTATTCTAAAAGTTGATTTGATACAAAATAATATCTGTTGCTTTGGTATTATAATTTTGTTTGAGGAATACTTACCATACATACATTATTAGTGTCTTCTGTTACTGGAACATTTTAATTTTTGAAGATAAATGCTCACAGGAGTAATATCTTCATCACACACTTCAGTTTTTGTGTGTGTGCCCATGCTAAAATGTATGTGTACTGAAATTTAGTTTGAGAAACTTAAAACAGGTGTTCATAAGATTTGGAAACATTTCTTATTTCTTCCCAACAGATGTTCAAGTTTAAGAGATTCATTTGTTGGGAACTTCAGTTATAAAACAGGTTTTTTAGAGGAGATAAAAAAAAATGATTTGTTTTCAACACAAGCGATTTTCATTTTACATTTTCTTTATTTATCTAATAGTTCATTTGCTTGTTTGTTTTTTGTTTTTTTTGGACGTAGATGAATTCTATATCAGACATTGTTTGTCAAGATCTGCTAAAAATGAAAAGGTGTTATTTTTGAAAGAATTTACATTTCAATGTGTTTTTTTGTTTTGTTTTTATTTCCCCCTTTGATAAAATATATTTTGTTAATTTGTAACATCTTGTATTTATTTATTGATGTGATTTCACCTTTTTTCAGTTATTCGAAACAAAATTTGCTTAACATAAAAAAGTAATTTTCTTTTCTTTCTTTCCTATTTTTCATTTTTTCTTTTTTTTTCTTTCTTATTCTTTTTATATTTTTTTCAATTTTATTTTTGTTTATCATTCTTTTTTTCTTTTTTTCCCCTTTCTTTTTTCATTTTATCCTTTTTTCTTTTTTATTCTTTCCCTTTTTATTTTTTTTCCCTTTTTCTTCCCCCCCCCCGTTTCTTTTCTTTCTTTTCCCTTTTCCTTTCTTTTTTTTTTTCCTATAAACTTTGACACAAAAAAGTTGTTAAATATTTTTTGTATTCAGTTTTTCTGCTAAGAAACCTTTAACTTAAGACACCCCTCACCCAGCATGCACAAATTTTATTTATAATTTGTTGACTTAATGAGTAAGTAGTCCATACCTAAATATCCTTCATGTTTGTTACTCAGCAAACCTTTTTATAACCTCATATTCATGTCACTTCTCTCAGCTCGGTTCACTGAGTAATTTGGCTTTTACCCAATGGTTTAGAATAAGATTTAAAATTCTTTTATTTCTTTGTATTCATTCATTTTTGAATCATGTTATAAACTTGTTTGTCTATTTGATCTCCCTATATTTGTTTATTAGGAGTTTGATTTATTAATTCTATTCAAATTTTAATTAATGAAGCATGATATTGTGATGTAATTATTTTTAGTTGGTTGCAACATTGCTTGATGGCATGCAAGTTCAGCTTTGGCAATCAAAGATTCATTGCATTTTTGTGGTTCTAGGATAACTACTCCCTGACAATTGTCTTCTGGATAACTTCCCACCCGCCAAATCAGGCTGTCTCAATCTCTTCTATACACTCACTTATGTAGATTTTAAATAGATATAATCTGCTGGAACTAAATTCTTAATGCTTCTTCAAAAAATAGAATTTGTTTATCACCACCTATGGAGTTAGTTTGAAGTGAACATAGAAAACTGAAGCTTATATATAAAAGGATACATCTATGTATGACAGAAGGAGTAAGTAAATAATGTTACATCTTATGAATGTCAAAAATATTGCTGTAATAACCAGCAAATCCAGATTGATAGTTTTAGAAAAAGAAGTTGTTGGTCATGTGAATAAAGATACCATTGCGCTGATATATATACCACAGTGAAGTGTTATTAGTGAAACAGGAAATAGTCTAAATATATTGCAACCTAAGAAGCTGCCCGGCAAATAATTAACCTAATAGTTCAGTCGATATCAAGTAGTGCCACTACCCAACTACCACCTGTGAGAAATATTCTGTTCAGACATTTTTATGTCCATTATTTTTTCAGTATATCATGTTGATTAAAGAAAAATAAAACCTTTTTTTTAATAGATTTGAATTTTCTTTTTACACTTTTCAAAAAGAACATTTATAAAAAAAATGATTGTTTGTGGCATTAAATTACCTTAAAAGATAAAGCTTAATATGCTGTAAAACAAAACAAATTTACACTTTTGCTCATTTTCTATTTAGAGGGAGCAATTATTTGAAGGACTAATGTTCTATGGTTTTTTTTTATCTTAATACAGTTTTTTGTAGGTTTAATTAGTGAAATAAAGAAAGAATGAAAAGAAAGATCTTTGGTTAAGCTTTCATCTTATTAGTTAAATATCTAAGAGAATTAAACTCTTTCATTTTTTCAATTTTTGACTCTCCATGAATGTAAGACACCAATTCTATGATTTTTTTTGCCAATCCAAATTAACAATTTTTTCCTTATTGCAAATGAGTATATTTTTTTCTTTTCCCATGTAATATGAAATATTCTTTCATAAATATGTTCATAGATGTATTTTATTTTTTATGCAAATGTTATGCCAGTTGTTCCTAAATTAATGTCATCTATTTTAAAAGTTGTTTTTATAAAAGTTAAAAATGACTACAATAACTGGAGTGGTACCACTAAAACAAGTGATCTTTTGTGCCACAAAATTTATTTTTTTACATAGTCACCACTATTCTCAATGGACTGGTAATAGTTAGTCATTTTTAATGTAAAATTACATTGAATAATTTTAGAAGATATTGGTAAAACATTTTAATTTTATCTACTTTTTTTTGTTTTGTTTTTTCTAAATCTCATTGGAATTAATATTTTGAGAACATTGTGAAAATTTTTTTTAACTTTCTAGGATTTAAAAATTCTTTTTTCTTTTGCAGTTCATAAAATTCATTTTCTTCGGCATGAACGTGATCGTACATTCTTTTTTGATTTTGGGGAAGTGTCCCCACTTGAGACAGTGACTGGTGCAGAACTCCGACTATACAAAACTAACTGCAAACATTGCCATAGAACTTCATATCGAATCGAAGTCTATATGATCAAACAGGGTCAAGATCTTGAGTGAGTAATTTTCTTCTTTTCCAAAGTATTAGCTCAAGTGTGAGGGCAACAAAACAAGTAGGATTTGAACTCTTTTGTATTTTGGGTCTAAAATCTGAGCCCTAATACATTGCCCCAAAACAATGAGAAAGTTTTCTTGGTTTAAATTAAAACAAAATGAAATATAATATTTATTTAATTTCTCTGAATTTTAGTCAAAATGGGGGCGTAGTGAAACCACTGGGAAGGAGCGTTCATCGGACTAGTGGCAAGGTGAGTCTTGGTGAATAAAGAACCTGACAGCCCAATGCAACCTGCATTATGGGTACTGCCTGTGCCATCCCTCTTCAACCACAGTGGAAACTATTGCTAAATAGACCAGGGTTATTTGTATTGATGCTAACATCAAGCCAAAAATAATTTTATTAGTATGATATATCTGCTTGTTAATTTGCTTTACAATGGATACCATTTTAAACTGTTTTGATTGATTGGTTAGTTGGTTTATTTTACCAGCGTATTAACCCTCTTAGGTTATTTAGTGCTGAAGAGGTTATTTGGTTTTGTTTGTTTATTGCTTATTAAGGTATTATTTGATTTCTTTCTAAAGAGATTATCATTAACATTTGTTGTGGAAAGTAGATTTCTTGTACAAATTTTTCCCTTTGAAAAAAAAAGTTCTTGTTTTAATTCTTTAAATTTATTTGAAAAAAAAGATGGCCAGTATTAAAAGACCTGCAGATAATATGCCATGAAACGAATTTAAATAAACCTGTGTGTGTATGTGCTTATCTGTACTTCATTCATCTATGTACACAGGGGAAGTGAAGTGAAAGTGAACCTCCCTATTTTTTTTCTCCCAAGTCTCTAAATACTCAGTGAAGACATTTCATATTTGTATTCAAAATCCCACAACAAAATAACCCAAAACACAATTATATAAATAAATAGATAGATAGATAAAATCCCCATATACTATCTATCTGACTTTAAATAACCACAAATAGTTGATATTTCGTTAACCTCAACCAAACCAAACCAAAACATATTTGTATTGTTGTGTCTATATTCCATTGTTTAGCACCCATCTCATATCATTGTTCATAGCCTGCCTCTCTCCTGCTCTCATAATTATCGTTGCCCTCCTACACACTTCTGCCTATCTTCTTCTTCTCCTCTCCCTGTCCCCTTTCTCTTTTCCAATGAGGACAGCAGGTGTGATGCACTCAACATCAAAGAGTTTTTCCCTACCTCCACCGCCTCTACCAACATCTTTCTGTGTCAGATTCCTGTTGATTTACACAAAATCTATTGATTATTTTGGTGGTTGTTGTTGTTGTTGTTTTAATTTATTTTGTTTCATTTATTTATTTTTATTTATTTTGTTCTTGTTGTTGACAGGCAATTTTCATTCTGATAAATGCACTGCTTTGCATTTATTCAAGGGAAAAAAAGCAAACAAAAAGAAACACCCCAAAACCTAGAATACAAATATAAAAAAACAAACAGCCACAAAAAACTTTTTTCTTATTTTTTTCTTCAGTCTTTGTCCTCTTCTTCTCTTCTTCTTCATGCTTTTTTTTCTTTTTCAAATCCCAGTCAGAACCATCACATTTACTTTCCACTGCCTCGGGTTGATGAGGCTCGTTAACTCAAGAGAGCAACTTATTAAGGTGTAAGAATAACACTGATTCCAAAAACCCTGGGTGGATGGGACCCATCAACTCAATGAGAGTAACTTATCTAAGTGAAAGGCAACTTGGTTTTGTGCTCAATCTACTTGATATATCCTTTTCCTTTTTTCTTTTTCTTCTTCTTCCTTTGTCTATTTACCTTATAGTTTCTTGTATCTTTATCTGAATTATTTTCCTATCTTTCCTTCTCTTCATTTTTTCCTTTTTCTCCCTGTTACCTCTCTCTTGTCTCTCTGTTATTCCTCTTTTTTCCCCTTCTTTCTCTTCCCACCATCTCTCTTTGTCTCTATACCTAGTCTCTCTTTCATCTTTCCCCCTCTTTCTCTCTCTCTCTTCTTAATTGATTTCTTATTCTCCTACCTCTGCCTGATCAGTTTCTCTTTGATCTTTTCCATAATGTTTGTCTGTGGAATTACTTTTTTCCCTTTGATCTGTCATTGAAAAGAAATATAAAAAAGCTTAAATATCTTTACAAACCATTTTCCCCAGATTCCAAAACCCACAAAAATAAAAATAAAAATTCCCATTTCTTTTGATTTGCACTCAAAACGATTCTGAACTTTCCATGGATTTCCCCATTTTTTTTTCTTTCTCCCCAACCAAACCCTTTCGAATTGTGTACTTAGTTCTCTCATTTTACATCTTTATAAGTTATTTTTTTTTTTTTTTTTGGCATCCTCCTCTGAGAAAACATTTTTTCTTTTCATTTTTCTTATACGCTTCACTAAAATCTATTGAGTATAATTTTCTTGCATTTTTTCTCCTGATTTTTTAAAATCTTTTTTTTAGTCTTTTATATGAAGTGTCCACATTGAAAATAAAGAAAATAGAATTCATTGATTTGAAATCATCAAAATAAATTACATAGATTTTAAAAAATTTTTTATTTGCACAACCTGAATATTTCTTTGAAAGAGTAAAGGATTAAAGTTCTCTTGTTTTGAAAGTAGAAGTTATAATTTTATCATTCATTAAATAAGTTCTCTTTTATGAAACTTATTTAATGAATAATAAAATCATAACTTCTATTTTCAAAACAATTTTTTAAATAATTTCTGGCATAGAATAACGTAAAAATATTGATATACCGTAAAAAACCAACCAACCAATCAAACAAACAAACAAACAAAAAACTGCTTTAAAAAATCATATTGTGACTGAATGCATTTTTTCATTCTCTCTTTTTCTTTTTACTTCCTTAGGGACAAGATTTTAGTGCAAGAAACTAATTACACCCTACCCCCTGACTATGAAGGCTGGGTTCTTCTTAATGTCACAAATGCTGCTGAATCTTGGACCATCTTTCCTACCTCTAATATGGGACTTTTTCTAAAAGTGATTGATCTCAGTTCAGGTGAGTTGAAATGTTCATCACTCCTGAGTATGACATTAAACAACTTCAGGTTTTGAATATTTCTTAACTTTTACATGCTATAGAAAGAAAATTAAAAACAAATCTTAAAAATTTTTGTTTCCATTTTTTCAATGCCAAATATAAATTTTATAAGATATGTAACTCTCTCTCTATGTCTCTTTATCAATCTCTCTATTGTCTCTTTCAACCTATCTTTCTCTCCTTTTATCTCTCCTGCTGAGTCTCTCTGTCCTTACTGAATTTTCAAGAGTCTATGACAATTTTAAATGCCTATACAAAAAAAGAAAGGCTGGAAACTTATTGAACGTGCTTTGTGTATATGGGGAGAAAGGCTTCAGAACAAAAACCATGTTTGCACCCTTTCCTTTTTTTTTTCTCAATTTATTCTCCACTTGCCTCTCTTTCTTTACAATAATATTTACTATTTATTTCTTTGGGCAATGTTTTATTTATAAAGAAAAAATTTTTCTATTTAAAAAAAAAAATTAGGCAAAGAAGTCGGACCTGAACGTGCAGGCATTGTTGGTCGCAAAGGTGACCCTGACAAACAAGCATTTTTAGTTTGTTTTTTCAAAATGAACCAACAACTTCACATACGGCGCACAAGGTCTGCTCGTCGTCAAATGGACTCTCGTACAGCCGTCTCTCAAAGAGAAGATCGTCACTGGTCATGGAGACGAACACGTAAGTCTTGATTTTATTCTAAAACAGTTAATGTTTTTTTAGGGGGAGTGGATTTAGAGCAAGAAAACGATATTCATTTTTTTGAGCATTTTACTTTACGCTTGGCTTGAATCAGTTGTACCTCCTTTGTGGAAAAAGTTCACTCAGGATAGTGGGTAGGCAGTTGAACTTAGGAATTGGAATACACAAGTTCAAATCCCACCATTTGCATTCATAATTGGACTAGTATCCTTAGGAAATATATGACTCTCCACATTCCCTTGAGATATGGATTAAATAGTGCATAATATGCCATTAAAAAAAAAATTGCATGCAGATAAAAAAAAAAAATTTTATCAAAAAAAAATGTTCTCTGCATTAAATGACATAAAAAGTTTGATATGCTGTAAAAAAAAAACCAAACAAACAAACAAACCCACCTTTTCTGTGTACTGGCTGTGATTTCTTTCATCCAGTGATTTCATCTGTGAGTGAAGGGGCTAACTGATACATGCAAAGCAAAAAGAAGCGGTGATAAATCAATGACTTCTATAATCTTATAATATTTATTCACAACATTATGGTACATTTTCTAACTGGAGCCCTAAGCTAATTAGGAGCTTTTGTCAGCAGAGCTATCCCAGGGCTCATTGTCATAGTTTTAGCCATCACCAGAGAAGAAAGAGAGAGGCTTCTGGATAAACAAGATTAAGACCTCATCCCAACTATTGTAATCTCTATAACATAGCACTTTCCTACAGAAAACTGTTAGTTTCATTTAATTGTAATGTTAAAACAATCATGTATCACTTTGTGAGAGAAGGTATTTTTTGAAGTTATAATTTAAAAAAAAAATGATTTTTCTTTTTTTTTTTAATGTTTATTTATTCAAATTTCAAGGTAAAAAGCATTATAAATATAAAATTAATTTGTAAAAAATATTTTAGCATATTAATACTATGAAAAGATAAAAAAGTTTTTTTTGCAATTAATCACCACATAAACAATATAGGCACTTCAGTTCTTGAAAACCACAGTAATTATTAAAATAGAACCATTCTTTAAGATTTCTATAATAGTCTCATGCAAATAAAATAGGTGCTCAATTTTATATTAGACTATTGCTAAAAGTGGCTCTATAAATAAATCAAATTAGATTATTTTAGAATGTTTTTCTTTGTATTTATTTGGGCGTTCTTTCAGATGAGGCTTTTTAATTTATGTATCAATTTATTTGCAGACTAAGTTGGCTGAAATGTGGTAAAATGTCAACTATGGAAGATGAGGGCAACAGTCTGCTAATAAATTTATACATAAGTTTTTTTTTTTATATGAATGATGATTAACTAAAATTTCTGATAGAATGTTTTTATTTTCAGTATTTATTTTATATTATGCATTGTTTCTATTTTTATGAATACTTTTTTATGCATAAAAATATTTTCTTTAGTGATGTTTGATGATTTTTTTAAAAACCTGTTCACTTATTGCAGGCCGTTACGTTAGACCAGTTTGTCGACGAAAGACCATGCATGTAGATTTCAGAGACCTTGGATGGCGGGTAAATAATTTCAATTTTCTTTTATTTAAAAACTAAAACTCTAATCACATACTTATTTACTATTTGTTGGGGTGACACCCATACAATAGTCTGATGGACTAATGGACTTTACTACAATATCACTTCTGGGTGGTCAGGAACTGTTTACAAAAGCAGTCAGCTGATTTTACCTGGCGAGTGTTGGTCATAACCCTCTTGTCCTTAGAAGGGAGTGGTAGATCCACTCAACTACTGTACCTATGTATTTAATGGAATGCACTTATTGATGCACTGTTCAGATGTATTCTCTATCTATTCCAACTAAATAACTTACTTTACAACAATGATGAACTAGGATGAGCGTCAAGGAGTCAATTAACTACTTTACAACACTATTCTATTCTATGCATTTCATGGTGTAAAAAAAAAAGTTAAAAAAAAATTAAAAAGTGCAAGTTAACTTAACATTTTTGTTTATTATACATTTTTTTTTAAATCTTTGGTTTTCTAAAAACTAACTGAACAAATACTACCAAAAACTTTTCAACTTAAATAATTAAATCATTCAACATGGTTCCTGTCGTCTGATAATGAAGCACAACCTAGATATTGAACAAATACATTTATTTAAATATGTCATTTTCATAATCTATATAAATAAAAATGTAAATGTTAGTTACTAACTAATAATATCAAGTTTTATACAACTATTAAAATATACTAATATATATTTAATATATTTGGCTCAGGTTGTGAAGAAACTCAGACTCATAAATGAACTCATGATCAAAGAAAGTTCAAGAAACCCTTTTCTAAAACATTTAAATAATCTTTTTTTTTTTTTTTTTTTGAAACAATATTTTCTATGCTTTATTTTCTTAAAAGAGTTTGATAATTGCTCCTGAAGGATATTCTGCTTATTACTGTGATGGTGAATGTATTTTTCCTCTTGGTTTAAACATGAATGCTACCAATCACGCCATCGTCCAATTGCTTGTGCACACAGTGAAGTCTCAGGGTATCCCAAAGCCTTGTTGTGCTCCCACCGAACTCAGCGGCATCTCTGTGCTCTACTTTGATGATAATGCCAATGTTATTCTAAAGAAATACCGCAACATGATTGTACAAGCTTGTGGTTGCCACTGAGTTTTATGCCTTGGTCGTTCGTAATGCTGACATTGTTGAAAACATGAGAAAAGTGAAATTAGATAAAAATCCTTCGTTTTATTTGAAGTCTTTGCAATAACTGCTTATCAGAGCTGCTAGAACCATCGCTCCTCATTTCGACACCATTATGGGATTGATGATAATATCCTCCAACACCAAACCCCACCTTTTTTTTTTTTTTTTTTTTTTTTTGTAAATTTAAATTGTATATGTTAATTTTTTTGGCAAAATTTTTATTTAAATTATCAAACGTCTTGGATCAATGCTTACATCTTGGTTAGGGTCACAATTAAAAAAACAAACAAACCAAAGAAACTGCTGTCTTTTTCAACATGTATAATTATTCTCTTGGGGGTAGCTATTCAATCTTTGAGAGTAGATTGTTCTCTTTCCACTGCCAAAGCATTGGAATATTTCGTATCGGTTCTTTCGTCATTTTAATGAAAACTTAACCAAAAAAAAAATTTATTTCGATTTTACAGGAAAACACTTGAATTAAAAGATGTGTAGTTCTAGAACCAAAATGTTATAATTACGACAATCAAGACAGACAATAGTCTGAGATGAGTAAATAATGTAAATTTTCATAGTATTTTATTGATAAGTTATTAACCAAAATTTTTAAATTTTTTCCTTGGATTTTTATTTTTTGAATTCTTCCAGGGAGAATTTTCTGGAAATAGAATCGGAGTTTTTCCTTTTCGTTCAAGACTCCAACAATGTTAGCAGCAAAGGGACAAACACATATGTGCTTGTGCACACATTTTAATATAGACCTGTATATGTATACATGCACACACAAACACACACATAGATATGTATACATATACCCACACACAGTGAATTTCTTTGAATATTTTTCTGTAGATAATATCATTGTCTTTTCAAATTTCATCTAAATATATTTTCATCAAATTGTTGAATTATGCTGTCATTCTGTCCAGCACCCTGCTCCCTTCCTTTTTCTCTTGCTATTTATTCCATTATTCACTCTACATTTGGAATAGACTGGTCCCATCAAAAAAATTTATCTTACTTTCTCCTGTTCTTCTTTTTATTTTCAAAGAATTATTATGAACTACCTCTTTACTCAGGCAATTTTGTATACAATGATACCTTTAATTTGTTCCATGACCACCGTTGTAACTCTAAAAAATTGTTCCTATTTAAATTAAAAGAAACCAAGTTAATCCGTTCCAAGGGTAAGAAATTTATCCAAAATATCCTAAAATTATACTTAAATTACCTTCTATATAACTAAAAATCATACACCGTATAGTAATTAGAAAGTAAAGCCACCAATATGTATATATTAACATAATAAATATTAATAAAAACTATGTAAATTTGAGCTAAGCGAGCACTAATGATTAACATGACACATGCCAGGAGGGGGAAGGAAGAGAAGCTACAATACCATGCACGAGACTAGAAAGGCCAAGATAAACACAAATTAGTTTTTAAGCTTTCATTTTAATTTTTTAGGTTTTTTTTCATTAGGCCTTAACAATGAAAAAAAAAATTTAGATTTTTTAATACTGGAACACATACAGCCATCTTCTGATGGCATCTCACGTTTTTTTAATTTTTTAAAACTTTAATCGTCCTATCCCAAGGTGTATATCTAGCAAAATTTTTTCTCAGATCTAAAAAAAAAAAATCGTATGTAAGGGCATTCGTATTTCAAGGTATAATATATATATATATATATATATTATATATATATAGTAAATAATAATAATAGTAAATAAATCCAAATCTGGATTCAAGGGCTGGTGGTGACTTTCAGTTTCACACCTGCATGATCCACCAGCGGCTGTCGATTTGGATTTATGTACTATATATGCTCTATCATTGATATCAAGCACTCACTCTAAATTTGAGTAACGAACCTGAAAGGGATTAATCTTTATCATTATCACTATATATATATGAATAGGGCTGCGACGGTGGAGCATTGGTAAAAGCTCGGGCTCTGGAATCGTATTACATGAGTTCAAATCCCAGTCGAAACCACTCCTTTCACTTTAGCAGCCTCGGGCAGATGGGGCTCGTTAACTCGGGAGAGCA
>JAUZSX010019506.1:0-21471 GCA_034780655.1 Idiosepius hallami
ATATAAAGCCCGGGTAAGAGCACGTAAAAATGGCCTTGTGCCAAACTTGGGTGTGCTCACCAAGTAAATATCATAAAAAGACTTTTTGAAAATCTTTCTGTTAGAGAGAATCAATCTGATATAACTTGGTGACAGACCAAAAGAGCATTTCTAAAGAGCATTGAGTTATAAGGCATTGATTTCCCAAGTTTGCCCAGTTTGTGATTCTAACTATAAACAAAAAAAACTGAAGAAGGCCAAAGGATAATATGGTCGAAAGATAGCAAATTTAACAAATATAAAGATGAGGACTAAAGTATGCATAATACAGTATGCTAATCAAATTTTAATAAAAAAATTGTAGAACAGTGAATTATATGTTTTATTTTTCTCCCTCTCACTAATCTTCAACAATTTTTCTCTAGTTAATCAGGTCACTCCTTACTTCTGACCAATGAAAAATAAAACTGTTTTTTATTCTTTTATATAAAAACACATGACTGTTTATTTCTTCTGTTTTCTACACCTTTCTCTTGCTGTGTATGTCACACCTGCTTTTCTTTTACTTCTTCTTCTATTTATTCATTTAACACAATTTTGCCATTATTCTTAATTGATCAATTATCTTGCGTGAAACAATAAAAACGTTCCTTTGTGGGTTATTTAGAAGTAGAAATCTATTTAGTATGAATATAACTACTTAAAATAAATGTATTATTCATGGTTACATACTTGTTTATCATGTTAAACTAGCTTGGAACCTTTTAAATGTTCTTTTATTTTTGTTCTTTTGAGCTATAGGTAAGTATTTAACCAACAGCACAACCGCCATCTAAAAAAAAAAAAATAAAATAAAAAAAAAAAAAATAAAAAATCATGATGTGTGGCATGGTTATGTTAGCCTAGTTTTGTATAAAACATAAGATAATCTACAGGGTGTCCAAAAAGTTGCTGTGCAGTAGAAATAATGTCTCAATGCCACTGGAGGACATTTCCGGCATTTCTTTCAAAATAAGCTGTGATCCTGTAAATAGATAAAATCTTTTTATTGGTTGAAATTGTTTCAAAATGTTTTATGATAAAAATTAGTGTTTCTTAGTTTATTTGAATATCTGTATACCCATAGTGCACAGTAACTTTTTGGACACACTGTATTTTATAAAATGTAGTCTGTCCATGAAACAACTTTATTCTTTATACAAACCTACAATTTTCCTTTTGATTCATTGGTTTTAGCAACTTACATATCTGTTTTCCTTCTGGCAATTATTAATAGATATGGTTTCAGTGCATATCTTAAGTGCTCAATCATAAAAATTGCTTGAAAATTGCAGCCGAGTGTTTTTTCTCATTTTTGGCAATACTAGAAATTTTCTAATATCTATAGCCAACACTGGGTTTACTAACCATGAAAAGCTTTCCATAAGTATGTCTGTATAGTGTGCCCTTCTTTGTTCTGTAAGCATGCCTACATTTTTTAAACTATAAAATTCAAATTTTTCAAGGGCATAGATCAATTATTAAATCAAGTCAAAACATAATTTTTTATCTAAAGATCACGCTGTGGCCTTTCATAAGTGGTTCAAGTTGGCCAATTTTTTTACACTTTTGAGCTAAATAAAAATTTTAAATGGTTCTAGTATTTTCAAATAAAAGCCAAAATTAAAATTTCCACTTTTTAAACATTTTTTTTTAAAGTTTTATTTTCCACTTTTTCCTTTTTATAAATGATTGGTTAGAATAACTTATTAAAATGATTTTTATACCTCTCCCTGGGGCATTAGTGCATGATAGATACCTGGTTGAACACAAATCCAAGTTAGACACAAGGCCAGTTTTACGTGCCTATTACATCCCTGGGCTTTTTGTAATCAGTGTTGGCTTTCCCCTAGATGAGTTACTCTCATAGAGTTGATGAATCTCATTTACCCATGTTTTTGGAATCAGTGTTATCCTTACACCTAGACGAGTTACTCTTCTGAGTTAATGAGCCCCATCTATATTGAAAGTGAATACAATAATTTTGACAGGGATTTGAACACGTGTAATAGGATTTCAGAGTTCTCGCTTTTATCACTGCTCGGTATACCTTGGCTGCTATTAATGCATAAAGGAATACAATGGACCAAGTGGGATATTTTACAATTTCTAAGTCTAAAATGTTATTTTTATAAAGGCAGGTTTTCTCTTTAATAAGTTGTTTAGACATTAAACAGCTATAAAGTTTCTTATAGCTTAAAATAAAGTCACCTAATGAATTCAAATTTTGTATGTACTAATACTAAGTACATTTTAGTGGTGCTAAGTTACTAAATCCTTCTACTTATATGTCATGAGCAAGATGGGTGGGTCATATATTTTTTGTGTTTTGGATTAGTAAATAAAAAAATTCAATGGATAACATGTGACCAACTTAAAAAAATGTGTTAAGCTAGGGAAACTACTTTATAAATTGAAAGGAAAAAAAACTTAATAATCATGACTTGCATATTTTACATTTAGTGTATATAAATAGATTTTTGTTTTGTTTTACTTTTAAACTGTTTTTTTTTCTTTGTCCTTTTTTTGTTTTGTTTTTTTTAATTTTTCCACTTTTTTGTCTTTTTTAATCAATTTTCAAAATATACTTTTTGAAAAAAAAAAACAGTTTATTTTCTCTTTACATTTCCACCTTTTCTCTTTCTGACTTCTATCCATTTGCATTTTTTTTTACACTCTTGTAAAGGAGGTCCACTTAGCCTAGTGGGTAGGCAGTCTGACTTAAAATTGTAATACGAGAGGTTGAATCCTAGCTGTTCCTATTTCACTTAATAATTGGACTAATACCCTTGGGAAAGGTATGAATCCCCACATTCCTTCTAGCTATGGTTTAGACAGTGCTCATTGTGATATTCATAAACAATGTGTGGACAAAAAATAATGTTTATCAAAAAATGATTGTTCTTGGCATTAAATTATCTGAAAGGGTTGATATGCTGTAAAACCAAATCAAACCATACCCAACCTCATTCTCTTGTCTGTATATTTTTTCCTTATGAATTTTTTCTCTTTGTTTTTTTTTCCTCATCTTTTTACTGTACCTCCTTTACTACTCAATGGCACACACACTCACACTGACTTTGTTTCATCCTCTCCCTTGGTTGTCCACCCTAAATCAATCATGACCATTGTCTTCCAATGAGTTCATTGGTGCATGAAAAGTCCAATTGGAAAAGTTTCTGGATCCACAGGAACGACTTCACGACTGGGGAATATGAAGTAGATGTCTGGGGTTGTATGGTTGGCTTTGAGAGCATGCTTCATTGCACACATTGTTCTTTGCATTTCTATATAGTCCACTCCCTGTGCATGAGGAGAGAGCCAGAGACCCTGGCAGAAAGCATCTCTGAAAGCTTTCTTTGCCCACCAGATTTTAATGAGCACATAAAAATGGCTTTGTGCTTAACTAGCACTGTGTTGGCCTTGGGTGGATCGTACTTGACAATTTGGAGTAGTAGTTCTAGACATTAAGATATTGATCATGATTGAAATATCAAAATTAAAGATTTAATGAATATTTCCCAATGCGGTCAAGTCATGTTTGAGTCACTTGTTCTCATCAGATTACTGAAGTAAAGCACTGTCAAGCTAGATCAGTACTTAGATGAGTGACCATTTAGCAATAACCAAACACTGTATCTTGTAGCAGGTCGTGTAAATATGAAGGTTAGTGTCAGGGGGTGTGGTTAAAGCATTGAGGAAGAAAGCCTGTTGGGCAAGGTTAATCCTAGTGAATTAAAAACCTACTAGTCCGATGCAATTTGCATCATGGACACTCTTTTGATGCATGGTAGAAGTGATATGGACCAAGTGATTGTGCATGGCCGTCGCACAACCACAACCACCTAAAACAACATCCACAGCAACTGGCACTTGGTTGCCTTATTCCCTCTCATTGTATCAGTGAAGATAGGGGAGAGTTTGACATGTACCCAATACTTGGACACGAGTGGGAGGCAGATAACAAATATATTTTTTATAAAATTCTCATTAGGTTTATTTTAAGTGCGTGAGAATTAAAAAAAAAAAATTCACCTCCCCACCTTAAAAAAAAAAAAAGAATCTGAATAAGTTTCTCACCAAGTGTTTGATTAAATATTCTGTTTTATCAAACATTTAAAAAAAATTTTTTTTTATTCCAGGGAGACTTGGCAAAAAAGAAAATCTATCCTACATTATGGTATGTATAGAAATTATCACCATCGATATAATTAACAAATGTGTATTTTTACATGTTTACAATTCTTCTGTTTACTTAAACTGGTAAATAATAAATTCAAAACTCATCTAAGTGTAAGTATAACATGGATTTCAAAAACCCAGGTAGGTGAGGCCTGTCAAGTACAAGAGAGTAACTCATCTAGGTGAAAGGCAACACTGATTCCAAAACTTGGGTAGATGAGGCCCGTCAACCCAAGGAGATCAACTCATTTAGATGAAGGACAACACTGATTCAAAAAAAATCTGGGAATGAACTGACCATGTAAAACTGGCTTTATGCCAAACTTGGTTTAGTGCTAGATCAAGTATATATTGTATACATGTTGAATTGATGCATATAGTGTATACATGATGAATTGAACATGTGTAAGAATTTTCAATTAAATTTTAACTAGTATTTTTTTTAAAGCTAAAAACTATGGACCACCTTGTTGATTGCTGGCAAAAGTGCATTTAAAGTGCTGGTAACTATGTAGAAAATTAAATTCTGGAACACAAAATGTTGCTCATTTTAATGTACCACTTCTGTCTTCCTAGCTAAAAATAATTTAAAAGATGAATGGCATTAAGTTTGGATGATTGGACTAATATCCTTGGGAAAAGTATGTATCCTCACATTCCCTCCAACTATGGATTAAATAGTTCATATAGTGTTATTCAAAAAACTATGTGGACCATTTTTCCCAGTATTAAATGATCTAAAAAGGTTGATATGCCGTAAGACAAACAAAAACAAACACTCATTGTATTATCATTGCATTATAGCTAATTTTATAGCAGTTAACTCCAAACATGCTATTTAAATATTTTAAATCAAGAATAAACCAGCAGTTTTGCCTGGCCTTGCATTTGGGGTTGCTATGATGCTCCTTTATGCTTATTTTGATCTGGATTTTTGGTATTTCCTAGATTTTTCTTTTTCTAAAAATATTGCTTTTGAAAATAACCCTGTTAATGGATCATTGATTGTCAATTTTTTGCTTTATTTTGAGGCTCTGCAATATGAAAACTTGATGAGGTCTTGACAATTACCATAGGCAATTCTCATCAAGAACTCTGTTAAATATTGTAAAAATCAGACTCACAGTTCTGATGCAATTGAGGTTTATCAGTTTTGTGATTTTATTGATTTTTCTGCTCTTTTAAAAACCCTGCCACCTCGAAACTTCCAAAAATGACTTTATATGTCTATGACTGTGTCAAATACAGTTAAAATCATACTATTTCTTCCATGGACTTATTTTATTTTTAATCATCGATTTTTGATCTGATTGGACCTATTCCAAGACAAAACCTTGCTAAAACTACTCCGAGACACATAAAGTATATCTGTGTTTTTTTTCAAGAAAACCGTTTCTGCCATTTCGGTGTCCATTGTGAATGATAACATTCACACAAACGTCTATTTAAAAGATAGATTAGATATAAAAGTGATCTTGTATGTGCGTGTATCTGTCTGATAAAAAATCTCTATTAAACCCCTTTGCCAATTTTTTGTCTTAAGTTGAAATTTGATATAGGAGAATTCAGACCTATGGAACAAATTGGATTTAATTTTCAGGTTAAAAAATAGCTGCTAAGGATTCGAACTTAAATTATTGGATCATTGCTGGCCCGTAGTGTCTGTTGTACGGGGGGGGGGGACTACGCGTCTCATTTGAGTATAAAACCAAAGTTTAATTTTTTGGCTTTGCTTGTAGTCTAATGTAAATCTCTTCTTCATATAGATTATTTTTCAACTATTGTAGTTTTAGTTTTATTTTTGCGCTAAAAAGATCTCTTTAGATGAACTCCATGGATTTTTCACTTTAAAGGTTGCTCTACAGAGATGGTTTGCTTCCACCAAAGATTCATCTGATTGGTTATGCTCGCAGCAAATTACAAATGTCTGATATCCGTGAAAAGACACGACCATTTATGAAGGTAAATGAAATCTTGGTAATCTTTGCATCTAAAATACATAAGAAAATCTGCTTTAAGATTTCTATTCAATGATATTGCCCTAAGCTTACAAGTTTTTTAGTTTTCAAAACAACATACATTACTAGGTAGAAATGAAGAGTTCATTTGCAAAAATTTATATATCCAAATCAGCCATTTTTTTTAAATTGTGATTTTTTTTTTTTTTTTTTTTTTTTGCCTGTGAAAATCTGAGAAATCAATCCAATTAAATTATGCTCTTTGGATTATATAAAAGTTGCTGATGACTTTTGCAGATAAATGATTATGACAATAAAAGCTATGAATATAAATCTAAAAAAAATTTATACTCATAAATTTTTATTTCTTGTAATAACATGACAGGATAGGAAAATCAATATTTAATGTATAACAAGTGAAGCATGCATGGTCCCGCTTAAGTGCACAGTGAATGGAGCATAAAAAAAACATACATAAAGATTTTTTGGACAGAAACTTTAAATAGCCTCCAAAAGAGGTGTTTTCAGCCTCCAAAAAAGTTCCAGGTTACACGTTTTGGCCAAGTAGATATGAACAACTAGATATGAAAATACAACTTGTGGCAAAATTTTAGAAAAAAGTAATAGACTGTTTCTAGCAATATTCCGGATGCTCAAACGGATGCACGGTGGAACTCATGCGACTGAAAATAAATCAGGGAACCAATAATTAAATTATAATACAGGATGGGGTACTTAATGTTCTGGATTTAGTAAAGATGTAAGGGATTGGCCTCTGAATTTTAAATAATGTCTCTGACCTGTCATACATACTCTGTTTTTTTTTTGCTAAATATAAATTCAGTATTTCTGAACGTGACAAAATTCTGGTTTGCATCCCCTATGGCTTTCTGAGGGCTAAAAATACTTAAAAATGGCCAAAAATGACACTTTTTGTCTATAACTTTTTATCCATCCATCAGATTTTTCTGAAACGTGGCCAAAACATATAAGTAATTGTGCCAAATGTAAATTCAGTATTTCTGAATGTAACAAAATTCTGGTTCGTGTCCCCTGGGGCTTTTTGGGGACTAAAAAACAAAACAAAAATTATACTTTTTGCCCCATAATGTTTGATTCATCCATTAGATTTTTCTGAAACTTGGCCAAATTATGGAGGAAATTGTGCCAAATGTAAATTCAGTATTTCTGAACATGACAAATTTCTGGTTTGCATCCCCCAGGGCTTTTTGGGGGCTAAAAACACCCAAAAATGGCCAAAAACGACACTTTTTGCCTATAACTTTTTATCCATCAGATTTTTCTGAAACTTGGCCAAAAAATGGAGGGTATTGATCCAAATGTAAATTTGTTATTTCTGAATATAACAAAATTCTGGTTCATGTCCTTTTGAGCTTTTAGGGTGGCTAAAAACACCCCCTTTGGGGGCTATTTAAAGTTTCTGTCCAAAATATCATTATGTATGTTTTTATTATGCTTCATTCACTATGCACTCAAGGAGGACCATGCATGCTTCACTTGTTTCAGAATTATTTATTAACATATCATTTTTCTATTTTATTTTATTTCCATTTAATTTGTCCAGGTGAAAGATGGTGAAGAAAAAATGTTGGAAGCATTTTTCAGTGTCAATCAATACATTTCTGGTGAATACAACTCAAAAGAAGATTTTGAAAAATTAAACAAACTCATTGTTGATTTAGGACAGTGTAATCGCATCTTTTATTTGGCTGTCCCCCCAAATGTTTTTGAGCCAGTAACAGTTCAAATTAAAAATGTTTGCATGTCTGAGAAGTAAGTTTCATTTTGTATTTCAATTCATTTAACTTCAACATCTAGTTATCTACCTTGTCCTTCTTTTATGATTGGCTTTGTAATAGAACTATGATTAGTTACCGTCAATTGGATTTTTTTTTGTGCTAAGACCAGGGATTATCAATATTTTTTTTATTTAAAAAAGTCTAGATAAATGAAACTAATAAAGGCTACATATTTTTAAATTTACTGAGTTAAACCTCAAAACTTTAAATGCATATAAAATATTAAATAGATTTTCAAAATCAAATTTGACATGTTTATGTTTGTATTGTTCTAAATAAAAATATTAGATTTTGTGTATTGAACAAATGGAACCCTAAGGTTTTACAGAACAATAAGTTGAAAACCACTTACCTAGACCCTTGAAATAATGCATTTTTTTTTTCATGATTCTGAATAAAATAATGGAGTTCAATTAAGAAGATGACAAAGGTTGAAGTAAATCTTTGTTAGCAATTAAAAATCTTTTAATAATTTTTTTTAATTATTTCAGTGATAAATGGACAAGAGTGATTTTTGAGAAACCTTTTGGTATTGATATGGAATCTTATTTGAAACTTCGTGACCATGTTAATAGTCTATTCAGGGAAGATCAGATTTATCGAATTGATCACTATCTTGGCAAAGAGATGGTGCAGAACTTTATGGTGTTGAGGTAAGAACTCTAAATAATAAAGCAAATAAATAGCCAAACTGTAATTGGTTGAATTTTAGGGCAAAGCAAGTCAAAATTTCAGCATCCAATTTGTAGATTAAGATTGAAATAACAAAATAATCTAACCAAATTTTTCTTGGTAAAAGTTGTGGAAAAAATTTTATTATGATTTTTTTTGTTTTATAAAATTTAGAAATAATAATTATGCTCACCACTTTTACTTAGTTGGGAAAGGTTTGTGATCAAATGGAGAAAAAATTAAATATTTAAACAAATCTAAAATCATCTCTATTTAAAATTATTTATTAATTTACTGAAAAACTTAATTTGTTTCACTTTGTAATTTTCTGTTTCTTTTAGATTTGGAAATTCAATCTTTAATCCCATTTGGAGCCGCAACAGCATTGCTAGTATAGTTATCAGCTTTAAAGAACCAATTGGTACTCAAGGTCGAGGTGGATATTTTGACCAATCAGGAATCATCAGGTCAGCTGAACATCAATTTAAAGTTTTTATTTTTATTAATTTCTCATAGAAACTGGAGCAGGGATATCTCAAACCATCTAGCAGCAAAAGTTAATATTTTATTTCTAATATAAAGTTACCCTCCTCCAAAATTTTAATTTTAGCAACATTGCGATGCCCCTTGCAGAAAGCAATTTGGGTTTGTTTTATTTATTGCATTTTCAGTTTGAAATTAAAAGGGGTTAAAAAATTAGGTTACACTTTTCTGTGTGATGAGACAGAATCAAAGTGATGAAATGTGGTAATGTTAATAGGTTTATGTGATTAAATTTCCGTGATATTTGGTTGCTTGAAGAAATGTCGCGTGGTGAAAAATAATTGTTGTTTATAGTAAAATGTTGGAAAATGATCCTGTGCAATGATTAATTTTCCTTCAAATCCCCCCTACAATAAAATTTTTTAAAAATGAAAAAAGAACTCTTGCAAGCCCATTATCTATAAAAAAAAAAAAAATCAGAAACAATAGAAATTTATAGGAGGAAATAATATGTGTGAACGGATTTAGAAAAGAATATTATTATTTTATATAGTACACAAGACTTGTATTAGATGGACTAAGGGAGATAATTATAGAAAGAGTTATCGAACTTTTAACTAAAAAAAAAACAACTTTTTTTCTTGAATAAAAAAATTCTTTGAAAATGAAGCATTTTCAAAGAATTTTTTTTAAAATAATACTTTTTTTAAACGTCCTTTCTCTTGTGGATTATACAAATAACTTTTATATTTGTTGTCTAAAGTTAAGGGAAAGGAAAACAGAAATCTTACATCGTGTGTGCATCGGGCAGGGCTGGGTGAGAAAAAGTGATGGGAATTAAAGGTTATAGTAAAAGCAGGTTGAGTTGAGAGATTGGCGAGATGAGAATCTGTATCCTTGACGATTGTTGCATTGTTGGGTTAGAGCCATGCGTTTATTGGCTTGTGGCTACTTTTTTTTGGGGGGGGGGGTGAATTGAACACCCTCAGAAGAAAAATTTGACTATTTTCAATATTTTAGTTGAAATTTTATCTTTAAAATATTATTGGCAAAAAACAAGATTAATTATCGTCCCCAATTTTAATATTTTATTAAATGCTTTCCTTTAAAAAAGAATAAAAAAATTATCAAAAGTAAAGAGAAATTAATACTCTTTTTTTTATCCATTCTCAAACAAATATATATGTATATAACTTTTTTCAATCATTCAATCATTTTAGTTACAAGTTCCATCATCAACAGATATCAATCTTCTTACAGAAGGTTAATAATTGTCATCAAAACTTGATATGTAAAGTAATTTATTAGTAAGAGGACAGTCTCCACCTGAATTTAATGTCTTGATTTCTCTTAAAATGCCTGATTCAAAGGAGACACAGCTATCCCAGACATATAAATCACCAAGTATACTCATTAATAACTGAAAAAAAAAGTTATAAATGCTATAAATAAATGTCTATTTTGTTTTCTGAATCAAAATGGTTTTTAATTCTTGTATACAAAAAAAAAAACTATTGAATATTTATTCATTTATTTATATATTTATTTTTGTTGCTTTTTACAGAGATATTATGCAAAACCATTTGCTCCAATTGCTGTCGATTGTGGCAATGGAAAAGCCTCCGAGTACAAATGCTGATGATATCCGAAATGAAAAGGTCTCCATTAATTGACTGTTACATCTTATAAAATTTTCTATCAGTTTCAATTTGATTTGGTTGGGTTTTTTTAGAAAACAGAATGATGTGCACATATTTTTTTTTTTTTTAAATAAAACGGTTTAAAAAAAAATGTCTTAGAAATTCAACAAATTTTTATGCAGAAGAAAAAGTAGTTCAAAGTAAAATGAAAGGGTTTAAACAGTAACTAAGTTGAGAATTCTCAATTTATTTATGACATTAGAGTGAAATAACATTGTATTGGTTTTGGCTAGTAACTTTTCTAAGGGAAAACATTTAGTAGTCAAAGATCAGCATATCTACCTTTGTTAAGTCGTTTAATGCTTTATTATTCATTAATTTATTTGTAGTAATAGTTATTTTGTCTTTAGCGCATTCCATTGATTGTATTTTAGGATTGTGATGAGTTTATACTTTTCAAGGTTAGTAGTGGTTTGGTAGTACTTTGTCCAGTCCATTGATTGTATTTTTAGGCATAATCCTGTCAAGAGTCATTCCTAAATAAGTTATCCAAAACCAAATAATACAGAAAAAAATTATAAATAAAGAAAAACATTTTCCACCAGTTAATTTTTTTCCCACTTTTTCCAAATTCTCATAACTTATGCACAATGAATTTCTGACATCCATAAGTGAACAAAAAATAGAATTTAATCCTTTCCCCAACCTTCAGAGGCAAAAAGTTCTTAAACCTACAAAAATTTATTAGCAAATATTATTAGAAAATATCTAAAATTCCACCTTGTTTAAAATTCACATTGAAGTTGTTTGTTTCTGTTTCAAATTTAATTGATATATAATTCCTTGATATAATGTGATGATATAATATTTTTCAGGTCCGAGTTCTGAAGAGTATTCCTCCTGTAAATATCAAAGATGTGGTTCTTGGTCAGTACGTTGGTAAGCCAGGAGCTGAAGGAGAAGCTAGATTTGGCTATTTAGATGACCCAACAGTGCCTAAAGGTATGAATTATTAAAGACTTATTAATGAATTTATATTGCATTTTACGGATTTAATTTAAGAATACATGTTGTCTAGTTCATTTTGTTTAAATGAATAGACTGCATTTTAGGTACAACTTCCCAACCAGAATTTTTTGGGGGAGTCCACTTGGTGACAGTTGATAGGCAGTCAGACTTTGGAATCATAATATGCGAGTTTGAATCCCGGTCATCCTGTTTATGTTCATGTTTGGACTAATACTCTTGGGAAAGATATGAATCCCCACATTCCTTTCATCTATGGATTAACTTGCGCTGTTCTTATATTTGGGATTTTGAGCTCAAATTATGTTCATATTCTTTACTTAAAAGCCTTTATAGTGTGGCAATTTTGAATTTTTTGAAGAAAAAAAAAAGATTGGTTGTGCTATTTTCATATTCTCTGTCAAGATAGTATTTTTTTAAAATTAATTTCTAAATAAAATTTTTCCTTTTTAGATTCTGTTACACCAACTTTTGCTGCTGCTGTATTATTTGTGAATAATGAACGCTGGGACGGAGTGCCTTTTATTCTTAGATGTGGGAAAGGTATATATTTTTTTTTTCTTAAAAGTAAGTTTTAGCCAAGAAAAAAAAAAGATACCTCTACAGTTAAAGATCAAGATAGATGAATGCACATGACCAACATGGACTATTTTTCGACCTCCATAGCTACACCCAGCTTAAGCATACACAGTTGGATAACATCTTGTTGATACTGTCTTACCTTCCAGCCAAAAGTGCAGCCATATCCTCCATTTCATATGTTACTTTTTCCTTCTTATTATAATTGTATCTATATAACCTATTGTCCGAGTCTGTTTTTAGTGACTCATTCATAGTCCCACAACTTTGAGTGAATTTAATTTTATTTTATCAAATCTGTTTTTGTTAATTTGTTGACTAAAAATACATACAAAATACTTCTAGTTTATGAGCTTCAATAAGAATCTAGTTTTGTTATTAACTCTAATAAATATTGCATATTTTCAAATATGAGTTGATTCTGAATATATGACTAGGTAGAATTCTACCCCAAAACTCTGGAATTATCTATGACTCAGATGTATGTTGATTCTACAGACGTCTGTTAAGCCTTGGTTATTATATGATGTAAATAAAAACAACAACCAAAAGCTTGCATCATATGAAAACCGTTTTTTTGCCAGACATTTTTTAACAGGCTGCTATAAATAATTTGAAAATATTTTTTTTGATTTTAACAATATATATAAGACCTCTAATAGTGTAAAAAGTATACATGCATATTGCCTATGGCAGGTAACACTTAATAATGTAATCAAACATTTCACCAAAATAAAATGTTGAGCATGTGTTTCGGAAAATGAAAACATTAATCTGTAAGACTGAAACAAATATAATTCTTTATTTGCTAAAACCATTGAATGATATGATTTATTATGTAAAAATCATGTGAACAATAAGTTTAGTCAAGTTGAAACAACTTACTATGAGATAAAACTTAAAACAGAATCTAAATCTATTTCTGCTTGGTCGGACACTAGCATTGAACATAAATATTATGAATGACTCAAATATAAGATATACTGAAATAGGGATTGTTTCCCCTGAAAGAAACCATGACTTATTTCGAAAACATGGTAATTAGTTCAATAAGTAACCAACCTTTTACATATCATTTAATCTTTTTCTTTCTTATTCTGCATAGATTTCATCATCTGCTAATATTTGTTTCTTCCTCTCTCTGCCCCTAATTTTTTTTGAGAATCTAGCTGCCAAATTGACAAGATGTTAGGCTAGCTGGATGGGCAGTCCCTTCCTCCCATCCACACCCCCAAAAAAGAATTTTGACTTTTCAATAAATTTTTATTTGTTTTTTTGTTGTTCACACGTTGAACTGTACCAAATCTCTTCATCCAGCCCTCAACGAACGCAAAGCAGAAATCCGGATCCAATTCAGAGATGTGCCTGGGGATATTTTTCGACCTGGATTAGTCAAACGAAATGAACTCGTGTTCCGTGTTCAACCGAAGGAGGCTGTTTACATGAAAGTAATGACCAAAGTTCCTGGCATGGCATTCAACTGTGAAGAGACAGAACTGGATCTCACCTTTGAGAAACGCTATGAGGTATGTTCATTTAAAATTACTTTTCTCTTATTATTTAAGAATGCAAGTATTCAATTCTCCGACAGAATTCCTTTTTTAGACATATTGGCATCAATTTAGGCTCATTTTGTTTGTTGCATTCTTCTTAAAATAAATAATCTTTGGATAGGTATGAGTGCATACTTTCCTTTTCTTCCAAGTGGATGAAAAAGATAATTATGAAGATAAGAATAAAACAGAACTAAACATACTTTGTTGATTTTTAACAGACTTTTAAAAATGGAAATCAAAGTAAATAAAACCAAAGACATGTTTTACTTAAGACATGTTTTACTTAAGATATGTTTTGCTTAAGACATGTTTTGCTTAAGACATGTTTTACTTAAGATATGTTTTGCTTAAGACATGTTTTGCTTAAGACATGTTTTGCTTAAGACATGTTTTACTTAAGACTTGTTTTGCTTAAGACATGTTTTACTTAAGACTTGTTTTACTTAAGACTTGTTTTACTTAAGACATGTTTTGCTTAAGACATGTTTTGCTTAAGACTTGTTTTGCTTAAGACTTGTTTTACTTAAGACTTGTTTTACTTAAGACATGAACACCCAAAGGCAAAAGCTTTTCTTTTGGGGTGGGGTGACAGAAGTAAAACCAAAGACATGTCTTTAGTGAAACATGTCTTTGGTTTTATTTACTTTGATTTCCATTCTGAACACACAAAGGAAAAATAATTTTTTTTTTTAGGAACAGAAGCAAAAGAAAAGGGAGAAAAAAACCAAACATTTTATGAAACAAAATAAAGAGTAGATAACTCTTTACAAACTGATAGTCATTGCTAATTAAACAGTTAGCTTAACTTATGTCCCTGGGTTTTTATAATCAGGGTTGTTGCCCTTCACCTAGATGAGTTAGTCTCCAGAGTTAAATGCTGAGAACTAATAAATAGTGGAACAAGTCTTCCTCAAGTGTTTTTGGCTATAAATATTTATTTTCATCATTATCTAAGTAAATTTGTAATAAAGTGGATACATATTGCACTGCAAAGGAAGTGAATATAACAAATTAAGAAAGCCTGTAAGTGTTAGTTTTTAGTACTATTATAAAACAGAAATACCATATCTCATTATGCAATTTACACACAAATCCATAGGCTCCACACAAAACTCAAAAAATAATATTTATATTTTTTGGCCGATGAAAATGCTTCGTGATTAGAACAGACCCAGGCTCTGTTGAGCCACTTTTTGATCCCATTTATAGATAATAGGGACAACATGGTCAAAACCAGTTCATACTGACCGGCTAGAACGCAACAACTATCGAATCTTTGCCTTCGTTGTTTCCCTTTTCGTCTATGCTTTCGTTTTCAATATCATCATCTCCACCTTCGTCTTAACTGTCTTTACCTTTAACACAATCATCTTCATCATGAACTTCGTCTTCATCATCGCCATGGCTGCTATCCTTTTTGACATCCCTATCAACTTGTAAAGAACAACAACAATAAATATGCTGGTTTCTTTTTTCCATTTCTTTTTGTCGTTCCTTTGGGCTAAAAGTCAATCTCTGATCAATAACAGAGATGGAATTTTTTATTGATTAACATCACATGGACTCCTTCTGCTGACACGCATAAGACTTGTATGGAGTTAGTTAAGTCACATCACTCTGAATCATGCTAAGTTTTTGCAATCATGATTGCCATGTGACGCCCAAGCATTCAATCAACTAAAACCCTCCCTCCCCCCAATAACACTATAAATTGCTTCTAAATTATTTTTCTTTTTCTTCTTATCTTTACAAATTTCAGGATGCCAAATTTCCCGATGCCTATGAACGTTTGATTCTTGATGTTTTTACTGATTCACAAATGAACTTTGTCTCTTCAAATGAATTGTATGAAGCCTGGAGAATATTCACTCCTCTCCTCAAGTCAATTGAAAATGACCATCCAACAATTATTCCGTATGAATTTGGAAGGTAAGGCTTCAATTCTGGCTCTCTGTTTACATAAGCTTTTTTTTTTTTTCAATTTTAATCTGTGTAAATCTGTTGTATTGCTTGTGTTTGTTTTGCATTTCTTTTGCTCTCAGTGTTGTTCAGCACATAGTGTGTATTCCTTTTTTTTCTTAGAGTGTATGAAACAATATTACCATCCAATTCCTTTTTAGATAAATACTTTTAATCTTTTTAAATCATTTACTTTTTTCTGACATTGGATTGAAGATTAGTTGATTGATTGGTTTGTTTTATGGCAAATAAAGAGGAAGTCCACTTGGGGCATTGGATTGGTAGTTGGACTTTGGAATTGTAATAAACAAATTCATATCCCAGTCTTTCCATTCTGATAGATTTTTGAGTCAGTATTAATGACTACAACTTTTACATATTTGCAAAGAAAATTCTACTTTTAAGCATTCCAAAAGGCAAAGGATAGATTTGAAAATAAAATTCCTAAGACAAACCTTAACACACAAAATGGAAAGTGAAAAAAAGCTTTGAGTTTACTCAAATTTCTACTTTCCTCTCTTTCCATCTACAATAGTACAATATAGAAGGAAGATACCAACAGACAGTGACTAACAAAAATCAATTCCAGGTATGATTAATAAGGGGAGAGGCCCACTTGAGACAGAGGATTGCAAGTTACACTTGGGAATCATAAAATGCGGGTTTGAATCCAAGTCATTCTGAATATGTTCACATTTGGTCTAATACCCTTAGGAAATGTATGAATCTCTACATTCCCTCCAGCTATGCATTAAAATAGTGCATGTTTGGTCATTGGAACAACTAAGTGTGTAGATAAAAATACTGTTTATTAAAAATGATTGTCTTGGCATTAAATGACCTGAAAGGTTGATATGCCATAAAACAAAATATATGAAATAAATGAAAAAATCTTTTTGCGTCAATTTATGAAAAATAGTTTATTAATTTCTAAAAAATATTTTGATATTCTTGAAAGAATCCATTTAAAAGAAAAAAATAATGATGCCTTATGGGTAAAACTTTAAACTAGAAATAGTAGTAAACTTTCAAATCCTTGATGGTCTGTGATAATTGATTATTTTCTAATACCATTTTTACATCTATGTATTGATTTATTTGAGGACAAAAGATAAGAATAGATTAATTTATGAAGCCTCCTCTCAAAGAATTCCCTAATAAATACAACCATTGTTTTGATCCAAGAATAAATTAAATAATTTTACTAATATTCTTAGTTCCTAAAAATGAACTAAAATGGTTTCAGCATGAAATGACCCTAAAGATTGATATATGATAAAACAAAGTGATTTAGAATTGTTGTTTTTGATGTGAAATCTATTGGCTAAAACTAACTTAATGATTTTTTTTTCATTGTGTAACACATTTTGTGACCTTTTGCAAGTCTAAATTGCATTGAAATAGATATTTCCTCATTCCTATCCTCAATCGATTACTTTGATTGTCTTCATTATCTTGTATCCATTCCTTTCTCGCTCTCTCTCTCTATTTATCTCTCTCGCTCTCTCTCTATCTCTCTCGCTCTCTCTCTCTATTTATCTCTCTCTCTCTCTATTTATCTCTCTCTCTCTCTCTATTTATCTCTCTCTCTCTCATTCCTTTCTCTCTCTCTCATTCCTTTCTCTCTCTCTCTCTCATTCCTTTCTCTCTCTCTCATTCCTTTCTCTCTCTCTCATTCCTTTCTCTCTCTCTCTCTCTCATTCCTTTCTCTCTCTCTTTCTCATTTCTTTCTATCTCTTTCATTTCTTTCTATCTCTCTCATTTCTTTCTATCTCTCTCATTTCTTTCTATCTCTCTCATTTCTTTCTATCTCTCTCTTTCATTTCTTTCTCTCTTTCTCTCTCATTTCTTTCTCTCTCTCTCTCTCTCTCTCTCTCTCTCTCTCTCATTTCTTTCATTTCTAAGTTTAATTTTCTGTTCTTCATTCCCCTTGTATATAGGTTCTCAACCAGGGTCCACTTAAACCCTAAAATATAGCAAATTGGGGTCCACAATGTTTTATTGTTAAATAAAAAGCTGTAGTAGACATTCAAATTAATTGGAATATATTTTCTAGATTTGTACCTTAAAGGAGACCCCTAATATTCCGTTGTGTGTAGTCACAGGCAAACATTAAATAAAAGATAACTAATAATAACAATTTTAAAGAAAATTAGCATTTTTATTCAGTTAGAAAATGCGCGCCAACAGCAACACACAGTAGCAGTAAGACAGAAAGATAGAAAAAATATTTCATAATTTTTCACTCTGCTGTTGTTGGAGTTTGACGTGTCCAGGTATGTCATGTTATGACAGTTTCGGTGACTCTCAGTCGTTGAGTATCAGCCGAAGAATCTTTCTCTGTTTTGTTGTTGTTCTGGGCTTGTTTATATAAGCCCTTAGGCTTTATGTGTCGAAGGGTACAACCGCTGATTGTAAACGCTGAATCAGCATTAAAGTTTTAGTAATACATAAACATTTAAAAATTACTACGTACCACTGCACTAAACTTTACTATATACAATAGAATATATCCATATTTTTACAGACTTCTAAAAATGTCCATTGGTTTCAAAGCAATAAAAATAATTTGAAAAGTTAAACTTAATTAAAAAAAAGTAGCTTGTTTTAAATATGGGCAGTTGATTCTTTTTCCTATTATATTGTCTTTTTAACCTTTTGCCTCCCCATACTAAATAGAATATTGTTTTATGACTAATAGTTATGAGGGGGTCCACCAAGAAAAAAAGAAAGGAAAAGGGGTCCATATGTAAAAAAAAAAGGTTGAAAATCTTACATGCTCATCAAAAATAATTTGTTTCAGAAGAATTTGATAAATTCTAACCTTTAAATATTGCAATTTTTTTTATATAGTTAATTTAAAACTCAACTTTATAGATTTAACATAAAGTAATGTCTGGAATTGCCTGGGATCTGGTCACTTACTACTAAGGTAGTTAAGGAAGCTAATTATATTAGAAAACAGTTTGTTTTATGTTTAACAGCATATCAACATTTTTAGGTCATTTTAATGCAAAGAACAATTACTTTAGATAAACATTATTTCCATTTTTATACGCACATAGTTTTTTGAATAACACAAGTTGCACTATTTAATCCATTACTGGGGAGATAGGGATTCATACCTTTCCCAAAAGTATGAGTCAATATGTCAATGTAGACGGAACAACTTGGATTCGAAACCGCGTTCCAATGTTCTGAAGTCTGATAGTTTATCCTCTGGACCCCTTCGTTTATAGCCCCTTAGAAAGCAGTATTGTACATTATGTTCATATTGTGGTAAATTGTAGTCTAAATGCCAATTCAAATTTTAATTAATGACAATTAGATTGCTATTATGCTAGGCAAATTTAGCTGATCTGAATTATTGTGCTATGCAAATATTGGTGTTTTTGAATTCTTTGATGCTTGCTTTTGTGTTTGTTTTGATCTATGTTTGTTTGTTTGTTTTCTTTGTAATTCCAAATTTGGACCGCTTAATAGCTATTTTATGGTGCAAAGCCAATTAATAAGAGTAGTTTGGTAGACTGCAGCACTTAAATCTTTTAACTTGGACTGACCGCTTAGCAGCTAAATTTTCAGCTCAAAACTCGTTTGAATACCCTTTAAATAAAATTTCATGTCTATTGACCAAAAGTCAGCTGAGGAGTTTGGTAGAGTCTGATTGTATACACACACACACTTTTTTATGTATAAGGATTATTCTAAGAAAATATATACTTATATTATTTAGAAGGGTGCAAGTTTCATGATTTTCATTTAAATTTGTAAATTATTTTTTAAAAACCATTTTAATTCTTAAAGGATTTTTTATAAACCTAACTAGAGCCAAAAAAAAGCTATATGACATATTTTGCCAGTGTCTTGTGTCCTTATAAAATACATTATTAGATTTCTAACCACAGGGCTATCAGTTAACCTGCCATTTAAGTCATGGTTTTTACTGCTATACTCATTAGAGAGTTCCCAGCTTACATCCTTGTAAAGGAAGAAAAGGGCTTTTACTTAATGTTATGATAATGGCAGTAGGCTTATAACGACGACTCAAAAGTGTTTGACCGAATTTCTTTAGAAGCATTTGTAATTGACCACGAACAAACGAATGGATTAGTCAGATGTTATAACATAATGCAAGACAACTGTTTCAATCTCAATGGGTTTGTAACAATGACATTTGATGTTATTTTCAAACCCCAAGGGTTTTAGAATAACATATGTTATTTATGAGATCAAATAAGATCAAAATAATAGTCTGTCATTTTTATGCATTCTGACTATTATACATTCCATTATGGTTAATTATGCTTGTTATATAATGTATATATTTGAATGTAATCTTACTATGCTTTAATATTATCATAAGCCATCTAATCTAAAAATAAATTGCACCATTGCATTCCTTGTGAAATTTTATCCTGTAACTGTCTCATATTCTTTATTAGACCTTTTAGGTATAGAGATGTTCAGATGCCCTCCAAAAATATCTGACAAAAATCACTTCATATATTGATATAAATACCGAATCAAAAATAAAATGCACCAAGTTAATTTAGTGAATAAACCAACTTCTATATAAATAAGTCTAGCACCAAACCCAATTAGGTGCAAGGCCAGTATCCTTGAGCTGACAGGCCTCATCTATCAGGGTTTTAAAACCAGTGTTGTCCTTAACTGAGATGGGTTACTCTCCTTGGGTTGACAGGCCTCATCTAACCAGGTTTCAGAATCAGTATTATCTTTATACCTAGATGGGTTACTTCTTTGAGTTAATGAGCCTCATCTGCTGGATACAGCTGACAATGAATATAATGGTTTTGACTGAGGTTTGAACTTTAATAATACGATTCCAGAATCCTTGTTTTCACTACTCTTACACATTTGCTGCCAACTTATATATATATGTGTGTGTGTGTGTGTGTATAAAATTAATTTGTCATTACTATATATGTATACTGGGTACTTGCCACATAACATTACAGCAAAAATAGGTAGGGCATTTTCTTTATATTTCCCTTGCAAGTCACTTGTGGAGAGGGCCACTTGGGGTAGTGGATAGGCAGTCTGACTCTGCAATCATAATACATGAGTTCAAATCGCAGTCGTTCTATTTACATTCACATTTGTATTAATTCCTACAGGAATGGATTAAATAGCAAATATTGTTATTAAAAAAACCTACAGAATGTCTTTCAAAAATAATTGTTCTTATCATTAAATGACTTAAAAAGGTTGATATGCTGCTAAATAGAAACAAAGATGTCACTAAAAGGACCAGGCATTGAATCTAGTCCAGTGCTTTTAAATAAAATACGATCAAGTCATGTTGGAGACACCAGTTCCTGTCAGATCACCAAAGTTAAGCAACGTCAAGCCTGGCTTGTTGTTAGATTGGTGACCATTTAAGAATAACAAGTAATATATCTTGCGCCTGGGCGGGAAATACCCAGGTTAGTGTCTGGGGGTGCAGTTAAACCACTGGGTTGATGTACCATTAGTCTTTGGTTAGACAGGCATCTATACATGCGGCTGGGGACCGCTTTTGAAGTTCAAATTCCCATGAGACTCAACACTGAATCGT
>JAUZSX010019723.1:0-21465 GCA_034780655.1 Idiosepius hallami
CTCTGAGAGGGTCTGGAGACGTCTGCCCTGCTTAGGGTCCAGTAAGGAACTGATTTTGTGCCTTAAGCAGGGGCAGATCACTCCTTTTCGGTGTTCCACTCTTCTAGTCCCCTACAGGGGAAAGCTGGACCACCTGTAATTGAAAATGAGATTCTTTCTAATGCAGACACAAATTTTCTGTGAATTCACATTTTATTCAAATGGTGTCAACTTTCACACGCATGCCCTGTCTTTCTACAATCCCAATTACTCTTAACCACCACTCAAAAACTAATTGACATTCCTTTCTAATGGTGAAGTGACATCAGCACCTAACTACTAGTTATGGAGACCTACTAGTGCCATAACATTACACATGAATCCATAAGCATTGATATGTCATAAGATAACTCACCCATATATGAAAATTTTCTTGAATCAAAGGAAACTAATGTATTTGAAATATTAAAACTTGATAAAAAAAATCATATCACAAAAAAATAGTATTTTTTATGTACATAGAGTCTGTGATTTACTCTAAGATCATTAGTTTTGTGGCTTGTAAATATTAACTTTTAACACTCAAACTACCTTGCAAATATTGATTAACTTCTATCATGTGGTACAATACTTTCATACCCAAAGTACAAGATAAAAAAAAAAGAATAAGTAAATAATGAGTGTTAAGATAAATATTTGGCAAAATTCATATTACCACAAATATTATCCTCCAATCAGGCTGTGTTTGTGGGAAAAGAAGTGAAAGTTTTGATGAATGAGCAAATCAAATATTTTCTTTAACTTTGAATGTTTGTTCTTTGTTTTTTCTTTCAACTACAAGATTTCTTGTGGACATCGAAAATGAACCACTTAATCAATGAACTGAGATATTGATCTTTATACAGCCCTCTCCCACACGTTCTGCTGGAAAGAATGAGAGTGAAAGAGGTAGAAAACAGTGCACACAGATTATTTTCATTGAGGCTTGATTGACCATCGATCAGTGCCTTCCTAAGCAGGAACTTTGCTCTCATATATGAATGACAGCTGTTTGCATTTCAAATGCTTTTGTTAGATATTCTTTTTGTCTGCATTTGTTAATAATCCACATATTGTTTAAATCTACCAATCAAAAGAAAGATATTTTAAATTAACAATTTAGAAGAAAGAATTAGTTCCATACTGAAATTTACTTTTTGAACTTTAAAAGGAATCTGAATACTTGTGTAACATGTTTCAGTTGCTAAATTAAAAGTAAATAGTGAAATAATAACTAAGATGTATTAAGATTTTCTAAACAGCTTAGAAAACTAAATTAAATTAAACTGTTGAGGCAATTGTTTTTAGTAGTAAGATATCTTAATCCCCAAATTTTTTTTTTCTTTTTACTCAGTCTTTACCTAATAATGTATACCCATGAAAAAACTGTTGTAAGAGGGGATTGTTAATTGCAGTGTTATGATGACTAAACTTATGCATTCATGACCTGAAAGTTTTATCTCTTTTGTGCAGATTATGATAAAGTGAGACTCATAGAAAGTTATCCTTGTCATGAACACGCACCAGAAGCATAGATACATCATTGACTTCCTTCATGCAGAAAAAATTCAGCCGATCAGCATTCCCTGGTGCCTTTTAACATTTACAAAGCCAATGCAGTTGATGTTAGCACATTTAGGAAATAGGTTTGTTAGCTTCAGAGTGGCAACGGAGATATAAGTCAGAAAGATGGTTTCAGACATAGACATTTAAAAAATAATGCCTCCTATCTTTTAACTCAAAAAGTTGAAGAGCTACAAAGGCAGGACTGCAAAAGAGAGATGAAAATTTTGGTCATGAAATTCAGTCATTATAATAATGCAATTTCTATCCCCTCTGATCCATTTGGGTAGAGTAAAAAAAAATATTTTTTAAACAAGCCTCATATAAAAAGTGAAAAAAAAAATTCCACATGGAATAATAAGAAAAAGTAAAGAAAAAAACATAGAAGTAATAATAAAAAAGAATTAAATAATATGAGAAAAATTAAAAAAAACAAAACAAGTAAAAATTCCAGAAAATCAGATAAAAGGAAAAAAATTTATTAACAAAAACAAAATAATCAAATAGCAAACAATAAATAGTGATAATTAATAGGTGATTTTTTTTTTACAATTCCTAATTAATGTGATTCTCTGTTAAACTTAGAACTTGGTCATTAATTAACTTCTGGCTTCTACTTCCCATCATTCCCCTTACCTTGTTGTCTTAGTAGAATATTTATATCTTTGTTGCAGAACAAGCAATTTTGGAAATTTCAAATGTATAAACAAAAGTTATGGTGGGAAAGAATAGAAGAGGAAAAATTTTAAGAGATTTAATTGATTTTTATTCTCAGTCTTATTTCATTGGCATCCAAGAATTTAGTCTGTTGCTTTGAAGTTTAAAGTTTCTGATTTGCAGTTCTCCAATCAATGACAGGTGATATTTTAGACATAGTGTAGCCAAGACATTGTAGTCACATTATAGATTTTTGCATCAGAGCTCTTCCTATTTTTAAAATCTTTCATAGTAAAGTTTTATTTCTGTAATTGGTTATTAATTTCACTGGTCAATCAATATTGAGTGCTTCACCAAATCAGTGAAATAAGTTTTGATTATCATTTAAACTATTGGGACAAGTATTGTCTTCATTGTTACTATCACTAGATTTTGGTTGGTGTGTCCCTTACCTTTACAAGTATTTCTTAAAAACAGAACCTTTATAGTGAACACTGGAGCCTTTAAAAAATTTGAACCAAGACTATGATGACCTCATCAGGGATAGACTGTTTTTACTTCATGGGTGTTAAATTATGTCTTATCTAATCAAGAAGTTCATCTATAATAGTAATGTTTGTACATATCGGAGCTGTTCAGAGCCTTCTGAGGTTAATAAATCAGCTCAGCAATAGATAACTCAAAGTGATTGATTTGCTGTAAAACAAAGCAAACAAACAAACAATCTAATCTTAAGCCAATTATATTCTGGCTCATCTGTCTTCAGTTTTGCCAATTTTTTGATTTGTTGAACTCCTATAACTTTTCTATAGTCTTTACATGCTGAAGCTCTTCTTCCTAAATAAGACTTAAAAGCTTTTGATAGCCCTTGATAATAATCAAATTCCATACTCATACAAATGTGTATGTACATAATGTAGTAGTGATTACTTGTCATTTCACACTTGTGTCGTTTTTTAAAATTTGTCTGAAAGATAATATTAAATCATAAAATTCAAAATACAATCACTATCTCATGGTATCTTTCTCTTTGTCACTCATCCTCCCTTGTACTCTTTCTCTCTCTCACTATGAGCTTATTTCTTACATATTTTTACTCTCTCTCCCTCTTTCTGTTCTAATACATCTACATGTCTGTATCTTTGTTAATCTCCATTCATCCCCACCTCTCTCTCGTGTGTGTGTGCGTGTGTGTGTATCTATCTATCTCAAATGTGGAAATAATAAAAACCACTACTTACATGAATTTAAAAAAAAAATTTTTTGTTCCTACACATTCTTGAGTGTCTGAATTTCAATTCCTCCAAAAATGAAATTTGGTTCTTTCCTCGTTATTGGATTTTTGAGCCGAAGTTTGCGTATTGTTCTAGCGCAGCTCAAAAAAACCTGTGACACTATTGGAAATTGAATCTTTTTTTTTTGTTCCTAGAGATTCTATATAGTCTGAACTTGAATTCCTCCAAAAATGGGGTTTGGTTCTTTCTTTGTTAGCTTGCAATTGAATTTCAAAGTTCAAAATTATTAATTAATCTTTTACCTATTTTAGATATTGCAAAACCTGCTCTAAAACTTTTAAGATACCAACATATGGTGAAAATTTTTAAATAAATCTGAGACATAAAGGTGTTGAGGTCTGGATGATTTGATATGGAATGACCCAAATACAAATCATATATATATATATATAATGTATCAAGGTAAAATCTGCTTTGAGTTCAATAATAAGCATTTTTTGAAAATATATGTTTATACTGATGTTGCCACATCAAATTATTATTAATATGTGTAGAATATTATATACATGACCAGACATTTTCCTTTTCCTTCTTGTAAAATTACAATCTCCTTCATTTATAAGATATTTAAAAATGATTAATAATATACATCTATTAAATAAAAAGCTATCTAACGTTGTTAGATAAAGTATGTGCATTAATACTGATTCTCATACACTGGCGCTTGGGATTGAGCAATATTCAACAAAAGTTATCAACTAACATAAAGAATAGAATAAAACAAGCTACACTCTTTGATTTATGAAGAAAGCTCCTAAGAAAGATAGATATTTTTACTATATATGAGGTAAATAAGATTAAATAAAGAAATAGAGAAGAACATAAAAATTCTGCAGTTATCAACATTCTCCAAAAAAGCATTCTTAAGGTATCCACATTCTTTTAATATTTATATTCTCTTGATATCTGCATTCTTTAGATCACCGCATTCCTTAGATATCTAAGCTGTATTGAATATGATTCCAATCACATTGCATATGCATCCAATCACAGTCACATATTATGTTATTTTTTATGGAAATTTATATTTTTGAATTTAGGTAAGAATATATTTTATGTACCCTTGGTTCAATTTACTTTTAATTAGGAAGAATTTCATCTTTTTTAGTTAGGAAGAATTTCATCTTTTATCTTTAACATATCCATTTAGATGTAGTAAGTTTTTTTGTGTATAAGAAAGCAGAATAATAAAATAATTTGTGGAGGAATATTTTTGAAAATCAGAAAAACTTGCTGTCATTTGTCTTTTTAAAATAAAAAATGATGAATTGATAAGACCAAATTATTTGTGATTTTTCTAATTTCTTAATTGATAAATACTTTAAGAATCCGGTTACTCTGTTTATCGGCAATCTGATTACTGATGAAGAAAGAATAATGGAGAAAAAGAAAAAAAATTACAATCGTAATTTTTTGTTTTTATTTTTTAGCAGTTTTGAAAAAATATTTTGACTAATTAAATTCACTGTCTGGTTTGGACAAAAAGAGACTTTCGGTATTTTTTCTCTTTCTTTTGCACTCCACCTAGCAAAAAAAAATCCAAAAATTTTATGATTATACTCCTTAGTACCTTTAAAGAAATAGAAAAAAAAATGAATATGAAAAGCTTAGAAGATAAAAATTATTGTTTTGACCCATGGTCTAAGCTGGTGAAATAAATTATGCAATATCAATACTGTTTAGACACTTAAATATTATTCCATACTTGTTTAATTCACACACAAAAATTATTTTTTGTCAGTATCATTGTGTGTATATTTTCACAAGAAATTGTTTGCCTGTTGTGTATGTTTGTGTGCAATCAATGTGTGTGTGTGTGCAATGAATGAAGTACTATGATAAATTACACCTCATAATTTATCTCAAAATTATATATTCGTTTATAGTAGCAATAATGTAGTTACTTTCTCTTAAAAGAAAAATTCTCTGTTGATAAGCTGTAAATTAGGCTTATATTAAGTTAATTTTTCAAAAAAGGCGTAAAATGTTTAATCCCTCTCCACAATAGGTTAAATTCTACATTTTCTGTTCATCAAACAAATGTTCAATGGAAGAAAGATTTGTATTGAAAATTGATTTAGGGTTTAAATGACTGT
Organism: Idiosepius hallami; assembly: GCA_034780655.1. Lineage (NCBI taxonomy): Eukaryota > Metazoa > Mollusca > Cephalopoda > Idiosepiidae > Idiosepius > Idiosepius hallami. The sequence goes on from JAUZSX010019723.1 coordinate 5,630, forward strand.
AAATGTTGATATGCCATTAAAAAATAATTCAACCTTTTTTTTTTTTTAATATAAGTGTCATTATTTTTCACAGATTACTAGAGAAAAATAACTTCTTTTCTAATCAAATCTAAAAAAAATTGAACTGTTTAGAGTTTTGTTGTAATAATAGTTGGAGGTATTTTGTCAGTAGATAAGAAAATATGGGCTGTTTTCTTATATTTTAAACTGATTTATTGTTTTATCTAGAATTTTATAAATTTATTACTTGTTTTTTTTTGTTTATACAATGTTGAAAATAAAACCAAGTGTGGTGATAACAAAGCAATAAAAACAGAGAAAAATGTGTTTGTTTAAAAATACCAAAATGATTTTGTATTCATTTCTAACAGTGTTACTGACCAGTAAATATATCTTTGTCTTGTGTATACAGATGTTGGCAACTTCAAGGAAAAGTTTCAAATCTGTTAGAATATATGAAAATAGTCTGTTGAATGTATAAATTGTGTTGGGAAGCTTTTAATTTAGCCCTGGAAGTATCTTTTTATGATTCCCGTGTTGTTGCTAACCTTTACTAGGAGACGTTCTTCTCCTTGTAAAATACTGAATCAAAATACATTTTTCTGATTTTGGTAAATAAATAACACAAGCTTCTTTTTTAAACATAATTTATTTAATTCTAACATTATTCTTTTGACACATAGTTATAAAAGTCTGAGCCAGCAGTTTTATTTGTAGACTTTGGTCTTTGGTTCTGGATTTAGCTTGAAGCTCTATAACTATGAGATCGCTAGTTGACTAATTCAAGCTTTCATTGCTTGGCTAGTTTGACTGTTTCTACTATTGCTGGAGGAAAGAAAAAATATTTGCAATGGTATTGGACTTCAAGTGAACCTAACAGACTAACTTAGTTTTATACTTCATCAGTGTAAATTTGATTTTTGGATACTGATGTTATTTATGTAATTATATACCTTTAAAACCAGTGATAAAAGAAAAATAATTTGAAATCTTTTAAATGTATATCAACTCTTAAAATCTTTGACATAAATTATTTTAATAGTTCTTTTTGATTAACAGAGAAGTAAACTTGGGATACTGAATAGGCTTTTGGACTTTGCTGAGCTTGAATTGCAGTTATTTTGCATTAAGGCTAATGCTCTTGTGAGGTATATTTCCCCCAATTTTATCTTTTGATTACCCAGAAAATTATGAATTCTGGATGCAATAACCCCCTTTTTTGGCTTACTTTACAACTAAACTTAAATCGTTGGACATAAGTGTAAAAAAATGTGAACAATTTTAAGCATTTATGAAGTTGTGGCAAAGTATTTTAAACAAATCATTATGGATTAAATAATTTTGAAAATCACTCAGTTGTATATTTCTAGCTGATTCTGTGCATATTCCATTGTTTGTATATACCCCAAAATAGCCAAAGATTTATTTTTCCAATTTTGTATGTCAAATGCAGATGCGAAATCCATAATGAGTTAGAGTTTCAGGCAAAAGATTTTTACATAGCTTCTGAGAAAAAATATTCAGGAAGAAAATCATAAAACTAATTGAAAACTTAATAAATGTTCTTGATTTCCAGATGCTTTCAACAAACATTTACTCTTATCAAGATGGTTTCCTAAAATATCTACTTTTAAAAACCAGGCATTGTTTAGAAAGATTTTAATTAAGTTGCACCAAATAGGATTTGGTTTGCTCATTATGTTAATTTGTTTATTAGTGTTTTTTCCAACCCACATCTTTGATAAATTAACTGTTTATCAAGAAACTAAAGAAAATCAATGATACACAATTTTCTTATACTAGTTTTTAAAATTATTCATTGATTAGTATTATGATAAATTTGTAAAAAATATGTTCCTTTAATCAAAAGTTGAAATTAATGGCTGACCAGCCACATGTGCAATGTGGTTTCATTCTGGAAGGGTTTTGAGAAATTAAATGGTCTTCTTTAACCAAAAATAAAAATAATCTGATTGAAGAAAAAAATAATAAAAATTAAGGAATAATTTGATTAAATGGAATTTTCAATGTCAATTTAGTCATGGATGTTGAAATACTGTGTATGAGTATATAAGATATTAATCTTAATCTCATTGATTTTCACAATATTATTATTATGCAACATATACAATGTATTAGATAAAGTTAAATACTTAATGATAACAATCATTGTATTTAGTTGGTGCTTCCTTATAATTACTATCACGGCTGTCCTAAATTAGCTTCCCACCTCCAATAGTTGCTCAATCCTTGATATATGATCAGAGTTTATATGGATTTGGTCAGCTGGTTTCAATTTGTCATATAATACCAAAAGAATCTTTTTTAAGTGGATGTAAATCCATTCCTAATTTAAAATAGAACAATGAATAATCTGCCAATCATAATGGCATCCTTCATTATATGCCATCCTTCATCTGTTTTGGATCTTCCATTTTTATCATTGTTTTCATTGTCGTTCAATATGGTAATCAATGTTTTGGATCCAAATAACGTGAGTTGAAAACCCTTCTTGGGTAAAAACTGATCAGTTATTGAGCTGAAGTCATTTTGACTTGATAGACATTGTTCCTTATATGAAGTATACTTCCACTTACTTGTGCTGAATGGCATGATTGCTATTCTAAACCCTTTTTTTTCTTAATTTTTTGCATGTACATTCCTAGAACTACATTAAAGTATAGCATATTTGGCAAAATATTTTAAGGTTTTTTTATGGGAAAATCTTTTTAATTAAAAAATAACATAATAAATGCCCCCAAACATAAGTTATCTTATACAAATTATCCAAGATTTTAATTGGTTAAAAATACTAAAACTAAAATATTAATAATTTTATATTTATATATATCAAAAAAACTTATAGAAAGACTTAAACACAAAAAACTTTTTTTTTTTTTTCTTGAAACTTGCACAATAATGTTAATGGCTATTATAAATTGTTTTCACAATTCTATTGTTGTGCCCAATTATGAATAAGTACATTAACAAATCCTTTTCTTTATTAGAAAAAAAAAACACTGAATAAGTTTTATACAATAGCATAAGCTTTAATAAGCTGCCATGGAAAAACATATATGAAAAATAATTTATGGAAATGAAAATTAAGAACAAAAATGAAATAGCCGAACACATATCTTTTCAACCAACCCAATCTAATTTAAGTAGTGTTGTCATTTAAAAGATATTAATAATAATTCAGAACTGATATACAAATAAATAGCAAACATCCACAAAACTCAAAACAAATCCTTACTGTTTGTGTGCATATGTATGGGCATCAGATTAAAAAGAATTGGCACTTCTTTTATCTTATTTTTATTCTTTTAAAATTTTTATGTCATGGTACCAATTATTTTTGAACTTGGCCAACATCAGTTGGTTTTAGTTTTTTTATAGTTTAATTATTGTATAATTCTTTTGATGGACGGGAAAATCCAGGTTTATTTTTTTTCACGGTTAATACCTGTTTAATAATAGCAAAAGATAATAATATATTAAATTACGTTTTAATTAAGTGCAATATTCTCTTCAGTAATTGCTCACAATAAGCAATTTTAACATTGTTTAATTTGTTGGGATTTCTATTCTCTTTTTCATTGTTTTTTTTGTACTATAACTGTATTTTCAGGGACCGTGCTCTTTTCTGTACTCCCAGACTGTTAGGGAGTACAAAAGTGCATGCCCCTCTTTCTTTCATCCATTGCCAGTGTCCCCAAAATGTCCATTCTATCCATTGATTAGTGTGGGTGATTATTTGTAAAGTGGTTGGTTCACTGGTTATCTGCCAATGGAAGTGGGGAATTAGGAAAAAACTCACAACAAACGCATCTTATTTTTTAGATTTTTATTTACTTGAAATTTTGGAGAGAGAAAAATGTTTTTTTTTCCTATATATACTCTAACTTAACTTAAGTTTCAATACTTAGACAAAATAAATGCCTTATTCTTTCTACTCCCTCAAAACGACCCCATAGCTTCAGAACAACTATTCCCAAGCCCTCTGAGAGATTGACTGACTAAAATTGAAAAAATATCCAAAAACATTAATTTAAATTCAAATACCTTAACTGATTCTCTTGTCCACAGAACCTAACTATAAACAGATCCTAAATCTTAGACATCAACTAAGCTGTGTACCCATCTACCCTGTCACGGAAAAAGGTAAAAATACACTTCATATAAACTCAAATTCACTGGATTGGTTATTTTTATGGCATATCCTCATTAATTGGTAATATGCTTTGTGAAAATGTGATATTAAGTACATACTTTAATAACAAACAGAAAGCAGTATTTTGTCATTTTCTATCACTATGGTTCACCAAGTAATACAAATGAAAAAGAATTGATCTACAAAAAATCTTAAGTTGAATAGATTATTCAAGTAATTGTTTCTTACACTGTAGACTTTCTTCTTGCTCATATATTATCTGGTTGACCTAATCCTTCATCTTTTGCTTCCAAACCTGCTATCTTGACAACTTTTTTCTTTTATTCTTTGAAAAGAAATTCAATAGACATTGATTGACTCTTGATTGACCAAATGACCTTCTCTGACACTTTCAATTCTATTTCATTCCTATCTGACCTATTTTATGGATACCATGCAGGAAAAGCTCTGCTTTCCCTGGCTACATTTTGTCTTTTATTTCCACTTGATATTTAAGGGAAAACTATTTGCCAAACATCATCTTCAGTGAACTACAATATGTAACTGGAGTTGTGGGTTTCAGTGTGCATTTAGAAATCTCATCTCCACAAAAACTAAAAAAAACTAAAAAAAAAAAACTAAAAAAATAACCAGCTAGCTTTAATCTATAAAAATTAGACTGGAAAAAACCCTTCATAACCTACAATTCGATGGATATATCTATCACTCTTTAACACTTGTACAGACTTGTTATACCAAAACAATGAGAGTTGAGGGTTTTATTAGCTATTCTTTTATATTTCTTGTTTGTAGCCATAGAAATATTTTCTGTTGAATAATAATGTCTCTAAAACAAAATTTCAGCATTAAATAATCTAAATGATATTTGTAATCAATACTGAATTCTTATTTCTTGATTATGCTCTATATCCGCACCCTCAGATGCCAATATGTATAAAAACCTATACGTATTCCCATACATTATACATATCAGCACTCATTTCTCTTACTGTTTTAAAAACACAAATGCCTTCAATTCTAATCATTCAGTATGGAATACACTAATAGAGTTTTTATTAACTATTAAGTAAAGAAACCAAATTAAAAAAAAAAAATTCTATCGATCTAATGATATTTATAATTGCTATACAACAAAAGTTTTTTTTAATGAATATTTTTCTATAAAATAGATTTTAATCTTTACTAATAAACATTCTAAATACAAAACTGTTGTGGGGCCGATATGACTAGCAGCCCCAAGAATAATAGAACACTTGAGATAAGGTTAATACTGTATTTACATATGTTCAATAGTCAGCAAATGCTCTGCACATAACCGCCCGGTAGAACAGAACTCTGTGACTGACTCAATGTCCAACTTCCGCTTCGCGCATGCGTGCGGGAAAGTTCATCCTAGAGGGGTTTTCCCCATAACAAAAAACAACTCCCATTTTATTGTATAATGGTATTAGAATGATATTCCTATGAAAATTATCAGATTTACAAATCTATAAAATTGCCTTCCAGAATCAAATAAAAAAGTGACCCAAAAGAAAGCTTTAAAAGCCTTTAATTATGTGAAAAAATTTAATCATTGATTGTCTGAATTTTGTGATGGGATTTGATGATAATCATTTTTTGAACAATTTAGACTTTCCATCTAATCATAATTATTATTTATAGAAATATTACATCCAATATGCACTTCAGACTTATACTTGATTAATCATATAGTGGTCCTAGATTTTGTTTATGTAAACTCCATTAATTTGGAGATTACAAGTTCAATTCTGATTGTTGATAGAATTAGTTTAGAATGGATAACATAGATTGACCTTGTCTGATAACACTGTATATAGTCTACTCTCATGCATTGAATAAGGGGATTAAGTTAGAAGACATAAAACTTAAGAATGAAGTTTATGAGGAGAGGAAATGATAGGAGCCTAATTATGAAGAAGCAATATCTTAATATTTATTACATAAGTTTATACAATATCTTAATCTATTGTTAAACCCTCACTGTACTTAATATGTTAACTGAATAGACTAAAAAAAATTTATGTTTTAAATATTTGACGACATAGCTTAGATGCTTAGTCATTGCTGCTAATGTTAAGAATAGAATAAATTTCAAACAAGTCAAATAAGTATACTGTGATTGTACTTCATGATTTAGTGTCAGTTTTCATTTCAAAGAAATTTGCAGGCATTGTAATTAGAAAAAAAAGATACTTCTCAAAATCAAGTTATCAGAAGGCTCTTTTCTTATCTGAAAAATTCTATATAATGAGAACTCTGGCTGTTTAGGCATATTTTGTAAGTAATCAATTTTAAATTCATATACTTCTTATTGGACTGATTGATCTTCAATTGCTTATTCAGAAATGGTAATTGTTATCCAAGGAAGAATGAAGAACAGATTAACAATTCCTAATATTCTTTTGTATTCTTTTTTTCAATTTGAAAAGAATCTTTTTTATCATTTGTTTTCAATTATTTTATGCACACTTCTGATCTTCATCAAATCAGTAAAGCTTTTATTTTTGGAGAATTATCTGAAATTCTTATTTCAAGATATCTGATTCTTACACTCAATTCTTATTTCCTGGATACAGCAAAAGCTGGGCATATGAGTTATTGAATTTGAATATGAATCATTGGAATGCTTTCAATGATTATAAAAAAACTCTCTTAATACCATACCTAACTAGAATGAAATATTGTATGAATGATAGAAACTCTCTTATGATCATTATTATTTGTTCAGGATAATTGTTCTGAGAAATGCCATTTTTAAATTTTTAGAAATCCTATTGAGGACAAACTTTTAGTGATGGTATCCTAGAATTTTGAATTGTTTTTGTCACTTTTGGTAACTTTTAGGCATTCTTCTTGGGAAAGGTATTGATTCTCCAATAAAGTTCCCAGAAATTAAATGCTAGTTTAAACCCCCATTTTGACCAGAAATTTTTAAATCTGATTACTCCCAGAAAAATGCATTTTGAGCAATTATGTTTTTTCTTTAAATAAAATAATCAAAGATGAAAGTTTTTAAATAATAAAATGTCTAAAACAAAAAAAAAATACTTTAATTTTTTTAATGAAGGCTTTGATGCATTTTCTAAGTAATCATTGAAGTTTAAATATCCATCATAAATCTATTTAAATAAAAAGAAATTGACTTACCTGAGATACATTAATGACCAATAAGTAGCTCCATGCTTAATTTACAAAAAATGAATAAAATATAACTTATCTTTGAAATATTTTTTGAATAAAACTATTTTTATAGAGATATTCAAAGAAATCAAATTCACTGGTGATTTTTTTAAAGGGAGATAACTCCTGTGGCTCTTTCACATTTTCTAAGGTAATCTACTTCTATAAATTATTACTGTATAAATGTAAAAAAAATACACAGAATTAGAATACTTGAGTTATTTTATCATTTACGTGCTTCTATACAAAACAAAATAAAACATTGAGGAAAGATTATCAATTAAGCTAGATCTAAATTTAGTTCAGGTACTAGAATTAAAACTAATTTCTCTAATTACTCTTCTTGTTATAACCTTAAGACCTAACAACAATAAGAGTGGTGGGAAAGGTAATGTTTACATTAAACAGATAACTGTTAATTGATGAATTTGTCAGTTTTCACCTAACATCTAAAAAGCTAACAAAAATGACTATTTGAATAATCTAAATTGTTTTAAAAATCTGAATGACTAGATTTCAAAGTAGATTTTCAGATAAACTGTACATTTTATATAAATAAATCCTAGAAAAAAAAAAAACTAGTCCAATTGTTTTTTTTTATTTTACAATTAAAAAAAAAAAAATTGTATTTAGAAATTGTATTTTGGGTACAGTTTTTTCTAATATATCTGTATATAAATATTTATTTAACGCACTTGAAAAATTAAAAAAATTGATAGATTATTTTTTTAAATGAAATTTTTAAATTTGACGTTTCACCATTAATTTTGGACCTCTGAGAGTATTTTTAAAAAAATGGATAAAAAGAAAATTTTATTTATGTAAGCTCTATCTTCAAAATTTGATAAATAAATATAGGGTGTTGTTTTAATTTTTAAATTTTTTTTATCCCATTTTATATGGGGTTGAGGAGGTAAAATATAAAAAATCAAATTGTTGGTAAATGATCTTGATTTTATTTGAAAGAGCACAAATTCTACTTAAGATTTAAAAATAATCAAAATTGAATAAAGAATTATTACTGTTTGAATTTTAAGTTTGAAAATAACTTAAAATTTCAAAATTCTAAAAACAATGCTTTTCATTACATAGAAAATTGGTCTGCAATTTCTATGGAAGTGTGTTTTTTATAATTTTTTATTTTCATATCTAGAAATTAAATTTTATAAGTTTTTAAAACACTTGAATGAATTTCTTTAGGTTTTGTAATAAATCATGCAATGTTTAATTAGTTGTAATTAGCAATTGTCTCCTCAACTAGAATTTTCTTAACAAGCTTCCTCTTCCTGGAGAAGCCAAGAAATAATTATGAAATTTAGACAACGGAAAATGTATAAGAATTTAATAGTTTATTTAAAAACTTGATATTTCCAACATTGTGCTTTTGAATTCAAAATTTGTGTAAACTTAATATTATAGTTTATTTCCTGGCAAGAAGTTTCTTTAAGAGCTTGATTTCCATAACTTTATAACCTAGCTACACTAATGAGAAAAGAATAAATTTCATTCATTGTCTCTCAAAGCTTATTACTGTTTGAAGGCATATTATCTGTTACCAAGCAATAAGAGAATGTTATGGAGAATTCATTTTCCTTAACACTATGCTGATCATCACCCTACATTTGCCAGTTGACCAACCCCTATTCACTCACCCACCCATCAGCCATAACTGATGTCGTAAAATGAATTCTTGACAAGCTTACCCAATGCTCAGTTAAAGATAATCTACCATAAGGTGTCCCTTAGACATGTTCAGGTGAATGGAATTCTAAGCTGAGAAAATAGTGAAGATTTATAGCATGCTTCATTGCCTCAGGAATAATAGTTCACCTTTTGGTATTGGGTGCAGGCAATTCCTCTGGAATAAAGCAAAAAAATCTATATCACTAAATGAAATTCACAGATGTGGTTTTATCACTTCATCTTAAATTAACAGACATTATTTCTTTTCTATTTGTGCACTATTTGGTCTTTATTACAATCTGTTTAAAATATTTGTTAAAAATCTTAGTCAAAGGCAAGACTATTTATTTTTGTTTTGCATTCTTTTTGATTTCAAGTCTAAGATAGAAATTCTAATTACATTGATACAATATGGTAAAATGTCCACTCATGGTAGATAATTAGAATGAGCTTGCATTCTCTCTTTTTTCTCCATACACAACTGCTTCCAAAATAAAGAATGTGACAATAACAATAGTAAAACTGTAGAAATAATCAATATTCATTATTCCATTTTGCAATCAGTTTTAGTTTGTTATTCAGCGAAAAATGTTTGGGGATTTTACTAATCAAAATTCAAAGATAAAATATCTGAAAAGAACAAATCTTGAAATGAAAATTGGTATTTTTCTTTGATTGTTATCTTCTCTCCAAATGAAAACAGGAAAATAGTTTTGTTTTGAAATAAAGACAGTCTTTAAGCAAAAAAGTTCTATAATCTATATTTTCCATTTGTATAGATTGGCTTATATTGGATCAGACTTCTTAACTTCCAACCTCTTTTACTAAAGTAAAAGCATTTGAAAGTTATAAAATAAATTCAAGAATTCCCAAGACACTGCAAGTACATGTTTGGACTTGGGAATTTTTAGATGTGAGTTCAAAACCCAGTTCTTCTGTTACATTTATATTTCAGGCTAATATCCTTTGTATGAATCTCCTTATTGCCTTCTAGCCATAAGTTGATCAGAGATTGTATTATTTAAAAATCTGTTAAGGAATACAGTGTAAGATATCCAAAAAGGTTGATTCAATTTTTTAGAAAAAGAAAAACCAATCTACCAATGCTTGTTAATACTATCATAAACTTTGTTGGAACAAGCCTTTAGCCAAAGAGAAAATAGTTTTAAAGGTAGGGCTTGAATTCAATAAGAACTGTCATTACCTTCTAGTCTCTACTCCACTTAGTCCTTTAGTAAATCATAAAATTTATATTTTTCATTTGAGAAACGAGGCCAGTTAACAAATTCAGAATATCCTCTATACTTTTCCAGATAATCCCTTTTTGTTTTATTAAGAAAAGACTTAACCTAATTGGTATAGTCAAATTCAAAATATGAAATCCTTAATTTTCAGTAGAAAATATAACTATTTCTGATATATTTTGGAAAGCAATTGTTTTTGGAACTAATATTTTAAATAGATATATAATCTGTTAAATAAAAGAAGTTTTGTGTCAATTTTTTTTAAAATCAGTTTATATTTTCGAAGAATTAGAAGTAAGGAAATAAATTTATGGGGAGGAACCTTTCTATTTAAATGTTAGAAAGAATAAGATAGAGAAAGAAGTTTTATTTAAAATCTACTTAGTCTTTTAGCTACCTTAATAGATTCTATTTTTGGTCAATGCTGTTGTGTACAAATTAATATATTAGTTTTAACTAAAATTTCCGTGCAACAAATATAAAAAATGACTATAAACAAAAATTAATTGTATATGTGTGTGTTGTCAAAATTTAATACAGATTCCAGTATGGAGTGTAATTAAGTTGTAATCTATAGAGGCTGATAAGGAATAGGATTGTTTTTAGAAATTCGAAAATGAACCCATTTTTTTCAAAAATCTACCAAAAATTATCCAATTCATATGAAATTTTTACTGATTATCCATTAAAAAGTGACTTTTGTTATGGTATAATCTTAAAAAATATTTCTTTCAGTCATATTTTTCTTTGCCTAAATATACTTATTTTTTTACTCTTTTTTTCACATTAACCTCCCAGAAACAAGAGGCGACATAAAATTTCTAAAAGAGGATATATACAAGATTTTAGAAAAAAGAGAAATGCAGATTAATTTTCTGAGATAAATGAGAATGAAAGTCTGCTATTTGAATTTGTCAAGTATTTTCTTGGGTTTTTAATGTAAAAAAAAATGTCAAATATGTTTTTTGTAATATTTAAATTAAATTATAATTCTAAAACCTATTTATGGTAACAATCTTTTAATATTTTGTTACTTTTATCTTTATATTTTCCTCAATTATAACAATTATTGAGCAGTAATTTCTACCAAGCTTTAAATTTTCCCTATGAAATATATGCTTTTATCCTGAAACTAAATTAAATTGTTTTACCATATAGATACTTTGTTTTGTGACTCTTTCTTAAAAAGAAAATTTTTTAAAAATCATATTTCATAGTCACATTTTTAAGCTAAAACTAACTTTAAAGGGAGGTAATACATAAAAGTTTATATTTTTGTGCTACATAACATTTTTTGCTAATCATCAGATAGTAATTTAAAATGTTTAAGTTTAAATTTCTAAAAAACATAGATGAGTTTTCTGATTTTTTTCAAGTGTTTTCAAATCTCCGGCACTTCGATTCCTAAACGATTTATTTAAAAAAAAAATTGGATAAAATCTTAATTAGTTTTTATTTTTTAAATCTTTTTTTAATAAAACCTTTTTATGATAATTTGAAAGATAATTATTGATAATGTATATACACAAATTTTATGAAGCAATTTCCAAACAGTATCAATTTTAATTTAAAAATAGAAATTTCAGAATTTAAGATTTTTATCATCATATATCTCAATTTTTTTCCTTACATTTTTTTTTCTCTTTCCAAAAATATTGGTCACTGCTTTGTTTCAGGTGGGTAAGGCTGAAAAAAAGTCTGAATGAAGAGGTGGGTTATAAAACAAATGGATTGGAAAGAAAAGAAAAATTGAATTGAACAAACTTTAAAATGGTTTAATAAACTATTTTAAAGTTTACTTTTTACTGAAAAATTGTTGTAAAATTTCATATTAATTGTCTTTCAGAATTTTTGATAGATTTCAAAACATAGACGCTATCTAAAAATTGGTTTAGTCGGCTATTGTTTTGTTGATCCCTATATTATTCATATTTATCTATTGTAAAACCACTCACTGTACTCAATATTCTTACTGAATAAATTAAACGCCAGTAAATTTAAATTCTAATTATTTCACAGTCTAGCAAGGCTTGGTAATTACTGCTAATATTTAGAATAAAATAAATGACAATAAAGGTAAATTTTATGTTTTAGTGATAGTCTTCATATTAAATAAATTTACATGCAATAAAATTAGGATAAAAATTAAACTTCACAAAATCATTTTATGTCCTACAGAAGACCATGATGTTAGCATTTATTTTCATTTCATCACATCTCAGAAATCACTGATCTATGAAAAGAGAAAAAATATACTTTGAAAAATTTGGGAGTTGCTTTTAATAAAATTATTTGTTTTTTAATTATTTATTTACATACCTATCTTCAGTTCAGCAAGTAATGGATGTATTTTCATTTATTGCTTATTCTTTTTTTTGTATTGACCTTTAAATTTTAGAGAAACTTTCAAACAAAATCAAATTTTAATTTTAGGACTTAAGATTTAGTTCACTACTTAAATTTCATATAAATGTCTGCTTTATCTCAAACCCACTAATAACAAAATAGGTGTTGCCAATCCTGTTGTAATTTAAATTAATTGTTTTGGTTGAAGAGTTACAATTATATTTAGCTGACATTCATTTTTTCAAAATCTACCTTAGATGGTCTGTTTACATCAAATATAAAGTTAAAACTAAAATGTCTACCTTCACTATAAAAGTTTAACTTGAACTATAATTTTTGATTGATTTGTTTGAAACAATTTTAACAAACTAAGTAAAATTGCTATTAAGGCAATCAATTGTATATGTTATAGAATTCAGAAATTTTAATCTGATTTTTATACAATATCATAAAACTTGATTACAAAAATTCTCCGTAAAAGCTGCTTCTAGGCTTGTTTATATGATAATCAACAAAATTGTTTTCCTTATTTCCAAAACTTTGAACTTTTTATGAAGACATGCAATAGAACAATTTGTTTTAATTTGTGACTTAAACATTAAATGGTGTGTCTAGATTTTAGAGTAAGATTGAATCTTAATTGTCTTGAATAGGATTGGAATTTTCTAGTGAGAAAATGGGTTTTTAAATCAATATAAATGATAAACCTTTCAGAATGATGAATCTTATTTAACTTTGGAAAGAGAAATGCTGAATGAATTATCTGTAGTGATTAAGAATGGTAAATGTTTTTCTTTTACTTCTGAATCAAAAGTTTTGAAAGAACGTCTCAAATTTGTTGTTTTGTTTTATGTATTGAAGGTTAGCAATTAAAGGATGGACAATTTAAAGCTAATACAGAATAAGTTATTTCATTTGATTAGAATGTTTTTTAATATGGACTTGAAAGGATGAGATAAAAACTGAAAGCTAAGGGATATTTAAAGCAATCTGACCGGTTAACTATTAGTATTACTCTGCTGTAGATTCTGACTCAAAAATGTTCAGACATTTGTTTTAGATAAAAAGTTTCTAGTTTAAAAAAAAAATCACTTCTTAAATTCAATCATTTGCTATAGAGATAAAAAAAAACTAGTCTTAATGAATCATGTATGATATAACACGGTAATGAAAGCAGAGACTTTAGTGCAAACAATGCTAGAATACAAATGTTTAGGAAAAGGTTTCGCATCCCAGTTTATAGTTTATGGCAACAGTACCTTAAATTAATTTATAGTGTGATGAAGAAAATGTTATTTATATGAAGTAAATTTCACATATTTCATTTTTTTAGCTTAACTTTCATGCTCATTTTATGTTCAAACTTTTTGATCATTAAAAATTTTCTGCTGTAAAAAAATAGTTCAAATGTCAGAGGTAATACTATGTAAACTATAGATCTAAACTTTTCAAGGTTATTTGTGTGTAAGTGAATAAACTGACTGGGATTTGAGCTTAAGTATTACAATCCTAAAGTAAAAGCTATTATCAATATCCTACAGATGTGCCACTCTGTAAATAAAATAGATTTAAGTTTCATTTGAAATTTTTTTTTTTTCTTAAGAAATGATTTATTTTATCTGCATTTAAATGTAAAATATTTCTTGCATTTTTAATAGTATTTTTAAACTGTATTTGTGGGAATATTAAGTTTATTACTTCTAAAATACAGAACAGCAAAAAACTATATACTTTAAAAATTCTGGAAATGCAAAAACAAAGTCAATTTCTTGTTAATAAGCCTCAAATTATGTTTGTTGTTGAGTTTAAAAAAAAAAAAAAAAGAGTGTTAAAAGGCTTTAGAAAATTTTAGAGTTAAATATTCATTTTTAGCATACAGTCATTTATAAAAATATTTATAAAACCAGAAATTGTTCTTAATGAAATAAAGTAAAATCTAGCACATATTTTTTCCAAATTAAATGTGCGTTTTGATGTTCAGTTCTTAATTTTTTTAAAGTTCTTTAATAGTTCAAGAATAATATGATTATATAGAAAAATTAAACTTGATATTTTTCTGAATATGGACTTGAAAATGGTTAAAAGCAGGTTCTATGTTTTTTGGCAATAAATGTATATATACTATTTTCTTAATTTTTCATGGAGAAACCATTGACATTTGGTAAAGTTTGTTTATAATTTTATTTGACCTGCTCTTTAAATTTTAAACATTGTAAATTATAAGTTTAATCCTCCAAAAAATAGTTTTGAAGAAATTCTCTGTTTCTATTTATGGAAAGTAAAGTCTGCTTTTCATGTTTACACAATTTTTGAAAGACAATATAATTTTTTTTTCTAATATATATTTTGTGTTCTTATGAGTTTTATCTATTGATATTTTTATTTTATTTTTAAGAGACAGGTTTCATGAAGTTATTGTTTTTCCTTTTGTGTCTGTTGAAAACACTTTTTTTTAAATAGAAACAACTGAAAAAAAAAGATAGAAAAGTCTTTTATGCTAGAATAAATTAAGATTTTCATATTGAGACAAACTTTCTAAATCTAACCTATTCATGTGTAATGAAATTTACTTATTTTTAGGATATGGAAAGTTTTTTTTCTTATTTATTTTGAGCCAGGAAGATATGGGAATTTATTTTCAGATAAGTTGTTTCCCACTTTTTTTCAATTTTAGTTTGTAATCTTCATCTTTATTTAGCAAAACCTTAAAACCAAGGGAAAAAGTCAGCATTTTAAGAAAAAAAAATACTACAGGGTTTAAATCTATAGTGCCATAAAAGAAATGTATCACATACTAATTTATAATGCTATTTTAACATTAATTTACCACAAGATAATAAACAGAAAACTATAATGATATTAGATAAAATTTGCATTAAGCATTTATATTTATAAATAATCATGTTTGAAATATGAACTAAAAACCTACATTCCAGGATAAAAGCAAATACTGGAAATTATTTATTTTGAAAATAATTCAGTTTAAGTTTCAGGAATAAAAATAAAAGGATAAATCAATTATTGAAGTTATTACTTCATAGAAATCTATGAGTAGTATATAATGTAATGCAAATGATAAAACTAAAAAATAACCAAACATTCATTGAGAAATATTTATTACTAGAAATTTAGCCCGGCTTCGCTCGGCCGCCCGTTTTTTCGATTTCAAAGGGCCAAATTTTCGGCCC
>JAUZSX010019833.1:0-21464 GCA_034780655.1 Idiosepius hallami
CCAAAATAGGTTAAAACGACTTTCCCAAACCTCTATATTCTAAATGTGAAATCTCGAGTCTGTAGATCAAAAATTGAAGGAGTTATCTGATATCAAAATGTACACAGACACACACACACACACACAGACATTTTCAACTTTAAATAGGTACAGATAATGATTATTATTATTAAAATAATAATCATAATAATAATAATTATTATTATTATTAAAATAATAATCATAATAATAATAATAATAATTATTATTATTAAAATAATAATAATTATTATTATTATTAATATTAATAATATTTCATTATCATTATTATTATTATTATTATCATATTTGCGTGTCAGGAATGAGTTTATATTTAGCTAATTTGATGTTACTTTTGTTGTTGATCACAAACTCTTGGAGAGTTTATAGGTTTTCCCTATCTCAGCATTGTCTGGGATACCAAGTCCTCACCAAAGGGGGAAACCCTATTCTAAGACCTTTTCATTGGTGTGAGAGCTTGGGTGCATTGGGTTGCTAGCGGGGAGAAAGGGGCATGTTATTCAGTCCTTGATGGATACAACTGTTCATGTCAAGGACCACAGACCGGATGGTACGCTACCTGGTATTCCTAGATTGTAATCAGGGCTGTGACAATATGCTTTTATTAAAGAATATTTTTGTTACAGACTTAAACAATGTGATTTTGCCATTTCTATTAATTCTGTAGTTATTAATAATAACTTATCACTAATCAGACATCTTAACATGCTCTATGTTGCTTAACTGTGTGGATCTGACGGGAATTGGTGTCTTAACTTGATTTAACTATAGTGATGTCACTGTATTGACGTCATGTTTCTATCATCTTAGTCAAAACAAGTCAGTGCATTAAGTCGGCTGTGTGATTTAAGAGGGATTCGGGCGTAAAGCGTTTTAGAACTGGTCTAAGCTTGTTTCTACTTCATTTCAAAATATCTGGTAGATATTTTAGAAAAAGAAGTTAAAGCAAATTTTTATTCATCAAATAAAAAAAATCTTATGTGCACAAATGTCTGTGTTGATTATATCTTTAAATATTTGTTTTAGAAAAAGAAAATTCATTTATCTCTCTGTCTGTGTCTCTCTGTCAATATATCTATTTCTTTATCTATCTATTTAATTGGCTAGCTTATTTTTTCTTTCTTTCCATCCCTTCATTTTTCCACCTATCTATCTATCTATCTATCTATCAATCGATCTATATATCTATTTGTCTACTTTTTTTCTGTCTCTGTCTGTCTGTCTGTCTATCTGTCTCTCTCTCTCTCTCTCTCTCCGTATATATATATATATGTATATATATATATATATATATTATATTTACTTAGTGAGCACCGACTCAAGTTTGGCACCAGGCCATTTTTACGTGATCTTACCCGGGCTTTTTACATTCGGTGTTATCCTTCACCTAGAAGGGTTGCTCTCCCGAGTTAACGGGCCCAATCTGCCCGAGGCCGCTAAAGGCGAATGTAATGGTTTTGACTGGGATTTGAACTCGCCTAATACGATTTCATAGCCCAAGCTTTTAGTATTGCTCTACCGTCGTTGCCCATATATATATATTATATATATATATATATATATATATAATTTGTTTTCCTATCTATCCATCTTTCTATCCATCTATTCCTTCTATCTATTAATCAAATATATGTTTGGTGAAGTGTACTATTTATACTTATTTATCTCTTTACTGTCAATCCAGTTCTTTATACATTCAGTTTTTAATCATCGGTTTTCACACCACAAACACCATTCTCGTTTCTGTTGTCTGTGCTCTGACATGACTGACAAAGACATTGATAAATTGCGTCTATTTTAACACGTATTGAAACTGATCATATATGCATCTGTACCGTAACGATCAACTGTCTGGACAGACGTTTGGGACAGAAGAGAACAATTGAAAAGGGGTTTACTTACTTTTTCTAAAGCACTTTCTTCTTGCCTGTTTGAAGCTGGGAAAGAGGCAGCTTTGTAATTCTTTTGGCTTTATCTTAGCTGTAAGTGACAGATAATTGAACACGAGGATCCAGAGAATTAAAATTTCATAGATGGTTTTTTTAGGCTTGTTCATCACAAGAGTCAGTTTGCCATCTCTGTCTAAAACTGTTCTATTTATATCAATGGCAGCCTACGAAATTTGCTGAGGTAAGTCAACCATTATCGCTAGCCATATCCGCAATATCGTTACACATTCATTGCTCACACGGACGCCGGATTTCATATATTAATTTTGTTATGAATCAATGATTCCTTGTGGGATTTCTATGCTAATTTCCACATTACGTTTAAATGCAGCATATCAACTGTAGACCCATCAAGGATTACAATACCAGCAGCCCTGGAACGTCTTAACTAATGATTTACAAACATTCAGAAGTATTTTATCCAATTCTTCTTGACATAAAGCTTTTAAACTCTTGACAAATGTTAAAGCTCTTTTTCTAATTTCAATTCTTATATATTGACGTAAATTCTCAAAAGGATTCAAATCAAGATGGTGACTTGTCCATTGCAAAACATCAAGGTTATTTTTCCGCAAACCATTTCCCTGTTGATCAAGCAGTATACTTAGGATTATGTTTCAGTTAGAAAATCCAATCAGTAAGTAGCCGAAGATGCTCACTAGAAGCCATAAAATTACCTTGCAGTATTTTCTGATATTTTTCAGCATTCATCTTAGCGTGTATTATTAACATGTTATCAATTTCTTTTCCGCAGCTCGTGATGCTGTCAACACCAAACTTTTCAGTAGGCATTATGTTTTGTACTATGTGGGCCCTGCCATTTTTCCTACAGACATAAATTTGGAAATTCTACCCAAGCAACCTTATTTTAGTTTAATCTATCGATACAAGTATCCTTCCTCCATATGATATCTAACAAGCTTGGATATTTTAATGCCTTATGAATGAAGATGACCGTGCATCTTAACAGATAACCTGTGGATTTTTCTGAACCAGTCGACCTAATATTCTTGCTAATCTTGGAGAAATTTTTCTATGACTATCTGTCCGTCTTTTATTTTCAGTGCTGTTACGAGTTTTAAACCCTAAAATAAATGAGTAAAAGGAATATTCCTGAGGCAACTGGAAGTATATATAATAGTTTTGACTAGGATTTGAATGTAACGCATCTAGTTGAAAAACAACACTGATTGCAAAAGACAAATAGGTAATCTCATCTAAGTGACAACCACACTGATTACAAAGCGTCCAGAGGATTCAATGAGCACGTAAAATTGGTCTTGTGTCAAACTTGGTTTGGTTTGTGCGTTGGCAAATATCTGTGTTGATTCTGATGTTACATATGAATGCCAGGTGGAGCATTTTCCGACATTAAATGACCAATCGGTACAGGTGCAGAGGACTGTGCATGGCGAGGGGTGTGAGGTTCCAGAAACAAAGATGGGCCTATTATGTCAGATGTGACCTTTCAGGTCAAAAACAATGGATTCGATGAAACTCCTTACAGACAGTCCCAACAAGTAAAAAATATATAAACGGAAGAATTTGGTCAGTGAGGTCAGTCCCCAAAAAGCCAGTGCCTCGACAAACAAGAAGAAACTCCCATTAGGCCGAGTGTCATCAGCCCTTCACACGCACAGACAAGAAAGCACTTTTTTGATAACCGCTGCTATGAGCGTTGACACACTCGCACACACACACGCTCACACATGCAAAATAGTGAAATTTAAACTATAATAAAAAGTGCTTATTTCTTTCTGTAAATTTGTGTTCAAGTAGTGAACTTTTGTGTGAATTATTTTAACTCGATTTTCATCTTTTACGTAACATAACACTGATACTGCTTATGTCGATCAATAAATTTTTGTTCAAGCCGATATATGTACATCTTAATTTAAAAGTTAAAAATGCAAGGTTTTTTTAGTCAACCAGAGACGAAAATCCTGAAAATATAAAGTAAATAAAAGTGTGTCACATATTCTACTTTTATGTGAGATATTTGAAGTTGGTGGGAATCAAAACAATGTCCAATCACTTCATTTTTCTCAGAAGATACAAAAGAAAAAATGTATTTGTTTTGTTAATCGCCATTCCACTTTTGTGATGCAAAGTATTTTCCTCAATTTTGTTAAAGGATTGACGTCAGTATTTGAAGCTTGGTAAAAAAATATTTTATACGAATTCCCAAGCAACGAGCCTCGATCTGAAAAAAAAATAGACAAAATAAATATAAAGATAAATAAATAGATGAAAATAGAAGAAAGTTTTCGTTGTGAGTCAACGGTTAATTATTAAAAAGTCATTCTGACTGATAGTTGATGGGTAAAATATGGTAGTAGGCATTATGTACGCACACAATCAAATATATACGTATATATTAATCTAAGTGATAAGGTTGCTTATATCTATAGTTAGAGTGCTCAATATCTGTGATAGAGCGTGTATCAATTAAGTGTAGACACGGAGTCAACAGGAGTCGGCAACTGTCAGTTTTTCGCTTATGTGTTCATCAGGCCGAAAAAGTATATATGTATATATATATTTATACATATATGTGCTAAGTAAAATATCATATAATTGTACATGTATGTATATATGCATATATATAAATATATAAATATGTGTGTTTATGTGTTTGTGTTTGTGTGTATTTTAAATTCGGTCTACTTAGGCAGAGTATCATTTTTCAGGCCAATGAAACTGACATAAAATGTCAATCCCTGAGAAAGGTCAAGGAGGACTGAAAAAAATCAGAAAAGGAATGGACAATCCGTGCTTGGCCCTTCTTCAGAAACAACTATATTAAGGAAATGTGATTAAAAAACAAAATTAAGAAAAACACGTTTAAATACATAATAACTTTAACTTGTTTTATTTTCGAAAAAATATGATCAATAATTTTTTTCACTTTATTTAACTTTATACGGTTTATTAAGAGTCACTTTGTATGGTTGAATTTTAGAGAGGATGAGCGAATCTATTTTTTTCTTAGTGTTATTATTTATTTTACGGGATATCAACCTTTTTAGGTCATTTAATGCTCAGAATAAATCCTTATTAAGAAACGTTCTTTTTGTCCACTCGTAGTTTTTTTAATAACACGATATGCGTTATTTAACCCATATCTAGCGGATTCTTACCTTTTCCAAGGGTATTAGTCCAAATATGACCGCAAACAGAATGTCTATGTCTTGGATTCGAACATGGGTTATTTTAAAATAATAACTGCAATTATTGTTTCAGTATAGTCTTTCACTTCGAGAAAATGATATTCTAATAATTAAACCAGAGAGAGCGAGAGAGAGAGAGAGAGAGAGAGAAAGGGAGAAAAATAGAGAGAGAGGGGGTATAAATGAAATTGACAAAATCAATAATATAAAAACAAAACAAACTAATCAACTCTTGTGAAACATCGATCTCCGTAATTATAGCGAAAAAGAAAAATGAATCCAATTTATCAAATTTGTTTATATCAAATGTTCACTAGAAGAAATTAGTTCGGTAAAATGAAAAGAACAATTTCGCATATCAACATTTGATGTGTGTTCTATAAGTCTAAAAATGAATCTAATAAAATAGATGTTTTGGGTGTACTGAAACATTTACTTTTTAAACTCCTACACTCACTTATCTAAAACTCAGACAATATTATATTTACTTGGTGAGCAGCAGAATCAGCCTAGTTTGGCACAAGGGCATTTTTAAGGTGAATGCAATTATACTAGGATTTAAAGTCGCCTTCTACAATTCAAGAGCTCGAGCTTTTACCAATGATCCAATTTCGCTGCCTAAAATCTCAAAATTTCAAAATCTCAGACAATATGCACAATGAAGAATCATGCTTTGATATACAGGATGTTCCAAATGTTACTGTTCACTCTGGGTATAAAGAAATTTAAATGAACTAATAAACAGTAAAATTTATTAAAAAAACTCTTAGACGATACAATTTTTACCAATAAAAAGGCTTTATTTATTTATACTATCATGGCTTACCTAAAAGAAAATGCTAAAAATATCCCCCATTGGTACAAAAGAGAGTATTTTTTTTACTGTACAGCAACTTTTTGGACATCATGTATTTTAAATGAATCTGATTTAACTTCAGCGTTATCTAAAGCTTCTAAAATTCTACACTACATTAACTAAATCTCCGACCAATATACAATGTGGGCAATATTCTTTTGACATATTCAAAATGCATTTGATCTAACAACATTGTTGTATAGTAGAGAGTTTACATGTTGTTTCGTCACAAACACACACCCTCACACACCAAATTAAAACGGTAATAAACATCTAGTTCCTCCGAGAGTTAACCTCGCCCACTTTAGCTCATAATTCCTGAAATTTTGGTTTGTGCTCGACCAAGTAAATATAATTCCCGAGAAACTCCTTTCCAATTTTGGTCAACACTCAACACATTTATTTCGGTACAGGCTGGTCCTTATTGTTGGAACAGGTTTTACATATACCTGATCTAATCCCATTTGGTTTAAGTTATCCTGAAAGTTCTGGTATATGCAGGATGGTACCAGACGATAGCTGAGCTGAAAGAAAGCGTCTGTAGATGGATAATGAATCTTCTAGTTGGTAGTTTAAACAGAGTGACGTGATATGAGAAATCGAGCTTGTAAATGTTTTCTTTGTGAAGTTCACCATTACAAGAATATGATATTCAAATCTTAGATAACATGTACAAGACAAGCCTTGTATGTATATATACATATCAGAGTCCGAATTTACCAATGCTCCACCTTCGCTGCCTTAATCCCAAAAACTACTACAGACAAGAAGCAATTTGAGCCCCTGGTTTGAAAAAGGGATTTTAATCCCGAAATATTACCAAATATAATAAAAACGCATCATACAGTCTTATAAATTTTACAATTTTGTACCTTTACACACACACACACACACACACACATATATATATGCATGTGTGTGTGTGCGTATTTGTGTGTGTTTGTTTGATAGAGTGTGTGGTTATGTGTGCGTGTGTTTCTTTCTTTACAATACTTCATGAGTGAAGTGATCTCCTATCGCGTCGTTATTTTCCATTGATACCAACGTCCCTTACCTTTCTGGGGGTTTGTTTCAAATGCTGATTTTTTTATCGTCCTTCTTATCTGGTTAAAAATTCCTGGGTTCAATACAATTCTTATTACTTCTATTGTTCTTAAGAGTGCAGTGGTTTGTTAGATTTTTTTTTTGCCGTTCACCCAATATTGTTATTGTCATCACACTTTTGATAACAATATCAACTCTGCTCCATATTTACCCTCAATTTTGACAAGCAACAGGAGCCTACCATAATAATTCATATTTTTTTATTTGATTATGGCATGATTTTGAAAAAATATAAAGAATATATTGAATATTTCAAACTTGCTTATCACTTGATAAAATTTACAGTAAGATACACAGGAAGACGTGTTTCACAGCTAAACCAAATTAAGTCAATAAAGGGGTGTACTTTTTTCCTCGATAATTATTACTAATGTGACACTCGCATGTACTAGCGTATTAATATTAGAACGATTTAATTCATAAAGGCGAAATATGTCGAAATTATATTCCGTGGAATATTTTTATATTTTTTCAGTATGGCAAATCAAAATCGATTATAATCACGTGATTAAATCAATAAGAATAATGCAAACATTATATTCAATGGAATTATAAACTGCTTACGAGCCCCAAAATCTATTGTGTGTTCAGATTGTCTCTATTTAGAAAGTAAATTATGGAAAGAATGGATATGACTTTTTTTTCACCCAAAACTTTTGTGCTGTCTTGCAGAAACCTTTTTCATACAAAGCAATTATTGTAATTAATGATGTTTTCTTTCTCTTTACTTTTCTTTCCTTCTTATTTCTCTTTTTAATTTTCCTTTATTTTTTCTTTCTTTTTCATCCCTTCTTTTTTCTTTGTTTTTCTTTTTATTATCTTTTCGTTTTTTCTCTTTTTTCTTTTATTTTCTTTTCCACTTTTTTCTTTCTTTTTTTCTTTTTATCTTTTCATAAGTATAGAATCAATAATAAAATCACTAATAATAATTATAATTGTAATAATTCTATGAGTAGATATAATGGAATTGTATAATAATAATTATAATTATAATAATAAAATTTATAATGTAAACACAATTAATAATTACATTAGTAATAATTCTATGAGTAGATTTACAGAAAATTAATAATAAAAATCTTGTTATAAAATTAATGATAGAATCACAAGTTATAACTGCTTTAATGATAGTTCTATGACTAGATATACAGATATTTTCTAATACTATCAACACTAACAAGAATAATATTAATAATAATTACACTTGTAATAATTTCTGAATCTATAAAAATTAAGCATTAATAATCACAATTATAACATTATTAATGTAATTACTCTCAATAATTTTATTGGTGATGATTTCTAGACTGAGAACTATATAAATTGAATAATAATTATAACATTAATAAAATAACAATAGTTATGGTGGTCGTGATTATTACTTATTGTTTATGTGCAGTTATTATTTCATTAAATTTTCGTGAATATCGTGTTTTATTTGTATTTATTTTTGTTGATATCATTAATATTATATAAGTAGTATTTATTATTATTCTTGTTATTATCATTTTCTTTTCTTTATTTTTAATCAATTTTTAGTTAACCGTTTGTCTCAAATATTGTTAAGTGGCTAACTAGAAATTTATTTTTGTGCCTAAATTTTGTTATTAGTTCGAGTTATTTGTTCAGAAGTTTGTCATAGCCTGAAATTGTTATAAAATTATAGCTATTTTCCCTCTAGATAGAAATTGTACTGTTTAGATATGTTGTTAGAGGCTGGTATTAAAGATGAGAAAAAGTAGTAGGGGTAGGAAAGAACAAAGAAAAAGAAACATAAATTATAAAGATAGTAAAAGAAAAAATGAAAAACAAAAAGAATGAAAGAGCGAAGAAATAAGAAAAATAGAACGATAAGAAGAAAAAAGAAAAACAACCAAAATTAAAGAAAAAGAAAGGGAAACGAAAAGAAAAAGAAAGAAAAGAGGAAAAAAAGGAATAAATTAAAAATCTCATCTTTATCTGATAAGGTCACTCTGACCTTTTATACCAAATGTCAATTTTGTTGATTTGTCATCACAATAACAATTTTTTTCTCTCCTTACACCATCGTAAATATATGTTTGTTTGGTTGTTTTTTTTGTCACCCGTTTCGAATATTATTTTATACGATTGAAATAGAAATATTTTCCACAGTAGATGTTCATTTTGTTATGTTTCCCTCAGATTTGGAGAAGTTCTCGGCAAAAGCATGGTTATTTATCTTCATCCCATTCATGGTTCATAGAATTCCTCACCTAAGACTAAAAGAGCAAGTGTTACGGTTTAATAACCTCTCCAGATATAGCCAGCTTCATCCCTTTAATACACCCGAATCCATAGAGTTTTTTTTCT
The DNA here is from genome assembly GCA_034780655.1 of Idiosepius hallami. Taxonomy (NCBI): domain Eukaryota; kingdom Metazoa; phylum Mollusca; class Cephalopoda; family Idiosepiidae; genus Idiosepius; species Idiosepius hallami. The sequence goes on from JAUZSX010019833.1 coordinate 9,450, forward strand.
AATTGGACTTTGTAATACACAAGTGGTCTCCATATCTTCATGTACATTCCTGGTAGGAGAGTCACAATTTAATCTCTTCGCATTCATTTTTGAGTTTTTTTTTTTTTTCAGTTAAACATACAAGCTTAACCCCATTATGTATTATTTGGAAATAGACTTTCTACAATCTAGTAGTGTTATCAAGTGCTATCTGTAATAGTTGTTATTAACCCTTTGAACTCTGACTTATCAAATTACAAAGTTGTCACTCATAGCCATTAAATTAGAGGACCATTTTAGGATCAAAATCTTCGTTTGTCTTCTTTTGCCTTTAGTCTTCAGTGCCGATATATCGGTCAATTAGGGTCCAAAGGATTATTTTCGTCTGCAGTCGTGAGTAAAACTTTCTCCTGATCAAGTCACACTGAAAACACTTGTTCCCGACAGACCACCGAAGTTAAGCAAGGTCGAATCTGGTCATTACTTAGATGGGTGACCATTTAGGTATACTAGACACTTACCCTGGGATGTGAAAATTCCCAGGGTTCTGTCTGGGGGCTCGGATAAACCAATGAGGAGGAGTAATATAAAGAAGACCTCAACGGTAAACCAGGTGGAGGGGAGACTATCACAACGGCTGAAAAGGCGGATCAAGGCTACCGCTGAAAGGGTTTCTCAAGTTGCCTTAGATTACATGTCATTGGATTCAGGCTTCCTGCCAAAGGCGGTGAGTAGACTAACTCTGCGTCAGCCTCCTCAAGTTAAAACAATATCAGCCAAAGGCTTTCTTCACGGGCATTTCATTCTAACAAAGAAGGGATTTCCCATAATTTGGACAGTCCCACTCGTTTAGAGTAACCACTGACGATCCCTAAAGATGAATATTATTTATAACTTGTTCACTACTATACAAGCCATAGCTTGATAGATAATTTTTATTATATTTCTAGTTTCTTAAATAAAACTCTTGAATGTTATAACAACATGCTAAAAAGGCCCCAAATTTTAATGGAGGGTACAAGAACCAATAGAAAACACGAAGAGGAAAAATGGTTGTTGGGAACTGGGATGAAAGAATGTAAAATATCATTTCACTTCGAAATTCCGAGGTCACAACATAGTGTCGTTTTTTCGGAGGAAAATTTTGTCAAAATCTTTGTTTGAATTTAAATTTAGAATAATACTTATATTTTCATTTAGAAGTCATCGTTTTCCAAAATACCCAGTGCAACAATAATTTTGTATATTCCTAAAATAAAAAAAAAATTTGACATGGCATCAAACAAACCAGTTGATCAACAAATCTCAACCGTGTAGCCTGCAGAGTTACATAATCACATGTAAGCAACCATTGAACATCTGTCGCCTGCGCACATGTCCAGACTAGTAACTATAGTGGCTTATTTTTTATTCCCACTTGGAAACAGTTTGAAAAGTTTAAAAACGAATTGGTTGAGGGGTAAGTAATTCACATTGAATAATGAAGGATGGGTGGGCATTTGTTTATACAAAAAGACACTATGCCGGCATGAAGTATCATTGAATTTTTTAAACACGGTTTACAAGAGGCATTGTGTGCTCGAACAAGGTTTTTCATTAATTTGCCGATTTACATTTTTCACCATAAAAGAACTCTAATGATCAGGGCCATGCTGAGGGCCCCCGTAGACCCTGCAATTTCAGGGGGTTTGGATGCAACCTAGAGGCCACAAGGCTCCTCGATTTCATATCACAGATCTTTTGTAATGCAAAAAAAAATACCACAATAATTAATTGTTAGGATTAATTAGAAAATCATTATCACACTTGAAATACATTCTATCAATTCATCTAACATTCTACCTATCTCTCTTTCTGTATATATTTGTATATGTATATATAGTCGAAGGCTCCAGTATGTTGACGGGGAGGTCAAGTTGCCTTTTTGGGGGTAAATGGGCCACAAGGCACATTTGGCGTCGAGGCCGCTAAGTGGCTAAGCACGGCACTGCTAATGATCATTGAATTTCATGGTGATACATTTTTTTTACATCATGTCAGTCCTTTACATTTAGTTCTTGATTTCGAGAAAGGTTTGAATTCCCCTTTATCCCCCCCGAGCTATGGACTAATTACTATCTATTTTTTTCTTCAGAAATAGGAATGTATTATAATTCTAGTTTAATTAAATATGATTCTAAAATTACATAATAAGATTTACACTGACCGTTATAGACGAAAGTATAACATAAACCTTTTAGCATCGACATATCTCCATGTCATTTGTTTTTTCTTCAACTATTTCTATTATACATTCTTTGAAATTATTTTCCATCTCCTATAATATATAAGTGTGTGTATATATATGAGCAATGCGAATAAAAAGGGAAGTCCATTTGGGACATAGGATATACAGTCAGACCTTAGAATTGTAATACATAAGTTTGCATATTTGAACTAATAACTTTTGGGAAGTTATGAATACCCAGCTATTTTTAGGTATAGTTTACATAGTGCATATTGTGCTATTAAAAATATTACGTGTAAAAGCTTAAAAATGATAGTTCTCGGCAATAAATGATCTAAAAATGGTTGATGTACCGTAAAATAAAGAAAGACAAACAAGAATAAGAACGACAAAAAAAAAAGAATTAATTATATTTTTAAAGGGCATTATTTCCGATTATTTCGAGAGGAACATTTTTGTTTTTCTTGGAGTGAAATCAAAAGGAAGGACGTAAGAATCATGTTTGATAATTCCAAGAATCGTTTTTATTCGATAGAATAATTTCGCACAATCGTTTTTTAGGCAATTCCATCATGGCGGACGGACATCCACTTCAGATTCCCAAAGTCGACAAAAGAAGAATCTCGATTTGCGTGGGTGTCTCTTCTTCATTCTTTATCGTTCTTAAGATCCCGCTATTAATCGAATATGACAAGACAATGGAAATGTTTTGTTTTTTCTTTTCCTTCGTCATACTTGTCATCGTCAACATCCCCAACTTGTAGAGTGAAATCACGTTAGAGACACCCGTTTCTACCAGAGCGCCAAAGTTAAGCAACGCACTGCCTGCTCAGTAGTAAAATATGAATATCGGGTAGTGTACCAGGTTTTTCGGCTGTCTGTTGCATGATCAGTCGAATGTATAAACCAATTGAACTAAAAAAAACCTTCCCTCCTCCCAACTTCTCCTTTGCATCGACCAACCATGTGAGCTAATAAAAACCTATCAGATTCGAGTTATCCCCGAGGGTAAGAACTGGGATTCTCAGAATACTCTGAAACTGCGAAAACTCTATCATAACAGGATTACTTATTCAAGTCCAAACAGGTGATTAGGGGTCTTCCTGCTGAACTACAACACATTTCTGGATGCATTTATGGTTAAATCACTCATAGTTGCTCATGATATTTATGAGTGTCATCATGGGATATTAGATACACAGTCAGACTTTGGAATCGTAATACGCGAGTTCGAATGCAAATCATTTTCTTTGTGTTTATATTTCGACTCATACCCTTTGGAAAAATATGGATAACCTCATTCCCTCAAATCACGTGTTAAATAGTGCATATAGTGTTGATAAAAAAAAACTGCGAGTGGCTCTAAAAAAATGTTTCTGAAATTGATTGCTATTGGCATTAAATCACCTAAAAGGATTGATAGGTCGTTAAAACGAACCAACCAAACAAATCCTTATGTTTAAAATTAAACAAAACACTTTGAGCGAAAAACATGGCCCGTATTTTATGAGTTTTTTTTTCTGTTAAGGCTGTAAAGGCAATTGTATTATATGTTAACTTCATTGACAAAGTGTCCCTACGAATCTGTCTCATACATTGCAACAGCTGTCACCCCATTATAATCGACTGAATGCACGTGACTTATAAGTAATCACATGTCTGCATCCATTTTCCCCCTTCTTATATTTATGCATACACAGTTACGCTCACCTGCATACGAATTCATTAAATAACGTATGGAATTAAATTGGAGCTTCACTTGCCCCTGTTAGTTCCGCTGCATAATATGTAGGCGTTATTTACAATTTGACTACAAAAATCCAGTGATAATTTCTAGGGTCAGAATTGTATCCATTGGAATTCGAAACATTTAAAATAATTTATATAATTCTTTTCGTATACTTAGGACTAGGTTGGATAAATAGTATATCGGTTTTTTGCACAATTGTCTTTACATTTATTATTCATATAATCATCTTATTATTGTTGTTGTTTTAAATTTATTGAGATGAGGCTTAATAAATAGATTATCGATTTTTTACAAGCTTTTTCCACATCTTTTTTATTATTGTTTTGCATAATCCTTAAGAATAGGCTTGATAGAAAGAGTATTGATTTTTATGACTATTGTTCACATCTTTAAAATTATTGGGTTTGTGTTGAGTATCAATTTTTTTTATTAAGGCCCTCATCTTTTTTACTGTGGTTTTGCAAAGTAATGAGATGCAGCTTGATAAATAGGGATTCTGTTTTTATGGCTATTATCCTCATCTTGATTATTGTTGTTCTACAAAATCAGTGAGGCGTGGGTTGATAAATAGCCGACGCAATTTTTGGACTATTATCCTCATCTTGATTATTGTTGTTCTACAAAACCAGTTAGGTGAGTGTTGATGAATGTTCGATGCAATTTTTGGACTATTATCCTCATCTTGATTATTGTTGTTCTACATACCCATTAAAAAGAAGCTTCACATATAGAGCATATTTATCTTCATTATTGTCCTCATTATCAATTTTGTTATTTTTCAAAATCCTTGAGACAAGGATTGAAAAATAGATCATCATCATAACTATTGTCCTCTTCTGTATTATTGGTATTTTTTGGAATCGAAACTTGACATGTAGTGTGTCATTTTTATCGGACTATTATACTTATCTTGTTTATTGTTGTTTCCCGGAATCTTTGAAATGAGGTTTGATAATTAGTAGATTACAACTTGAATCAGAAAGAATGGCACTTTTCTGACAATACAGAGCAATCAGTATATGTGTATACACGTGTTTGTTCATCTATGGGTATTTGTTTCTATCTATATATGCTTATGGTAATAAGTATATCAGAGTGTGTAAGGATGAATGTATCTGTATGTGTTTTTTCTACAATGCAATTGTCTACGCAGAGTATTGTATTTTTTACGACTTCCATAATCAATTAAAAAGCATTTGATTGAACGAAAACGTCATCGCACATAATCGATAATCAATCAATATATCAATTATCCATGTTAATCATTGTGATTTACAAAACAAATGTCTAAAAATTTGGATCACCAAATCCTTGCTTTTATCCAGATTATTTTTTTTTTAAATTTTAGCCCGTTTGGTTTTTGATCATTTTTCTTTTCTTTTTTTCCCTTTTTTCTTCTTGGTTATTTCATTTAATTACAGATTTGCAATTATTAGCTGGATATTTGTTGATGAATATAAAAGAAAATAATCAATACATTGATTAAATTTCTTGAATTTATTTTACAGTTTTACCTGCGTTCATCCACGTTACACGACTGAATCAATTTGCGTTTTTATTTGACTGAAATCATTTTGGAATTATCTACTTAGTCGTGCACCAACCCAAGTTAGACACAAATCCATTTTTATCTGCTCATTATTTGCTTTGGCTTTTTGTAATCAGTATTGCCCTTCATCTAGACGATTACACTTACAAGTTAACGAGTCTCGCTTGCCTGCGATAGCTGAAAGTGGATGTGATAATTTTGACTGGGATTCGAACTTGTGTAATAAGATTCCAGGAATCAAGTTTTTACCACTGTTCTACTTTTGCTGCCCTGAAATCATTTTGGATTTGGTTTCATCAAAGCAAACAATGATAAAAATCAATGTTGAAGATAGAATATATTTTTTAAAAAATTTCAATTACTGAATATTTTTTTTTAAATAAATCGACTCGATAGATTAAATCGCAAAACGTTATACCTTCAAGCATGACATATCCTTCAAATAGAGTAAGCTTTTGCCTGGAGTCAATATCTTTTGGCTTGGATAATTGCGTTTAATTTTAATACATGGTGTTAAAAAATTTGGGGTTCATTTTGATATTAAATATTACTAGAGCTATTTAATAGTGGATGTGAAAAGAAATTCCAAAAATCAATATCCTTAGAAATAACCACATGCGTTTTGCTTTAAAATGATGCCATTCTCATCTTCCTAAAATTCATAGTTAAGCATGTACGAAGAATCTTTCTTAAGACTGTAGGAACAATCTGTACATTGACTTAAAATCACATTAAGTATTTTGCTTTTGTATTATTTACAAATTGGACATTTTTACTTGAAGTATTCTAACTTGTAGACATTTTTACTTGTAGTAACCTATTTGTTTGTAAACAAATAACAATTTTGGCTTGAACCCTTTTTGTTCCTTTACAAATGAATAAATAAACTTTCAGTCGAAAAGCAAATTAAGTTGATATTTTCATATTGGTTCCTGATTGGCTCATTGCCTTCATCATTTGGTGTGAATGCAATATTACAAAACTTATCAAACAGAATAGATTAAATAATATCAATAAACATTTTGGTTCCTGATTGGCCCATTGTCTTCATCTCTGGTTTTAAAAGAAATCTTCCGTATCATGACGAATATCACTCGTGAATTGACCAATACATAGCATCAATAATATTACTTTTTATATTGACCAAAGATATATTTTGAATGAGACAAAAGTGAGAATTTACTCTAGATCAGGGTTTCCAAAATCTTTTCAGTCTGATCCTCCATTGCCTTCTGGAATACACTGCTAGCGCCTCCTACCTTATAAACACATCTAAGCTTTATTTTAAGTAAAAAATAATATTATAAACTTGACAATAATCCTTAATAATCAAATCGAACTTTTGATTCAAATTGAAAATAAAATCACCCTTAATTGTGTATTTTAGTTACCAATTCACAACTGCTTGTTTGGGATTCACCACAGCCCATTCACAGTTTTTTGTGTTACTGCCCTCTAATTTGCCCTGTATAGGACATTGTCGGAAACATTGCTCAAGATATTTCCATATTGTCCTGAGTCAGTTATTACGATTAGGATGTTTGCCTAAGGCAACAATCTCATTGTATTTTTTCATGCACAGGAAATTTCGGTTGAGATTAAATTTCTTGTTTGTTCTTAGTTTTTTGCAAAGTAATATTTCCTTTGCCTCAGTTGAGAATTAATTCCCTGTGTATCAACATGCAAAGTAACATTAAGTCAATAAGAAATTTTGTTCGGGTTATTGGCTCCATGGGTTTTGCCAATATAGACAGTATTTATAGCGATATTGCCTTTTAACCTTTTACCAGGTTCCCCCTTTAAAATTAAGATAACACTGATACAAAGTATCTTAAAAACCCATGTAGTCAATAACCCGAACAAACTTTTTTATTAACTGATTAAAAAGTCCTTAACTAAATAGAAATTATGTTGAAAAATTTATAACAATAATATTGAAACTTTTTATTTTTTTAAATTTGAAAAAGAAAAAAAATTGTACTGTCGCATATTAATAGATATAAGTAGAAAATAATTTTGAAATATTAGGATATAATGTCAAAGATATGCATGGTCACAATTCTTTTAAATTGGCTATAAAAACTTTAATGGAAACCTTTATCAAAATGACAAAAAAAGTTTGCATTTTCACATCGCCCAAACGTCTTTTTTAATTACAAGAAAAAGCAAAAAGCTAAGAAACATAACATTTTAAAAATAATAGATTTGTTTAAATAAAAAAGATAATTACTTTGACTAAAACTATCCGAGATCATTGTAAAATGGGATGATAATTTTTCTTATAAATTTTCTGTGTATTAAATTTTCAGACTTTTGTTTTCAACTCTAGAACCGTTATATTTACTCAGTCTTTTTTAATCACACAGTATACACGATTAAATCGATATCTGGAGGAGTATGGTGATTTTTACCTGTCCAAAGAGTATAAGTTCTAATTTAAACGTAAACAGAATGACTGGGAATCCACACCCGCATTACGATTCCGAAGTCGACTGCCCATTCACGGTTTCAAGTTGACTTTTCATTGTCCGCTTCAATGAAAGAATATGTTCAGTTTTTTCGATTTTTTTCGTCCCTGTTTTTCCTTTGGAGAAGCCTTATTTAATGTCTTATTACTTTAAGATACTCTTTGATAAAATTGATTGCAGTAAATATTACACAATGTTCATGTGTGTGTGAGCACGTGTTTTTTTTTGCACATATTTTGTTTATGAAGTACTAGAAAATAAAAAAAATACAGAAAAGGACACAAGATGGCAAAAGATGAAAAAGTAAGTTGAAGTGAATCATTATTGATGGAAAACCGCCTTTTCTTTTGTTATGTGGGCGATACATATTTTTATATATGACTCTTCCCAAAAGGTAGTTCTTTCTGTATAAATATAAAATACAATGAGTGGGCTGTGACTATTTAATCTTAAGATTGTAGGCCCCTTTATCAGTAAGAAAAATAAAATCAAAATTGATGGATATTATTCTTTTAGAAAAAAATGTGTATAAAATCATAAGAAATATTAGCATTACTTTTTCGGGCAGAATTGGTTTACATAAATTCATTAATTCTTTTTTATTCGAAAAATTAAACTTTTGACTAGCTTAGTTTTTATAACCCAAAAAATCAAGATTCGGCATTTTATTCAGTGCGACAATATTAACTGCAATCAATAATGTTTTTTTACATTTTATAAAATTGTTTAAATTGTGATAATGAAAATTTCACAATTGTGCAACATCTGTGCTATTCAAAATAATATAATAGTATAGTATATTTATGGAAATATTGTTTTTCGTTTGCCTCTTGTTTTCTTCAACCAATATGTATATTACAGAATGAAAAATCTAGAGGTATTTAGACCTATGGCCCCAGAGGCTGTAAGTGTATGCCACAGAATAAAACTCTAGAGTGATATAGATCTATCTATGGTCATAAGGACATATTGTCAGAAGTACCATTGATCGAGAGCCTCTAAGTTTAGGGCACAGAATGAAATATCTCGAGTGATAGAGACGATTGGATCAAATGTCTTAATGTTGCTAAAGCGCAAGTAACAAAATAAAACATCTAAATGAATATAAAGATTTGGGCCAACATGTGACCTTTATCCCACCGAACATATAGAAAGGTATAGGAAAATAGATATGGAGATTTCCCAATTTTCTTATTTTGGAAGTGAGGATAGAGCCGTGATAAAATACTGGTTTCTAGAATTGTATTACAGGAGTTCAAATTCCAGTCAAAACCATTATATTCACTTTCAGTTGTCTCGGGCTGATGAGGCTCTTTATCTCAAGAAATTAATTCATCTAGGTAAAGGTAAAACACTGATCACAAAAGCTCAGGGATAAAATAAGCACGTAAAACTGGCCTTGTGCCTAACTAAGTTTGGTGCTGAGCCAGGTATATTTTTTTATCATCTATTTTCTTCTGTCATTTTTACTTTAATACTTTATCTAAAGACAGATGTAATAATTTTTGTCAAATCAGATTTATCAATGCAATAATTCTGGCGTTAGTAAATGAATTCTCTACCCGAAGCGAATGTTTCTCGCAACTTTTGACCAATGCGCTACAAGAATTCTAAGGAGCAGATGCTTTAACATGGGATTAGAATTAAATGGAAATGAACTGACAGGAATCCAATCGATACAAGTCACGCAATCGTTCATTTCCCTTTTGCTGGACTTAGATTATTTATTTTGTATATCGTACATAAATTTATAAAGATTTGTACTAATATATATATATTTGGTTGTCCGGCACCCACTAAGGTTGAGTATTGGGTCATATTTATACTATTATATCATAGGGCTTTATTTCTAAAACGTATTACGCGAGATCAAATTCTAGTCAAAACCATTACATTCACTTTAGCTGCCTCGAGCAGATGGGGCTCGTTAACTCGGGAGAGCATCTCATCTAGTTGAAGGGTAACACCGAATGTAAAAAGCCCAGGTAAGAGCAAGTAAAAATGGCCTTGTGCCAAACTTGGGTTGGTGCTCAACAAGTAAGTATAATATAATACTCCTGTACTGGTCCTCCAGTTTGGAGGTTAGAATAGGGTTACCACCCAATTCTGTAAAAAAAAAAAGTTACAGAAACCCTAACAACAGCAGATGTTGTCTTTGCGGCTCTATGTTCCCTGATGGAATCAAAAGGCTTAAACATAAACAATGAGATATTATATTTACTTGGTGAGCACCAACCTAAGTTTTGCACAAGGCCATTTTTACATACTTATACCAGGGCTTTTCCTATCCGGTGTTACCCGTCACCTAGATGAGAAGCTCTCCCGAGTTTACAAGCCGCATCTGCCAGAAGCAGGTAAAGGTGAATGCAATGGTTTTGACTGGGATTTGAAATGGCACAAGGCCATTTTTATGTACTTATACCAGGGCTTTTCGTATCCGGTGTTACCCGTCACCTAGATGAGCTGCTCTCCCGAGTTAACGAGCCCCATCTGCCCGAGGCAGGTAAAGGTGAATGCAATGGTTTTGACTGGGATTTGAACTTGCATACTATGATTCCAGGGCCCGAGCTTTTACCAAAGGGCCAACTTTGCCGCCGAATAAACAATGAGATATATTTGAAGAATGAAAAAGTTGTTATCTTATATTGAATCTATTATGAATATAAGTTGTTAACGAGATGGATTATGACAGTGAAGAAGCCTTATTCTTTTGGGGGCGGGGGCCTTAAGCACAACCCCCAAAAGGCAGAAATATCCAGTTAAAACCAAAATATCCATGCTTTTTTGGAATCTTTGGGATAAGGCTTGAAAATTTGTATTACTATTTGTTGTGACCTTGTTACGGGATCACAATATTAAGGTGGGAGCCTCTGTGTTGCATTAGCGGTTAAGCTGGTCATGCGCTCTCTGTCTGGAGGCAGAACAGACCGGCTTATGTATTAGCCGGACGAATCCATGTCGTCTTGGATATAGGGGTGATAATACCCCAGAACACTATTATACAGACAAAGGTTCTCATCTTCATAAGGGGAAGTCCTCTTTGGGACAAGAGATTAACACTCAGACTGTTATAGAGATTTTGCAATTTCAGAGAATTCTGAGATTCCCAATCTTCACCCTTGGGGGTAATTCTAACTGAAGACATTTCTTTAACATGGTAAAAATTTTATTGACTAAATTTATTGTTTATTAGTTTATTTTAATTTCTATATACTCATAGTGCATAGTAACTTTTTGAACCCTCTGTACATACAGGGTGTTCAAGAAGTTAGTATGCAGTAGAAACTAATGTCTTAATGCCAATGGAGGATATTTCCAGCATTTCCTTTAAGATAAGCCATGATACTGTAAATAAATAAAACTTTATTATTGGTAAAAATTGTATTGTCTGAATGCTTTATAATAAAATTTACTGTTTATTTAGATTTCTATATAACCAATAGTGCACAGTAACTTTTTGGACACCCTGTATAATCAGTGCCGTGGTAAGCCACATAGCTGCCTCAACGCAGAAAGCGCCTTGTGGCCCCTTTACCCCAAGAAAGGTAACTTGTACACCCACAACATACTATAGACTTCAATCAATGTCTATATATACAAATACAGTGCCGTGCTTAGCCACATAGCAGAATGCACCTTGCGGCCCCTTTACCGTAAAAAGGCAACTTGTACACCCACAACATACTATAGACTTCAATCAAAGTCTATATATACAAATACAGTGCCGTGCTTAGCCACATAGCAACCTGGATGGAGAATGCACCTTGCAGCCCCTTTACTCTACAAAAGCAACTTGTACACCCACAACATACCATAGGCTTTGATCAAAGTCTATATATACATACATATACAAATATATATAGAGAGAGAGAGATGAGAGACAGACAGACAGACAGGGAGATGGATTAATTGATGTAGATTTCAACATATAAGTGTAATAATTATTTTCTGTTTAATCCTGATTAATTATTGTTGTGGTGCCGAGTGGTAAGCATCAATTTAAGGACACGAAGTCAGTGAATATAGTCGATAGAACAATCAT
>JAUZSX010019941.1:0-21455 GCA_034780655.1 Idiosepius hallami
GTAGAGCTTTATTTATAAATAAAGCTCTACAACAGTATTGAGCACTTTCGTTATTTATTAACGTAATTAAACTCATTGTTCTCCTGATGATCCGAACGAGTGAAACCTAGGTCGAGAACCATCAAACCCAATAAATAAATAAATAAATATATATATATATATATATGATAGAAAGATAGGAAAGTAAATCCCGACGATATGTGATAGAAAATTATTAGGAAAAACAAGAAATAATAAATGTGCCCTTAAGAAGGAAAAACATCCGAAACGCATTGGCACTGATATACATTCTTGTTTTTGTCTTTTCTAATAATTTTCTATTATATATATATATATACACTAGCAGTCTGATTGAACTAAAAATGATCCAAGGGTTAACTAGCCTGAAAACCAAACCATAACATTATTTGAATCTGTCTTAAGCACACACTGTCCATAAATGACTTCTTATTATCTCCCTTCCTTTTCTGCTGATTATTGCCACTTATAGCTAAGTCTTACTCAACCAATCATTAGTCATACTTCGTTACTACTTGTTAATCTCTTAGAGTTGATGTTCTTTTTGTATTCTTGTCCTTGTTAGAACAGAATTACACACTCTTTTATTTGCCTTTGTGTTGAACTGATCACAGCTTAATAAACAGTGCCAGTTTCATTTACCACAAACCAATCATTGAAACAGAATTGTACAATGGTAACAACTTGTTTTTTTTTACATCTCTTTATCAAGTTGTTAGGACATTCAGGGTCTGCACACACTTGAAAATAAAGTCCTTGAATTTTGAGTTTTACTTTGAAAAGGCCTTGATTTTATTTTTATCTTGGAAAGACCTTGATTTTATTTTGCCTTGAAAAGACCTTGATTTTATTTTGCCTTGAAAAGACCTTGATTTTATTTTGCCTTGAAAAGACGATTTTATTTTCCCTTGAAAAGACCTTGATTTTATTTTGCCTTGAAAAGACGGTTTTATTTTGCCTTGAAAAGACCTTGATTTTATTTTATCTTGAAAAGACGGTTTTATTTTGCCTTGAAAAGACCTTGATTTTATTTTATCTTGAAAAGACCTTGATAATAGTATTCTTCATGTCAAAAAATTTTTTTTCAAATGTTAAAAATGCAATTAATAAAACACTTTCTTCAGTAACCCTTGAGATAATTATTTGAAATACTTTTTTAAGATAAAATTCAAAAGCATGATTAGGGCCCATGCACATCCTGCAATTACGGGTTAAGCGCGAAAGTTCCTTGGGGATGCAAGACTCTTTAGCTTGGCAGATCTATTGTAATGAAAAAAATATATATACACAGTAAAACCTTGTACGTCGGCAAACTTGGGACTGTCAAAGTAGAAGGTTAAACGACATATGAAAGAGGAATAAAGAAAACTTTTAATGAGAGTTCAAGGGTTTCTGTGATAAATATTAATCAAGATTCACTTTAATTATGTGTTATTTCATCAATTTCTTTTTCTTGCGTAAATAAAAAAATATGTTAAAAAAAAAAATATTGTTTTTGGCATTAAATGATTGATATGCCATAAAACAAAACAATTAACCGATCAATGAATCTAATTTTTAAATAATAACATTATAAAATTAATTTTTTTTACATATTTTAAATTAAATTCATCATTAGACAAGAAGTATTACCTGGCTTTGCCTGAGACTTGCTACTAAGGTAATTAAAGAAGCATATTATATGAGAAAGCAATTATTGCTTTTTTATACTAAATTCATTTCTAATGCTTTTTTATACTAAATTCATTTTTAATGCTTTTTTATACTAAATTTTTAGTGCTTTTTTTTATATTGAACTAATTTCTAGTGCTTTTTTATACTAAATTTACTTCTAATGCTTTTTTAACAGTAAATTTTTTTGTAAAGCTTTGCTAGAATTACAAGTCGTAGGGTCTCACACAACCACAATGATCTGATTTTTATATTAATTGATAATTAAACAAATGTCCCAAAAGGTAATAAATATCAATAAATTCATACTTGATTCAAATGTGTATCATTGGCAATCTGATTGGTCATTTATTTTTAGAGGAATAAAACCCTTAAGAAAATCAGATAATCCTTATTAAATCCCAAATTAGTATTTGATGTTCTTAAAAGATTAAATGAAAAGCAAATCCGGTCGATTCAAATTTTAGAAAAAGTTGAGAAACAAGGAAAATTAGAAAATAATTTTGGCTTTTATTTTGAATGAAATAATTTGTTTAGCAACAAATCTTTATTAGACTACGGGCCCAAAGGTTTATATCACTCTAGATTTTTTATTCTGTGACCTACAATTAGAGTGGAATTTTTTTTTTTTTTAAATAGACAAACGAATGCTAATACTCCCCTGAACATCATACAAATTTTCTCAAAATTCACATCATGCACAAAATCTTTAAAAAAAAATTAATGAAAATAAAAAATCAAATTTTCTAAAAAATCAAATTTTATTTTCTTTTATAGTTTGGGAAAAAAATAAAGTGAGTCTGTTGAGACTCTGGAATCATATTTCACAAGTTCAAATCCCAGTCAAAACTATTACAATCACTTTCACCTGCCTCAAGCAGATGAGGCTCATTAACTCAGGAGAGTAACTCATCTAGGTCAAGAGCAACATAGATTACAAAAGCTCAGGGATATGATGAGCACATAAAAAAATGGCCTTGTGCCTAACGTGGATTTGTGCCCTACTTAACCGAATAAATAAATTCTCTCCTGAGTTTACAAGCTTCCATTTGCCAGAGATTGTTGAAAGTGAATGCAATGCTTTTGACTGGGATTTGAACTTGTTGATTATTGTCAACTTTTCAACTTGGTTAATTTTAACCTCTAGTAAATCTAAAGTTTAGAATGATTTTTATAATTTTTTATTAAAGATTTTTAATTTTTTTAAAATGTAAACCTTTCTAATGCTTAAGTTGAAAAAAGACTTTTCATGATGCAGGAAGAAAATATAACATGGGAAAAACCAATTTAAGTATTTTTCATTTTATTTTTCTATTTAGTATAAAAATTGTAGTTCGGCCTTTTTAAAAAAAATATATATATATTGTTTTGGCTTTTGTTTAGCTTGTCATTTGGCCTTTTTTGCTTTGCACTTTTTCTGGAGTGGCAATCCCTGTTGGGGTGAAATGTTTTCAATGTTAAAATCGAACAATAAAATATTTCATTAAATCAGACGACAAAAACAACTATCATGTGACATTTTCAATCTAATCGTTTTAGTTAAGTTATTAAAGAAGGGCAAGATTTTGTCATTTTTAAAGTAAAAATGAATAAAACTTGTTTTTTTTTTCTTCCCTATTTTTAATCCTGTTTGGAAAAAACCCAAATAGTCATTGAAATTACTCGTCTGGAACAGAACCTGTTTCTTCTTCTTCTTCTTTAAAAAATATTATTGACTTTTTGGTGTGCTTTCATTTGAATAGTTTTAATTCGAATTGCAACCTAACTTTAAAACTCACTCTAAATTTGATTTGTGAATTGAATTAATCCAGAAATAACCAATCAATAATTATGGAGGTGAAATATTTACGGTAAGTTTTTAATCCTGATTATTAAAGTTTTAACCCTAAGGATCTGGATGAATAGTACTGGGACGACTAAATACTTTCTTTCTGTGTCATTAGCCCAAAAAAAAGTTAGGATTAAATGAATCGGCTAAAATAAATAATCATTTTTTGTTCTCATTTATTTGTTGCTGTTGTTTTTTTTATTATTTTTACCACCGGGCCAGCCTGGACTCACCTACCAACAAACACGGATAAGAAAAAAAAGGGGGCACAAAACAAGTTTTAGTCAAAAGTCAATTTTTTAATCAAACACTAAAGCCTAAAGGGCCGATATATCGGTCCTCCTGGCAAACCTATGGCAAAAAAAGACACACCGATATTTCGACCCTGTGGTGGTGGTTGTTGGTCCCTGGTCTTCAAATAAAACGTTTCAACTCAGATTGACTAATAATTGATAATTTTACCAAAAGTCTAAAAAGAAGGATTAAATATGCAATTATTTTCTATTCATTCTTATGAATGTTGTTGTTATTCAACAACACCATTTAAACCAAGCGGAAGCGCATCCAAAAACTCTACAACAATTTTATTATTACTAGTATTGTTATTAATACTATTATTATTATTGTTGATATTTTTATCGTTATTATTGGTGTGTGTGCAAAATAGTGGATTGTGTGGAGGTAGGTAACTAATTTACTTATTTATGTGTTTATAAAAAAACAAGATAATTTATTTGTCTATAAAAATGTATGTGTCTGGCTGGAGGTAGGTAACTAATTTAGTATTTACTTATTTATGTGTCTATAAAAAAAACCAAGAAAATAACTTAATTTCCCCTCAAACTAAGGCAAGAAAAGATATTTTTTGATACTTTCATGAATTTGTTTAAAATTTAAAACTTTTAGTTGTGTCTGATTTTCGAGCTGTTTGTGATCATCTGTGTTGTTGTGTCGTTAGAATTGTTAGCTCCTTTTGCCTTTTAGGAAAACAAAAATATGAGATTAATACTGGGACATACCGGCGGTATGTCCCAGACCCAGTACCGGTGCTGGTGCGGTGTGCGTGCGTATGGTACCGCGCCGACCGCCCACCGGCTGTAAAAATGAAATGCAATGTCAATTTCAATAAACTGCTTTATTATGGATGGTGTCCATCCTAATTATTTCCCAATATTTAACTCATATTTTTGTTTTCCTAAAGTGCAAAAGGACCAACATTTGGTGACCGTTCAGTTCCATGACAGAGCTCTGAGCGCAAAACAAACAGTGGGCCATCGGACCAGAGCGCGCTACTGGAAATCCCCGAACTATATTAAGTATTAAAATACACATCTGCCAAATATTGTCATATAATAATCATCAAAAAAATGGTCCAGTTACTTTAGTTTAAAAAATTAGAAAATGAATTTTAATTCATTTTATATATAAAAGATCCACCTAATAGATTTTGAATGGTGTGTGGTTTTGGTTGGTGTCGTGTGCGATTTTGGTGCGAAAAAAAGGGTATTAAACCAACGAATGTGTGTTTGTAGTTTTAGCTTTTTTTAGTGACTATACAAAACAAACACAACTGGCCATCATAACGAGTTACCGCATATTTAATAGTAGGCCATTCCATGGTTACCGACCGCGCTCTTCTGCTGGTCACCATGGAACTCAACGACACGAAACGAGCGAGCACCATTCACCACAGACCAAACATTTTTTTAGCTATCGAATTCTTTTAAAAGTTTAGTATAATTTTTGGCAAACTTGCTGTTTAGTGCTTTCTTTAACTTTGCAATTATCTGAAACCTTCTTTTCACCCATCACCGTTTTTCCGGTGTTACATCAAATTTGTTCACTTTAACTGAAAGATTTTCAGGCAGATACTGTCTGTGTCTGTCTGTCTGTCTGTCTGCTATAAATAATTTTAAGACTCTTGTTTGTTTGTATATATTTTTTTTGCTTAACTTGTTTGTTTTTTTTCAAAAATCAGAAACTAAAAAAAATTGTTAATTGAATTAAAATTCATAAATTAACTAAGAATGATAATGATGATAATTGGTTCACTTTAGTTATCATCATCATCAACATCATTTTTAAACGTTTTTTCTGATTGTTATGCAGTGATGATGCACCTGTTAGCACTTTCACTTCTTCCACTTCCCACATCCACTTGAGAGAGAAAGAAAGAAAGAAAGAAAGAGAGAAAGTGTTGCGACAAGAGCTTTTTTTTTTAATTTATTTTTTTCCCCCAAGAAACGATGTATGAAAAAAGATGCCAAAAAATAGACTAAAAAATTCTGGTAATTTCCTTTTCTTTCTTTGTCTTTCTTTGAGAATTGAATTATTTTGGGAACAACAACAACAACAATCAGCAGCAGCAGAAAACCAAAAAACCATCCGTCCGTTCTTTTCTTCTTTTGACTTTTTGTTTCTTCGAATTTATCATTATTATTAATAATAATAATATTATTATCGATTAGAATGTAATAACAACATAGCAATTTAGAACTACAATAACGATATAATAATATCCACGTAAAAAGGGAAAAGACAGAATAAAAGCTAGTCGTCCGTCGTGATTATTGCATAACAACAACAAAGAAAAGGAAAAAATGAAATAAAGAAAGAAAGAAAGAAAGGTTGTTCTGCAACAAGTAAGTCTTTATTGTTTCCTTTCGATTGTCATTTATTTTCTGTATTTAAACTGTATTTATTGGTTTTAACCTCTTTTATTGAAATTAAATATTGAATCTACTACACAAATGCAAGTGACCTTTGTGTGTCTATGAGGAAAAAAACGCTATCTCAAATTTTACTACTATTCTGTCAGTTTTTGTCTAGAAACTTAAAATTTGACATAGGATATTCGGAATTGTAGAACTAATTCTTTGAAGTTTTCAACCGAAAAATAGCTGTTAAAGAGGTTAAACTAAAACAATTGTATGTGCAATGTCCTGGACGGCGGTAACCGACCGACACCGTAAGTGTTTGTTTTGGGGTTTTGTTGTTGTTCATTCATTGGGGTACAGTTTGTTTGCTCAAACAATTTTTAGGTTTCAAAAAATTACGGCAGTTTTCTTAGAAAGAAAAAAACTGAAATGAGCACATAAAAGCATAAAAGCAACCTCAGAGTAAAGGCCGAGTCCGGGCAAGAAGACTTCTACTAGTAAAAATAAACTAGTTATCTTCTAGTTTAGCGTTGTAACGTCCTTTATTTTATTTAGTTTTCTAGGTATAGTGGACTTTAAAAAATTACCAAAAATCAGGTAATAATCTAGTTAATATGAAATTTACACTAATTATTAAGTTAATAATGAAGTTTATAACAGTGTAAATTTATTTCTTAATCAGTTAAAGTTTATTAATAATAATTTTGCTAGTCACTACAAAAAATATTTTACGAAACTTCTTTACAACGCTAATCTTGAAGATTACATAAAATTACATAAAATGAATGTTTGAAAATGAGGTAATATCCTCGAAATATTACAAATAAAAAATCTTTGCATCATTTAAGCCTTTTTAAAGAAATATTTATTTATTTATTATATGTTATATGATGCTTCAGAAGAACTATAATCTATTATTTTCACTGAAAAATATTTTATTTTTTTGTTCCCTCTTTCTTCCCTTCTTTTTGTTAAATACGTTTTTTATTCACAATTCGACACATTTGAAAAAGAAAATTGGTTAATTACTAACCATTAAACAAAAAAAAGTAACAAACTATCGACGACGATAATTTGATTTTTTTATTTAATGAATTCAATCACGCCGCCGCGTGCGCCGGACAATTTGATTTGATTTTTTCTTGGACTTTCATTCATTCATTTATTTTTATAATTCTTTAAAGACTATATATTTTTTGAATTTTAAAATACCTTTAAAAATGGTTTGATTTTGTTGATTTATTTATTCCGTTATTTATTGATTTTAAAACCTCGGTTTAAGAATTTTAATGTTTTGATTTCTAATCGTAAATTCAACGAAAGATAAGATTTTCTTGGTTTAATTTTAAATCATTCTATTTCCATCTTTTGTAAGTTTTTTAATTAATATTTGTAATTCTTTTATTTCTTTTTATTTTGTTTTTTTTAATGTCATGGCTTTTTTTTTATAAAAAAAAAAAAAAAATGAACAACGAACCACAATAAAAATTTTTAATTCAAGATTTGATTTTGGTTTAGAAGAAAAAAATGGATTTGTATTCTCTAATTAATGATGATAATTAATTTTGTTTTATTTTAATTAATTCAACAAATTTAATTATATTAATTTAACGATAATTAATTCTTTCAACACCGACTTATCAAAATTACCAAGTAGTCATTCAAGTCACTCAGAGTTATTAGAAGAACATATAAAAAATATTGGTGTGTCTTCTTTTGCCTTATGTTGTCAGGGCCGATATATCGGCCTTTTAGAGCCCAAAGGATTAATAACTAATTTCAACGAACTCAATTCGATTAATCAAAAATGGTAATCTTCTAGTTTAGCGTTGCGACTTCATACGTTAAGTGAGTGGGGGTATTTTTTTTAGTTTATACAATTTTTATCTTCAAAAGAATGAAAAAAAAACCCCAAAAAATCAACTTTAGGGCATAATTTTTTTTCATAACCGATGTATAATTATTTTTTTGTCTATCCCCTATTTCTTCCTTATTTATTATTTCATATTTTTCTTCTTTCTGCAACGCCTGTCGGGCAGGCGACAAGGCGGCCCCCGACAAACCGGGAACCCGGCAGCTCTCGATGCAACCAACATCGTAAAAGCTACCTGTCTCATCCATTTTGAGCCGTGGTGGAAGCGATATGTGGGCCAAGTGTATGTGCGTGGCCTTCGCGCTGCCACGACCACCCAAAACAACATCCTTAGCGACTGGCATTCTGTCGTTTCCTCACAAACGACAGAACCCAATACACGGACACGTGTGGGCAGCCGACGACGATTATTTCATATACATATAAGTATTTCTAAAGATAAGGGAGTCATTAATATTTATAAAAATATATATATGTGGGGACCTGGCAGAGGTGTACGGTCTTTCCATCACCCGCACCCGACGTGATGAAAAAAACACGTGATAAGAAGACGAGTGATGAGTAGACCGTGATGAGTAGTCGAGTGATGAGAAGTCGGTAAACCCCAGACAAAGCCTGGAAATTCGGGAATTCACAAAAGAGGAGTGTTGAGAGAAATAACTGTCCAGTCCACTGCAACATTTTGTCAGAAATATAAGGTGTCTGAATATTTGTATGCAATAGAAGATAATAATGCCTTAATGCCAATATGTATATATATTGAGAACGTAAAGATGCACACAAAGGATGTCCGAAAAAAGTGGGTGTGCGTGCAGTAGAAAATAATGTCTTAATATCAATGGAGGACATTCCAGCATTTTCTTTCAGATAAACTGTGATAACTGTAAATAAATAAAACCTTTCTATTGGTAAGAATTGTATTATCTATATATTTTATAATGAAATTTAGTGTTTATTAATTCATTTAAATACAAATACAACCAGAGTGCACACGGTCACACCAGCAACTTTGTGGACATACATCATGTATACCCTAGTGGTTCCACTTATGCAATTACTGTAACTATAGAAATATATTGTTTGCCTTCTTCCTCCCTATTAGTAATATAAAAGCAGATGTCCTTGACCCTGTAAAATTAAAAAAAAAATAATTTAATGATATTATAATTGATTTTGTAGCGGAAATAACTCTTTGAAAAAAAAATGTCAATCTCAAAAGTTGTAACAAATTTCTTTTCTTGTCTTTGAGTGAACTTTAAAAAAAAATGGCAGATTATTCTACACCAATTCTTGGTCAGAAAATTAAAGAGATTAAGAAAAAAAAAGAATTTTGTGCTAAGATACCCAGGGCTGTGTTTAGGGGCCCATGCTGACCCCCCTACCCTTCAATTGTGGTGGGGGCACAAGATCCTTAGGGTCCTTGTGTAATACGATTCTAGAGTCCAAGCTTTTATCAATGCTCGCTCTCCACCCTCGCTGTCTAGGAAAGTTAGCTTTTTCATACTAAATTCATTGCTAATATCTTTTTTATACTCACTTCATTTCTGATGCTGTTTTTATACTTAATTCATTTCTAAGGCTTTTATCTACTAAATTCATTTCTAATGCTTATATATTTTAAATTCATTTCTAATGTATTTTAATACTAAATCAATTTCTAATGTTTTTTATACTAAATTTATTTCTATTGCTTTTTAATACTAAATTTATTTCTATTGCTTTTTAATACTAAATTTATTTCTATTGCTTTTTAATACTAAATTTATTTCTAAGGCTTTTTCAATACTAAATTAATTTCTAATGTTTTTAATACTAAATTTATTTCTAAGGCTTATTATTAAGGAATGAAAGTTGATTAAAGATTTATAAGTTAGAACAATGGCATCAAAAGTGAATTCTTTGCTCTCTTGTGCCTTGTATAATCAACCTTTCAAATGTCTGGTTAATCACTTTCTTAAAATAGACTCCATTGCAATAATAATATTGTCATACAGTTTACTTACATTTCATCACTTAACATTCACTTAGTTTTCCATTACATGGACACTTCAACACTAGACAATCACAGTCTCAAGAAAAAAATTGATGATGTAAAAACATTAAAAATAAGTGTTTATTTTATGTGATTATGTTATTATTATGTTAAACTTTAAGGACCTTTTGATAATTTTGGGGTTTTTAAGAAAGATTAAATTCTATAGGGTTTTGATGTTTTTATACTAGTATCACTTATTTTCCCCTGAGGGTGTGATTAAATATCTTTGTCTCTGGTGATAAAGGTTCCACATGATTAAAAAAACTATGTGATTAAATGTGTAGTGATTACATGTCTGTGACTAACAGTTGGGTGATTAAAATGATAGGTGATGAACTGTCTGTACAGTGTCACACTCTTTTCTATCCTCTCTTCATAAAAATAAAACTTATAAATTTTTTTTAGGCTGATTTTATTTAATAAACATTTTTTTTTATAAAAAGTTTGGGCGTTGTTTGCATTCCATCTTCTTGGGAATTATGTTATGAAATGGATTCTATTTCAAAAATTCTTGAATTCTTTTGAAGTTTTAAGGAATTAAAAATATAATCAACCATCGTGAGAAAACACCACCCAAAAAGTAACAATATGAAAGACATATTTAAAAAATGCAGCAGTGAGGGTGGAGCATTAGTAAAAGTTTGGTCTCTGAAATCGTATTACGCAAGTTCAAATCCCATTTAAAACCATTACATTTAGCTTGCCTTGGCAGATGGGGCTCGTTAACGCAGGAGAGCAACTCATCTAGGTGAAGGGCAACACTAAATACAAAAAGCCCAGGTATAAATGGCATATGAAAATGGCCTTGTACCTGACTTGGGTTGGTAGGGTTTGATCATACTTTTGGCTGGTAGGTATTGTCTATCAATTGTAATTTAAAAAACAGATCATTGTGGTTGTATGAGAGTGTACATCCTGTAGATGTTCAGAAAATGAAACCATATTTTTTTTTTCAAATATCTGTTTATATGGAGAGCCCTTCAAAAAATGAAATGACAATAGTCATTACATAAAAACGATTCAGGTCATTAAAATTTGCATATGTACGATACTGCCTTTCTATATACTGGGCTTCTTTAACTACCTTAAAGATAAGCTTAGGAATGAATTTAATGAAAAACAAGTATTAAAAATGAATTTAGTCTAAAAAAAGCATTAGACATGAATTTAGTCTAAAAAAAGCATTGGAAATGAATTTAGTATAATTAAAGCATTAGAAATGAATTTAATATAAAACAGCATTAATTAATAGAATAAGCTTCCTTAATTATTTTAGTTACAAATTCCCGGTGTCTAGGCAAAGCAGAGTAATACATTTAGTATTAAATAATACTTGAATGACATAAGAGTTTGAAATATGAAGTTGAATTCATTGTTTTTGAATAAGTGACTGAATCTCACATCTCAAATGACAACAGAGTTTATTACAATTGCTATTTTTAATTCTAAGATTGAAATATAAAAATTCTGTTTTCAAGTGTTCTTGTCTGACACTTTTTGTGTTTGTTGATAAAAAGAAACAGAAATTAGTGGAGGATTTTTGAAAAGAGGTTGAAAGAGAGGCTTGATTGGTTAAGTGTTTATACTTCCTGTTTATACATAACTAGGGATGTGACAAGAATATTGTTTTTATATAAGCATATTCTTTGCATATAGAATATTCTTTTAACAAAAAGCATAATCTTTTTTAAAAAAAAGAATAACTTTTTTAAAATATGCTTTTTGTTAAAAGTATATTCTTAAAAGAATAAAAAGAATATGCTTTTAACAGAAAGCACAGCACATTCTTTAAAAAAAAAAGAGAATATTCCTGAGAAATAAAAGCATATTCTTTTTTTAAAAGAATATTCTTGAGAAAAATAGCATATTTTTAAGCATATGCTTGAAAAAATATTTCCAGCATATCAAGAGAATATAAAGCATATTTTAAAAAGAATATTCTTGTCACATCCCTATACATAACACTAAAAGATCACATGTGTAGTGTGTGTGCTTTTCTATCTTTGCTTTTTTCCTTTGCAATTAGAAATGCACAGGCACTCACCTTCTCAAGCTTATTTGAAAGAAAACAATTGTGAATTTATAATTACTTTCTATTGTTATTAGAAATATCACACCAATTACCAATAGCTTGCACACCAAGCTACAAGTGGTTTATACTAGAGTCAAAGTAGCAACAAGTCTCCTCATCCACTCCAGCTCTGTGCTATTCCAGTCAAAGACTATATGGTGCAACATCTCTTTGGGATTTCATCCTTCTATGTCTATTTTGCTCATCCAACATTAGAAGAGTCTTCTCACTCTGAAAACGCCTGGTGGTGATTCCTGAAGCCTGTGTGACAATAAGTCTCCTCTGGTCCTTCAATATCTCGATACCTTGCAGTCAGGAACTGCAAACCCTCATCTTCCTCATTAACTCATATATTTATATATGTTATATATTTGTGTATGGTAGCAAGACAAAATATAAAATACAAACGAAAATATATGATAAAAATATTTTATTTTTTGGTTTCAGGAAGTGCTGGGTGGTTTGTTTGATGTTGACGATGTCGTCTTTTTGATATCTTATAACAGAGTATAGCCTCTCAGTCCAGACCCTGCCTGTGAGGCTATACTCAGACCCTGACTGTGAGGCTATACTCAGACCCTGACTGTGAGGCTATACTCAGACCCTGGCTGTGAGGCTATACTCAGACCCTGGCTGTGAGGCTATACTCAGACCCTGGCTGTGAGGCTATACTTAGACCCTGGCTGTGAGGCTATACTTAGACCCTGGCTGTGAGGTGAGATGAAAGGTTTTCTCCAAATGTTTGTTTTTTGCTTGACAATTGGTTGTTATGCAATATTTAGCGTCCAAACAAATTCAAAGCATTTTAAACCTGGAAGAAAGTTTCCAACAATGTGTATGTATGTATGTATGTATGTATGTATGTATTTTGAAAAAATGACACATAATGATATTCATTTGTTAATACTCCCGTATGCACATTTCGCCGCCAGGCATCATTAGTGGAAGATTTTTATTTAATATATCATTAGGAAAAATTAAAGCAAAATTAAAAAAATGAAAACTGTATGTATGTAAACTGAGATCTATTTATAATATATACACACAAACAGATTTTTCCTTTGTGTCTTAACAATTCATGAGTGAAATTGTCTGAAAGAGGTTTATTAAATTTTCAGTTTTCTTTTATCATCATCATCATCATCATTCTAATGTCAAATATTGTGTTTTATTTCTATTCTTCTTATCTACCATTGCAGCTGTCAGCACAAAACACAATAACAACAAACCCTCAAAAAGAAAACAATTGCCAATTAAAATCGTAATTTGTAATTCCTTTCATTTCAATGGTTGTTTACATTTACTTGGTCAAGCACAAACCTAAGTTAGGCACAAGGCCATGTTTAAATGCTTGTTTTCTCCTTTGGCTTTTGTAATCAGTGTTGCCCTTCACCTAAATGAGTTAGGAGACCAATAGAATAGAGAAATTCCCTCTCAGTTGAAACATAGAAGGACCAGCAACCAAATTTTAATATCTTCTAAAAGTTAAGTAGCCTTTCCAATTCAAGCTTAACCCTTTGCCTGCATTGATCATCCATCCACGTGTGGGATTTGAACTCTTGTAATAAGATTCCAGAACCAAAGCTTTTACCAATCCTCTACACTTGCTGCCCTTTCAATGGTTGTTGTTTGCAATGAAATTGAAATTCACATCTGCAGATTAAACTCATGATCTTAACAGCAAGGCTAGACCAATGGTAAATGCTTAGACTCTGGAATCATATTACACAAGTTCAAATCCCAGTCTAAACCATGATATTCACTTTCTGCTGTCTCAGGCAGATTACACTCAACTGTGGAGGATAACTCATCTAGGTGTAAAAACACTGATACCAAAACCTTGGGTGGGTGAGAGCTGTCAACTTAATGTGAGTAACTCATCTAGGTAAGGGGCAACACTGATTACAACAGCTCAGAGATGTTATGAGCACATAAACTGGCCTTGTGCCTAACTTGTATTGGTGTTCAACCAAGTAGATATACTCTTATATTGACATGCTGGGTTTCATTTATGCTGGTTTTTAGGGTTGGAATGAGGGCCCAGCACTGCCAAGTGGCCTATCTTACTGCCAAGAAAATTATCACTGATATTTTTATTATGTTTACACTCAAATGCATGCATTTTGACTTTGGTTGCTCCGCTTTTTTCTGGAACGTCATAATGTGGGTTTAATGGCTGTAGCTGACTACTGGACATAGTTAAGCCAATGCGCACAGATCACCTGCTTCACAGCCTCTACGTGTTGCATTTAACTGTAAAAGTGTGAACCTATTGTACTTTAGGCTGAAGGGCCCAAAGCACTTTTAATCTGTGCCTGCTCCAAACGTTCAGAAAAGCTGGGGGAATATATCTGACCTTTGGATCCTAAAACAAAGGACTTTGTTTGGAAACAAGAAAAAAATGAAACAAAAGATGATCTTTTAAAAGAGGATAAAAAGTTTATTTAAGATTATTAAATAATAATAATAATAATAAGTTAGTCAGACTTGACTGTGATTAGTAAGGGCTTCAGTATTCCACCTTGGTGCCCAACTCGCTAGCGCATTTATTATTGGTGTAGTATCTGTTGCGCATCAGATAGACACCCTCTGAACCTCCAATGCCCATATTCAGTGGAGCAAACCCGTGATGGCTGACAGCAGAGGCGGCCACAGGGCTTTTGAAATCAGTGTTGCCCTTCACCTAGATGAGCTACTCTCTCTCAGGCAGATGGGGCTCGTTAACTATTAAATAAATAAAAAATCCTAAAAATATTTCTTTTTATTTCTTTTCAGCTTCAATGTCTCAACTGGAATTCTCTCTTTAGTCTTCTTCATCTTTTTATTCACAACCATGGCAACCACAGGTAAGCATTAAATATCCATCCTTTCAGAAAGTCACTGTGCACTTATCGATCGCCTTATTCACTTTGAAATAAACAATGCTGCTGCTGATGCTAAGCAGATTTACAGAAATTCTATAATAATAATGATAATCATAAAAGTAACATGGTTAATAGAAACAGTAATAATAATAATTCTTGTTGACAAGCGTCTGTCATTATAGACAATGCTATAGAGATTGAACTATGATATCTTATGACCAACAATGGCCTACTAGGCTCAGATGCTGTTTGGCCAGTGCAGCATCTCATGCCTTGCTGCACCTCCCGTAGCATTGGTGGTATCTTTGGTTCAATCACACCGGCGCAGACGACAAGCAAAGTGTTCGCGAGCCAACGCAAAAAAATTAGTCATAGACCAGATCTCCACCAGGACTTAGAAGCTTGCTCGGATGGTCCTTGCATTGACCAAGTGCTTCTCTCGCCTGAACACTCCCTAATAATACTATTAATATTTATACAACTAATAATTCTATGAGTAACATAAATGGATTTTGTATAATATTAATTATATTGATAACATTTACACCTGTAATAATTTCCAGATTAGCAAAATTATAAAATTTAGTAATAATTATAATTATAACATTACTAATATATTTACTGTTAATAACTTGCTGACGTCACAATAGCCAGAGATTTTATTTACTAACCATTGAGACCAGCAGTAGAAACAAACATGACTTACTTTTGTGTCTTAACAAACTACAATGGAAACTATAGAAATGGACCAAAAATTCATTGTTTTTCATTTCCAAAAAATTAACATTTATTCAATAAATGGATCCATGCCATTAAAATGATGTGATATTTCACTGAAAAGGCTTTGGTATATCTCAGAGGAGGCCTCTTCCAATCAACTGAAATGTACTTATTTCAACTTCTAACATCAATTTGTTTGTTACTCCAAGCAGAAAGACAAATAAATTTAGACCTTGATTCAAACTGAATTGAATGGATTAATTAAAATGCTCTTCTTTCTTTTGTCATCAGGTTTGGAAGAGAAATAAATTACTTACCTAATTCTATTTCATAATCATCATAATCATCATTAGCCATGACACCCAGTGGTGCCTTGGGCAGCAACAAAGTCCATCCACTTCAACCTATCCTGAGCTATCCCAGCTTGCCCCATATATTCTCTCTCTTCTTCCACAGGTCTTCCTTTCCTCCTTTTGCCATCCCGGTTCCAATATAGCGCTATTTTAATGATGGATTGAAGGCCTTCTAAAATGACATGCCCAATCCATCTCCATCCCGTTTTCCTATTTATTATTCCCATGTCTTTTCAATGTATCTTTAATAGATGCCAGCCTTGTTTGTAGGATAAGAGATAAAAACAAAAATCAGAGTTATTTATATGGCCTAGTGGTTAGGCAGTTGACTTTGTCATTCTATTTTGATTCATAATCGGACTAATACCCTTGGGAAAGGTATAAATCCCCACATTCCCTCCAGCTATGGGTTAAATAGCGAACATAATGTTATTAAAAAAAAACTGTGTATAGAATGATTGTTATTGGCATTAAATGACTTAAAAAGGGTGATATGCCATAAAACAAAGAAACAAGACATATGTCAGCCATTGATAGAGATTTAAACAAACTAGAAATGAATTTGATAAATTCTTTGATTTAAAATAAAAAAAAAAAAGTTTTGGATCTTTCTAGATTAGTTTATCTCGGTTTCTAGTTTATTACTTTTGGACCCTGAAGGCCATTATATTGGCTTGACAAAAAAATGTATTTTTGTGTTGAATGGTTCCATGCTATTTTCTCTATTTCACAAAGGAATAATAAAGATTGGATACTTTTTAGACAGAATAAGTAATTATGTGTAGAGTGGCTCTGTGGTATCGTCTTTATTTTTGCATGGGAAAAATATAGGTTGTTTAATTTTTAGACAGGCTTTGTATAGAAAAATAATATTAAAAATCTTTAATAGAGCACAGAACATGCACACATTTACCAAACTGCGGTGTGTTGATAGAATTGTCTTAGAAAAATTACCTTCTTTTTTTGGCGATACAATGGTTTAAACATTTTTTAATACTTTTCTCATATTCATGAATGGTCACCCATCTTGCTACTGACCAGGCTTGACGTTGCTTAACTTTGGTTATCTGAGGAGAACCAGTGTCCCTAACGCACCTTGATCGTATAATTCATTTCATCAATATTAGAGTGGAGATTGTTGCTTAAAAAATCTTTTTTAAAAAACACAAAGAAGATACAAAGAAGCGTTTTTGAATTGAAAATGAATAACAGAGAAGCATTTTTGAAGTTTAATGAAAATAATTCATTTTCAAACACGATGCGTTTTTAAAAAACAAATATTGGCAAGTCCCAAGGGCTGGGCAAAGCCGGGCATCACTTCTAGAATTTTGATAATTTTGATTGTCACAACTCGGCATTTAAACATCTTTTGTTTACTCTACTTTTATTTTAATTTCTTTAGAGGAAGAAATTGATTGTGTGAGTCCAACCCCCAAAAAACTGGTTTGCTACTATCTTCCTCGGGCTGATCTCCTCAATGTGACGGACATTGACCCTGACCTTTGCACCCATCTTGTGTTTGCACATGCAAAAATTGAAGACAACAAACTGACTGAAAACTCTCCGGCAGATTTAAAACTTTATGGGAAAATGGTCAGCTTGAAACGGGTGAATCATGCACTCAAAGTTCTTCTTTCCGTTCAACGTGGTTTTCCAACTTTGATCAATTCTGATGAAAATGTTTATGAAAAGTAAGTTTTATTAAAGCACTACCACCTTGCATCAAAAACCCTCCAGAACATATTTTATCACTGACTACTTCATCCGTTCACCATTTAGTTGGCTTATTCTATTCAGTGTTCACTACGACTTTCTTCCTTTTTTAACACTTAACTTTGTGTTCTCTGATTAACTGACAATTGACAGCCTCTTTCTTTAACTAACAAAAAACAAAAATATGCCCTATAAACAAGATACTTAATGCTTCTTTTCTTGCCCATATTTTATTTACAAACCTAATTTTTTTACCTGATTCGGAAATAAAATAACAAAATATTAAAATCCTTTTTTTTTGTTATTATCTGCCAAATGTGAGTAAAACTGACTGTTTAATGGGTGGTGCAGCAGCACAGGATTGACAGACCAGAAAATGTGCAATGGGATAAATGATAAACTAAAAAAAGGCCAAACAAAATTGTAATTTGGCTTTTTTTATATATAATTATTTATATTGACATTTATTTATATCAAATGGAAAAATAAGATAAAAATTTCTTTAATTGATTTTTTCTCATGCTTGGTTTTATTTTCTTCCAATATCATAAGTTTTATTTTTACTTAGGCATTAGAAAAGGTTTGTGTTTCAAACAATTTAAAATTCTTAAATAAAAAAATTATTCCAAAACTAATTTGAAAAAAAAAAGAGATATGTCTAAAAACAATATGAATCATTTACTAACACCTGAGGAAGACTGAAGGTTAATTTGGGCAAAATGTAGTGAAACAAACAAGGATGAGGACAATAGTCCAGTTAATGCTTAAAAAAAAACATTCCATATTTAATTATTTTATTTCATAAAATTTTTCGTAATCCTTCGGATGAGGTTTGATAAATTGTATAACTATTTTTGCAGACTGTTGTCCTCATCTTTATTATCGTTTTTTACACGTTTCAGGTGTTCTTCCTCAGGAACCTTCTAGTTGTAGGAGTTCATACCAGAAAGGTGTTAAATATGTGTTTCTTTTGGTTTTTTTTAACACCTGTCCAGAAAACCAGATTTAACACTTCTCTGGCATGAACTCATGATTACAAGAAGGTTCCTGAAATAGAACACCTAAAGATGGCCAAAGGGTTTATTGGCTGAAACATTGTGTAAAAAAACAATAATAAAGATGAAACAGTCCAAAAAATAGCTGTAAAATTAATCATTTAATTAGATTATTTGTATTTCTTAGATACATTATTCATTTTATATCAATTTTTATGAAGAAGAAAAAATTCCTAAGTGTTTTTTATATTATTATTATTATTTGCATATGTTTTTGTTTTTTTCTTTTTTCCTTAAAAAAAAAATAAAAAAAAAAATCTTTTTTTCTTTAATTAAATTTTTTTTCTACATATTTTTTTTTTTTTTTTTTTTTTGAATAGATTTTACAAACAAGCCATTAGTTTTCTTCGTGAATATGGATTTGATGGAATTGACTTAGACTGGGAATTTCCTCCTGCACAAGCCAAAGTGAAATTCTCTAATTTTATTGTTGTAAGTTTGGATTTTTTTTCTTTTTTGAATATTGTGGAAAATGTGTAATGATCAAACTTTAATGACTTCAACTCAATCGGAATAAAAATAGAGCAACAAAATTTTATTAAGAAAGAATTTCTCAATGGAAACATCGCTTGCAGAAACATATTGAGTTAGGTGGATCTTATGTAGAAAAAATAATTGTGCAACTTCTAAAAATAAAGTTCTTGGCTCCGATGTAACTTTCCTTAATAAAAAAAGCTGAACCTCAGTAAAATGAATTTGATTGTAGTAGTAATTTATCCAAAATCAGTAATAGCAGCAGCAGGTAGTAGTGGTATCATATTAGTAGTGGTAGTAAGTAAATCCAGTAAAGGCAACAGTACATTCACAAGACAGGTCTCTAGTCGGAGATTTCTTTTTTTAAAGTGAGAAAAACTGTTGAATTGGGCCTCTTAAAATAGAGGAATTATCTCCTTCCCATTCTGTGATTAGGTTAAATTTACCCTCCATAATTAATGAGATAGTCCAATCTCCACGATCATACCCAATATCTATTAAACCAAAAAAAATGCAATAAGTTTTTCTTCATCTTTGTCTTAACACAAAACAATTAAAAACTACAAATTTTAACCCTTTTTTTAATTTTCTGAAAAAAACAAAATTTTTTTTTTCATTTTTTTGTTTTTTAATGAAAAACTTTTCTTACAAAATTCATTTGTTTATTTTTTCTCTTTTAAACGTCCTTTATGTTTGTTTGTTTTTTTTCTTCAGGGTTTTCGAAGGGCAATCACAAAAGAGTCAAGGTCTTGGCAAAGAACGCCTTTATTATTGACAGCAGCTTTACCAAATTCAAAATCCAAAATCAATAATTATAACATGTCTATTCTTGCTAAGTAAGTAAACATAAACAGCTTTAGTTTAAAACTTTTCTTGGGGAAAAATAAGTTCCATATTTATTGAGATTTGATGAAAATGTCAATTTAAGTTGGATTTAATAGAGCGAAAAATTCATTATATTTTTTTGTTTGTTGTTCACAAGCAGCGGCAAAACCTGGCATTGCCCACACAAATCAGAAAATTTTACAGATTGCTAAATATATAAAAGTATGTAATACAAAAATTATTAGAAAAAACAAAAAACAAGAATATTTATTAATGCCAATGCATTTTGGATATTTTTCCTTCTTAAAAATATCCAAAACACATCAGCACTGATATATATTTTCTGGGTTTTTCTAGTAATTTTTCCATCGCATATCGTCGGCATTTATTTCCCATTTTTCTATCATATATTATTATTATAATTGATGGAATTTAAATTCCAACAGTATGATATAAATGAACCGTATTAATATTATGAATGATAATTTTTAATTGTAATTAATACAATTCATTTCTCTATTTAATATTGTTAGAATTTTAAATTCCATTAATAATAATATATACACATTGTTTGTAAAGTTTTGTAAGATCAAAATTTATGGTGAGCGATTAAATTGCTTGACTACCAAAATTAACATAAAAAAATATGAATGTTCCTGTAGCTTATAACATAATGTCAAACAGCTGTTCCGATTTTTCTGAATCCAGTGGCATAGCTAGTTAATATCACATGGGGTCGTCCGATTAAATGTCACTCCAACTGACACCAACAGCTCTCCATGCTGAATGGACCAAACACTTCTGAAATAGATCGGATGAACCCATTAATAAACTGGTGGGGCAACACCCCCCCCTATTGTACTATTGATGAACTTTGATTATTGGATGTGTATAATGACTTATGATATTGTTTTTTTTATTCTGAAAATACAAAATGTTTCATAATAATTCTATTGTTTTTTCATCTTTTTTTTGCAAATAGAAATCTTGATTTTGCCTCCGTCATGAGTTACGATCTGCACATGTTCATAAAAAATGTGGACAATATCACCGGATATAACAGCGCCCTCTATCCACCAAAAAGAGAAAATCAGCTTTATAGTGTAGTAAGTACTTCATAATGAAATAAATGACATTTATTTCTAAACTTCTTTCAAATTAATTAATAAAGTCTTCTACTTTTGTTAAAGACCATTAATTATGCATATGGTACTGCAGTTTTTCTTACTAATTGTGCATATATATATATATATATATATATATATATATATATATATATATATATATATTTATCTGTA
>JAUZSX010020157.1:0-21450 GCA_034780655.1 Idiosepius hallami
ATCAGACATAGCTGTCGGTCTGATGACTGCGTAGGCAAGAAACTGACAGTCACCGAAGTCTGTTGACTCCGTGTCTACGCTTAACATATATATATATATATATATATATATATATAATAAATAAATGAACTGTATGAAATAAAACGGTCAAAATTTAATATCTATTTAACATTAGACTTTATAACCAGGTGCTTGAGAGCCCAAGAAATATGGTAATTCTATCATGAGTTAAAAAGAAATATTAAAAATGGTTATGAAAAGCACTTGAATTCTGATAAACAAAAAACGTTTACTTACTGGTGGAGGTGGTCCTTTTGATTCCACTCTGACTGACTTAAGCATATCAAGAAGAGGCTCATCTTTACTTTTTAATTCTTCATCAGGTAAATCAATATCTAGAATAAATTGAATTTAATGAAGTTAGTGTCATACAAGATGATATCAGGTGAAATTAGACATTAAAAAAAAATCAACTTTTAGACAATAAACATATTTAGTGATGTATATGAAATTCTAAAGACCAGCCAGAAAAGTAAACTTCAAAAAAATGCTTATGATGTCTAAATTGAATTTTACCACATGAAATAGAAAAATACACAAACATTATATAATGTGTGTGTGTATGTGTGTATAATATTAGCAAGAAGTAATTTAAATCTCAATATTGTTGCCAATATAAAACGTTACTGCTTCATTTTCGCTATTTTAAAGTACTTATAAATTTTTATGGAACTACACGCAAAGAATACATAGGGAATTTTATTCTAACACCATACAGACACCAGTGGGGAGCCGGGATGGGGCAGTGGTAAAGGCTTGGGTTCTGGAATCTTATTATAAGTTCAAATCCCTATCAAAAGCATTTCATTCACAATTAGCTGTCTTTGGCAGATGATGCCAGTTAACTTGGCAGAGTAGCTCATCTAAGTGTAAAGATAACACTGATACCAAAAGCCGGGTGGATGAGAGAAACTCATATAAATGAAGGGCAACACTGATAACAAAGAGCCTAGGGATATAATGAGCACATAATACTGACCTTGTGCCTAACATGGTTTATGCTCATGCTTAACCAAGTAGCTATAACTATATATATATATATATATATATATATATATACCAGAAATTGCCAGTAGCATTTCAATCTACTTAAGAACTGTAGTGACTGATTTCAGAAGGAAATCTTTTTGAGGGGAGGAATCCTCCATTTGTTATGACTGACCAGGACCGTGCTTAGGGCCCTAGCCGACCCTGCAATTGGGGGGGGCGCAAACTCTCAAGGGGCCCCAAAACTTCTTGGCTTCACAGATCTTTAGTAATTCAAAACATTACCAAATTAATTAATTATTAGAATTAACTAGAAAATCATTATCCTCACTTGAAATATATATCTATCAATCCATCCATCTCTATCTTTCACCCAATATATATATGTATATGTGTGTACATATGGTCTTTGATCGAAAGCTCCAGTATGTTGCGGGCGGGGGGATACCTTTTTCCATATAACTACTAACCAAGCTCAACATGGCTTAACTTTGGTGATCTGATGGGAACCAGGGTCTTCAACGTGACCTGATGGTATCTTGAATGGAAGTGATTGATTACAGGGTAATTTTCAATTATCTTCGGATCTTCGCAACATCACTTTAGGAATGCTTTCTTTCCTCTAACATTTTTACCTTAAAGGTTGGTGGGTCCAAAGGTCTATCACTCCAGATTTTTTTTTTATTGTGACTTAACCTTCATTTAAGGTAGAAGAAAAAAAGGCAAACAAATGCCAATACTCCCATAAATGTCCAAGTGAAAATGTTTCACATTTGTGTAAATTCGATAACAATTAAAACCATTTAGAAAATTATAAGAAATATTATTTGTCGCTGTAAATAAAATGGCTAAATTGTAAGTCAGTAAAGGCAAGAAGCCCAAATTTCAGAATTCAATTTGTGGATTACGATTTAAATAAATTATTACAAGAAAATATTTTCACGAGGGAAAGTTCTGAAAAAAATTTCTTACGTTTTTGGTTCCTTCTAAATGGAGAGAGGACTAGGAGTTAAAAAGTGGAAATTTTCAAAACGTTTAAAACCGTTTGAGAGATGCTTAACTCTTTGGACTCTAAGAGACCGATATATCGGCCCTGACAACATAGGGCAAAAGAAGACACACCGATATTTTGGCTTTAATATGTTCCTCTAATATAACAACTCTGAGTGACTAGTTGGTAATTTTGATAAGTCGGGATTCAAAGGTATAAATTTTGGCCATACTCGCCTTGTCAATGAATGATTTATTCATGTTAACAAGTGTAATAAAAATATTTTAAAAAAATTGTAAAGCTCTTTCAGGTTTTTAATGGATTTTTTGTATGTTTTTGATTTTTTTGTTTTTCCACGCGTAAAAAATGAAAATTATATAATTTTAACAACAAACTACAGTTATATAACTTGTTACGTAAAGCCATCAATTTCAAAAAGAACAAAAATAAATTTTGTTCAGTAAAAAAATTGTTTTTTTTTCCGAAAAAGAAAAAAAAATTAAAAATCATTTTTAATTAACCCTTTAAACACTATAGAACCGATATATCGGCCCTGGCGACTTAAGGCAAAAAAAACAACACACACACACGACGATATTTTAACCTCCGACTTTGGACCCTGACTTAGCAATATTACCAAGGAGTCACTCAGAGCCTTTCTATTAAAGAACCATATAAGGGTCGAAATGTCAGTGTGTCTTTTTTTTTTACTTAGGTGACTAAGGCCGATAAATAGGCCCTTTAGGGTCGAAAGGGGTTAATAAACTTTCTTTTTTTTTTAGTTAAGTGACAGAGTCGATTCAGTCATAGGTTTAATATCATGAAATGAAATAAATTAATGAAATAATTAATGAAATAAATTAATGAAATATAGAAACTAGCCGATAACTCGAATCAATAATGGATTTAGTGACTAATTTACAAAGAGAGCAAACTCAAACATCTAGGAATGGTACCCCAACGGACAACACCCCGGGAGAAAACACGACACAAACAATACAAAAGGTCAATTTTCAAAAAGTTGCAGTTCAAAATAAATTTTTGGTAAAACTTAGTTTAGAGAGAAAAAAAATTTTTTCTGTAACAAATAGCATTAATATCACGTAAATAAATATAATCCTAAGAAAAAATAAGTGTTTTTATTTCTAAAACTCACCTTCTATTAAAATTTGTCCTTGGCTAGATTTGTGACGAGGAGCGACTTTTGGTTTTTCCGATTGTTTTTCAAGTTCTTTGTGAACCCTTGATTCGATATTAAAGTTTTTAAAAGGTCTTTTAAGTGCAGACCTAGCAGCTCCCATTATTTACGGAGAAATAATGTTAAAAGAGAAAAGTCAGTTTAATAAAATAAACAGAAAGAAATCATTTCCACGATAAAAAGCGCGTGGTCGATTAACGAAAATTGATATTTCCTGTTCCGCCGGTGTACGTGCAAATATGTCTCCGTTTATTATTAGACCGACGACTTGAAAATAAATCTAGTAAAATCAAATAAACAAAAATTTTGTTTTCTTCTTTGGACCTGATATTTTCCGATTTCTTTTGGGTTCATATTTAAAAAATTAGCGAAAATATTTCTTCTTTAGGAATAAATAAAATAGTTTAATACAACAAACTTTAACTTCTCTTTTTATCATAAACCCCATTTTGACCACGTGTTTTTATTTTATCATTAAAACCATTGTTGGCAATTCTTTCTTTTTAATTTTTAAATATTATTTCGTTAAACCTTCTAAAGAAATAAAATAAATTGAACAATCTATTTTCGTTTGATTATTTTCATCCCTCCTCCAAAATTATTTTTCCTTCTGCCACCACCATTTGCAATGAATGTACTTTTGCCAGCAATGAATCAGGTTGACCAATTTTGCAATCAGAGTGCATTTTATTATTTAAGGATTATACTTATTTAATCATATTTCTATTTTATAATATCAATATATTTCTAACAAATTATTCTTCTAGGAAAGAACTCTTTAATGAAAATACATTTTTCATTTTCTTTGTTTTAACTAAATTCCATCTTGAATAAGTGAACCACAATTTTGGTTGTCTCTAAAAATTTATTAACGCAACAAGTAATCCTGCCAAGCTATCAACGTCTGTAAATGCTAAGAGAATAACTTATAAACAATGTACATGTAGAAAGCAAATATATTTGCTGTATATATTTATTTATGTCATAAATTAAAAAGGAATTTATTTTCTTGAAGAAAAAGAAAAAAAAATATTTTATTGATTTCTCTTAATGGAGAATTGCTTTTTTTTTTTTCCTTAAACCAAATTGAAAATTTTATTGATTGTGAAATTTTGTACAAT
The DNA here is from genome assembly GCA_034780655.1 of Idiosepius hallami. Classification (NCBI taxonomy): domain Eukaryota; kingdom Metazoa; phylum Mollusca; class Cephalopoda; family Idiosepiidae; genus Idiosepius; species Idiosepius hallami. Next base: position 4,358 of record JAUZSX010020157.1, read on the forward strand.
ATTTTTCAAGTTTCCTTTACAACTTTCTAAAAATATATATTAGGTTGGCAACTAAATTCTTGTCTTTTTGTTTAAATCTATTACTCTTTTCATTTCAAGAAAGAAAGCGAAAAGTTAAGGCAATATGTGTGAGAGAGAGAACAAAAGAAAGGGGTGTGTATAATACAGAATTATAGTGTGTGTGTGTGTATGTGTGTGTGTGTGCTTGAAAAAAAATATAGTTAAAAAGTGAAATAAATTATATAAGAGGGAAAGTGAGGAGTATAAACTCAGCCCCAAAAATGGCAAGAACTTAGTTCCCAACCCAATATTTAACTCCCCAGAGATTCTAAACTAGTAAGTAATAGATTATTCATTGTGTGACCAGCACTTATGGTTGAGAAAAAAATCAATCATTGATGGCAGTAAATATTGTCACATTGAATAAAGAGTAAATTGTAATTGGTTAGATTTTGCGGCAAAATTTGTGGATTGAAATTGAAACAAATTAATCAAAGCAACCAAATTTTAATTGGGAAAAGTTACGGAAAAATTCATTTGATTTATTACACAATTTAAAAAAAAAAAAAATAGCCACCGCTTTTACAGGCTATTAAAACTGATTTTTTTTTCATTGATAATATGGCTTAAAATTATGTTTTAATCATTACACTTTTATACCAAACCATTATGAGATTCATTTACCAAGAAAAAAAGACTAGCAAAACAAAAACAAAACACAATGTACTTTTAATTAAGCAAACATTTAGGTTCACAAATCAGAGTTCAAATGAAAATTTGAAAGCGGGTGGGAAAAATCAAAATTAAAAACCTAAATAATGATTATTTGATTTTATCCCTTTCAACCCTAAGGGGCCAATATATTGGCCTTGGTAATCATAGGCAAAAAAGACACACCGACATTTAATATGTTTTTTTGTTAGAAAGGCTCTAAGTGAATACTTGGCAATATTGCTAAGTCAGGATCCATAGTTTGAAGTTGAAATATCGTTGTGTGTATGTCTTCTTTTGCCATAAGTTGCCAGGGCCAATAATTCGGTTCTTTAGGGGTTAAAGGGTTAACGAGGAAAAATTTAAGAGTTTTTTTTTTTTGTTTTGTTTTTGTCGTTTATTTTTTTTATTATCTTAGATGATATTTCTTTATTTCTTTATTGATTTTTTACTTTTGTAGGTTTTTTAAATTCCAAAAGAAATAACAATGATGAAAAAGTTAAAAAAAAAAAAAGATCTTTCTACATCAGAGATTCACAAATGGTCGATTAAAATTGAAGAGGAAAAAATAAAATATTTGTAAAATTAATTAAAGTCCTGTAAAGCATTGTTGGCTTTCAACAAAAGGTTTGTTTTGTCAGCAGAGGAAAGTTCATTTAATGAATTAATTACATTGTCTTTATAGCATTTTTTCCCCATACTTTTCCGGGCTGATCGACGCACAGGTGTGACAATCACAGTAGAATCCACATGGCTGTCAATCCTATATTAAATAAATAAATATCATATAATTAAACCTTCCTTTTCATATAAACACAAAATAGTCTGCAAGTAAATATGGTTTTCATAAGTGTCCATAGTTTTTTTCAATTGTTATAAAATATATTTTTTATTATTATTCTTGATAAGAAAAAAAAAGGAAATTTATGTGGAGGCAATTCTCTAGAAAATGTAAATTAACTTTAAATGATGCCGGGGTAATGCCAGGTAGCCTTGTTATTAAATATAAAAGTTAATAATAAACTATAGTTATTTTTATGAATTAATTATTATTATTATTATTATATAAAAAACTAAAAAATAAAAGTGGTATGATGCAGGCTTCCCCTCTAAAAGTGAGTTCATATTTCAAGGTCAAACCTTCTTGTTAATCACAGATAAATGTCACACCCATTTGTGGTAGACAAGAACGTTTGACCTTAAAATATTGCACCATTAAACCACATAAAAAATGGAATCAAGCATCAAAATGTCTTTCATATTCTTTATTATTCTTATAATAAATAATCACCCATGTGTAAAGACACTCAGATTGCCTTCATTAGTTTTATCTTAAAATTCTGATGCTCTACCAACTGAGCCACAAAGGCTGTAATAACAAAGAAACTGGCGTCATAATCATGTCATCAAATATACTTCATTTTTAATGTCATTTATTTATTCATAGTAATTTATCAACTTTTGTAATGTCAAAACTCATCATTTTTAACGGCCATGCATATTAAGATTTCTAATAAAATACAAAGAGCTTTTTTGGTTTCTCTTAAGAAGTCTTAAAAAATAAAAATAAAAAGTTAAATAAAACGCAAACTGACCTTTCTTTAAATGGGGTTGTTTTTTGGACTGAAAATTTAATGACAGAAGACTTTGTGCATCTCAAGAATCCCGGAGTTGTTGGAGGAACAGGAGTTTTGTAGCTCATATCATCACTCTCATAGTCAAAAATACTATCCATTGTAACAGGAGATTGAGATGGACTATAATCAGATTCTTCGTCATTCATTTCAATTGAATTATCCAATTCATCATCATCTTTAGAAACAGCCATTTTTTCAGGAATAGCAGACATTTCAATGTCATTAGTGTCATTAGTAAATGTTATCACATCTTTTATCATTTGTGGCATTGCATGAGCAAGCCTTTCCATTGGCTGTTGAAATAAATAAATGAAAAACTTTAATTAAAACAAAACTTGTTTTTATTTTTTCGTAAAAGAAATCCTACTCAGAATTTTCACTTACAAATTATTGATAATTTCTTATCAATTACTTTTGTCTTCTCCTCCCCCACCATCTCATCTCTTTATATTTTTTTTTATTTTTCTTTTACCCATCAACTTTTATGAGTTCATTTAAGTCTTTTTATTGGCATTTTTCTAGATTCAGATTTTTTTTTTTTTTTTAGTTCTTTCAAAAATTGAAAGATATTCTCTGTATTATTGTATTCAAGTAGATTTTTCATTTTAGCGTTGAAAAGGTTCTATCGATTGCAAATGCTCTATATTCTATTAGGATGTGTCTGACTGTGAGAGGTGTTTGGTATGTTCTACATTTTGCTTGTAGTTCTTTGTTAAGAATGTGTGAGATTGGTGTGTCCAATACAAAGAAGATAACTTGCTCTTTCTTGGAATTTTTTGAAAACTAAAGTGTGTTTATTTACTTTGGATTCCATTTGAAATTTATTTTGAGTATTTTGGTTCCAGTCAGCTAGCCATTTATTTTAAAGAAATTCATAAAAAAAAACAAAAAAAAAAAAAAAGATACTCACTGTAGCTCCATGTTTCATTGCATTGCTAAATACTTCAAGAAGGTTATCCATATCTTTATTAATAACATAAACACGAGCTTTTAACAACCAAAACTCTGCAGATTTCACTGCTGCTGTTGGTAAACGTTCTTCAATTTCTTTCAACCAACGCATGATATTTGTGACAGGGCAGCCCTAAATACAATAAATAAATTGTATTCTGATTAAAAAAGATTAGGAAAAAAAAAAACTTTCAAAAAGTCAATTCAATGCTTAAATAAGACACTAAACTAGAAATAGATTTTCCTTTTACATTTTATTTTGGAAGAATCCTTGAGATGAAGCTTGATCATTTGCATACCAATTTTCTAGATTATTCTCATTTTGATGATTTTATACATATATATTCCATACACAAAATAATAAAAATCAGAATATATATATTAGCTAAGCAAAGACAGGGAGTCAACAGCCTTCCATAATGGCCAGTTTCTCGCCTGCGCGGTCATCGGATGACCGTGCAGGAGAGAAACTGACAGTCACTGAAGACCATTGACTTTGTGTCTTTGCTTAACTAATATACACTCTATCACTGATATTGAGCCTTCTAACTATGAATATAAGCAATTTTACTCTACAGATTAATATATATATATATATATAGATATGTGTGCGTGTGTGTGTGATTGAAAAATTAATTAGAAAAAACAAAACAAGAATATATTCAGTACCAACTGGGATTTGAACCTGTATAATAAGGTTCTAGATTCCAAGCTTTTGCCAGTGCTATAACCTCAATTTTATTAATGTCAATCTTCACAATCTTTCAAACAATGAACTCTTCAGCTCTCTTCGGCTGAAGAGCACAGTTATTAAAAGATTATGAATGGAACAAAAAAAAAATAAAAATAAAAAAAATAAAAGAAGCTCAAATAGTTTGACTAATGATAATCATTAAAATTTATCTCCAATTCATAAAAGCCAACTTACAGCATCCAGCAGAATTGTACATTCATGAATGACAAGCTTTAATTGATTTTGAACCTCTGCATCTTTTGCCGTTTCAGGAACAATCATATTATTCACAGCTTTTGGAGTGTCAAACTTTTCTTGTTTACATTCAGTAACAGGTTGTTTCTCCTCATCAAGCTTCTTTTTCTACAAAATACAAAAACAAGTGATGATCCCCAAAGAAGATAAAGACATGATAAAGAACCAAAATTTTGGATTTTACTTAATTTTCTTAATGGAGTTAAAAAAAGAAATTATTTCAATTTCTACCAAGATTTTTTAGTTTTATTATTTGCATTCTTTATTGCAATATTTTTGTTCAAGTTTTTTAATTTTTGATAAACTGTTTTAGATTTTATAATTTATAAATTTTAGCTAAATTACAAAGTAATCAATCAAGTAAAATAAATGTTTTGTTTTTAATCTGAATAAAACCCAAATGTTTAACAACCTACCGTATTTATTACTTACAAGGAACTTGGCACTAAGGTAATTTAGGAAGCTTATAATATACGAAATCAGTTAATGGTTTTCCTCTACTAAATTCAGTTCTAAAGCTTTCCTCTATTAAACTAGGTTCTAAAGCTTTTCTGTAAAGTAGTTAAGGAAGTCTATTTTATAGAAAGGCATTACCATTAATATGCAAATTTTAGTGGTCTGAATCTTTTTTTCTTTTTTTAATAACTAGGTTATGTAACACACATTGTGATTAATAAAGCCCTTACAAAGTGTTGATGTTACACTAAGATTTTTAAATCTATATCAAAATGAATCAGCACAACAAACCTGCATCATTATTTCATCTTTTGTCAATCTCCTTTTACAGCGAGGACCTTCATGATTAGGCGTTTGTTCACAGAAACATGAACTGTGTCGGTTGGTTATTGGAGCTTTTCCTTTCTTACGAAGCCACTCATTTATTTTCTCCCTATAAACAAGAAATAAAATTAATATTAGGCTCTCTCAACTGTTGTTATTCTGTTGGGGGCAGATGTGCGTTGTTCAAAACATCTGTGTCAGTCTGACATGACAAGATTAACAGTGATAAAAGGTACTATTTATCTCAATAGATGAAACAAACCCCAAACGTGTGTCATTATCAAGCAGGGATTTTCAACCTTTTTTTTTTTTTAAACCCTGGACCCTTTTTCTTTCTTTTTTAATCCTGATGGACCCTCTCATAGCTATTTGTCATAAAAATATATTCCATTTTTCACTAACATAGATTTTCAGGTTTTCATAAACAAAGAAATATAATTAAGTTTTTTTTTTATATGAAAACTCATTTAATATAAAAAGTATTCTACAACAGTTAATGACAATAATAACCATTAAGAGTGGGTTTTTCTTTAGGAAACCCCGAAATATCATTGTTGACCCCTAATTTGTTATATTTTGCCTGTGGACATGCAGAAATATACCATGGACAGTAAGGATCCATGTGGATCCTGGTAGAGAACCACTGTTCTAAAGTATTTAAGAAATATATTGCTTCATTTATGAACTTGTTCATTAGAAGGCATTACTTTTAGATTCACCCTCGTATTATCAACTATATAACAAAAAATAGTTTTGAACAACCTTGAACTGGAACTAACCTTTTTTCCTCGACACTTTTCACTGCATTGTGAGAATATGGTTTAATTGAATGTTCAGAAGTTACAAATTTCACAGATCGCCGTTTAAACTTCATAGAATTTGCTTCTTGTGGATGAGAAGAGTCTTTTGCGATTCCTGCCTTGTTATAGATAGAAGGAATCTTCAGGGTGTTTGGTGTTCCCAAATTGGTCGATATCAACATGGTTTTCAACTCCTTTTGAAAAGGGAGCTTTTCGTTTTTTACAATGTTTGATTTCGGATTAATCTGATCAGCAAGAGGTCTCTTCTGAACTGTAGGGTCACCTGTTGGTAACCTTTTTTTAAAATCAGGGTCTAAGGTTTTGCGCCTCACCAAGTTCGAATCCGTCCGACTGGGAACATTTTTAATGTTCAAAGATTTTCGTTTTCCCAAAACATTTGGTTTATTCTCTTTTGATAATAAATTGTCTTTTGAATTGGGACTCGTTTTGGAGATTTTCTTCATTTTGCCATTTTGAGCCAAGTTGGTTCGTGGTACAGCAAGCGATAAACGGTTTTTGGATTCCATGTGTTTCTGGTTTTCAAAACAAACTGAATGTCTTCTGGAATCGAATCAGAAAGAAAGAAAAATTATAACAATGGAAAAGAATTAATGTAGTGCTTTATGGTGCGAGTAAAACACTTGCATTTGTCAGTGATTTTTCCAAGTGATGATTAAAAACATTTTAACACTTATCTTTTGGTGACCGTTTTTTTTTAACAAACAATCTTACAAATACTGAATGAAAAATGTCTTTTCCACCATTTTTTTTTAATCAACAGAGCAAATTAATAAAACTATGAAAGATTTAATAGAATAGAAAATAAGTATAAAATAATATAATTTATTTTATTAACAAAGTCGTTCAAAACAAGTGTGTGTGTGTGTGTGTGTTTTTATTTAACAATATTAAACCTACCGAAATTAAAACATATTTTAAAATTTTAAGGGAAGATAAAGAACTTAGTTACAAAGTAATATTGATAATAGTTTTTTTGCCCTGCACAAACCAGGAACAAATTTTAGATTTTGATAAAACCTGAAAGTAAATTGCAATGTAAATTTTTCTTATAATAACAGACACAGAAATTATAAGTGCATCTAACAAAATAAGAAAGCTTTGACCAAATACTCTTTCTCATAAAAAAAAAAAGAAAAAAGACAAAACTCTGAACATGCATTCTAATTTTGATTTTTCAGAGAATTATAATAGAAACCATATTAAGTCTTTATTTATCAATATAAAAAAGTTACAGCTTCTTTAAAAAAATAAAAATAATAAGACTGAGAGAAAACTTAAAAAAATAAGAAATAAGGAAATTTTTTTTTTAATTGACAATTTTTCAGCATAATGAATACTGGATATTTCCTCTTTACTTTATATTTGACTATTCATAGAAATGGAAAAATAACTTAGAATTAAAAATGATTTATACATTGCTAATTAAAAACCTTAAAAATGAATAATCTCTAATTCATCAATCAGATTTTAATCAATAACATTAAATTCAATATCACATTATTGTATAAAAGAAATATTTTTTCTATCTTTGTACCAACTTCATTCAAAATTACAAATACCCTAAAAATTACTTTAATAGAAAAAAAAAATTCTTACCAAAAGAAAACAAAAAGTTCTTCACACAAACTGAATTGGAAGACTTACTAGATACAAAAGAATTTTATTATTAAGTGATTTCAAATTGGAAACATTTCAGGACCAAAGGTTTGAAATGATTAACCTTTCATCATAAACAATCAAAACTAAAAGTTCAAAGTAAACAAACAAACCAGTATACACAAGTAAGGAATGAAGATTAGAAACTTATTTTAAATGGATTAAACATTTTTCTGGGATAGCCACAAATAAGTTTTTTTTTATGGCCACAAATAAGTTAAAATTAACTATAAAAAAAAGAAATACATAAACTAAATGTTATGACTGAATAAAACATTTTTATAAATAATTTGGTAGTTCTATAAATTGTCTATTATTATTAAAAAAACATATTCACTTATAATATTGTTGTCATATAATTTCCATTAAATGTAATATAAACTAAATTTCCTTTAAATTGAAGAGAAAAAACAAAAATTAATGAAAAACTATCATATATTTTATTATTTGAAAACATATACTTTCATGGAAATGGCTATGAAAATCTATCAATAATTCCATACTATTATGAGGCAGTGGTTTTGTATGTTCAGCTTATTTTCAAATAGGACATACAGCAGAAACCTAAGTCAAAACAGATTGGTCAACAACAGAGAGACAAATAATTAAAAGCAACAGTATGTTAAGAGGCAAGTTAAAAAATTCTGTGGAAATATACATCCCATTATTAAGATCTAGAATCCAGAAAATAATGACATTCTCCATTCCAAACCCTTCTATCCCTTGTTCTTAAAAAAAGTGTGGTATTTTTATCCAGTAATTGAAAACAAGAAGAAACTTACTTCAATTTTGTAACGCCTGAAAACCTGGTCACTTTTGATGAAGTTGGTTTCTTTAAATCCATTTTCTCTTTTGACTTCTGGGTTCTGTAAGATTCCCATTTTTGTAGATATTCTGAAAAAAATAAATAAATAAATAAAATATACGTCTTTAAAATAAGTTCAAAGCAACGACTATCTTAAATGATTTTGATGGAGTTTTTTTTTTTAATGACCAAAAAAAGCGGTCATTTAATGCTGAATCAAGTTATTTGGGCATAGTTTTTTTTTAAAGTTTGGCTGGTGTTTGTTCATTTTACTTTATGTAGGGTGAAAAAAAGTTTTAACCAAGTTTTATGATAAGTGCCCTTGTCTGTCAGAGGAATAGTCTAAACCAAACTGCTTTGCCAATTTTTTATCAAGAGACTTGAAATTTGATATTCAAGGTATTTAGACCAGATGAAAAATTTTTAAGCAGAAAAAAAAAAAAATAGCTCCTAAAGAATCAAACTTGAAAAATTGGATTATTGCGATTGCGGGCCGGACCTGCATTTGTGTCTGCTGGTCATTAGAGAGTGTTAATATTTAGCTTTGAAAAAAATATGTCAGTTTTCTTGTACAAAAAAAATCTTTGAATAACAAGAAACATACATCACATGGGCACAAAAAAGGAACATTAATGCAAATGCACCCCGTTCCAACTAAGCATGCACGACTCACGCATGAGCAATATTACTAGTAAACAGTGTCCCAGGATTACCGCAAGTGGAGAATGTACTCTCCAACAAACCTTAAATGGAATATTGGTAAAAGCTTGTGGATAGGAATACTTTTTTTTTTAGCTTGCTTGTATCTTTCTCACTTTTTTATGAAGAGATAACGAGATAAGTAAAGTACCGCTTCCTTCATATACTCTGCCCGAATGCCACTCTTTTATGTCTCTCCACAACTCGGTATTTTGCGCGTGTATACTGGGGTCTTGAAGGTCCACAAAATTTTCCGAGTTATTTACGACATAGTGAGTGTAGTGAGTGAGCGCACTCACTGCAATTTTTCGAGGGGACATTTTTTGAGACTATCACCGGCAAACGGGCCCAAAACGAAACATTTACCCAAAATTTAAAGACTGATTTTTTTTTAATATTTTACTAATTTCTAGCTATTTGAGAAAAAAAAAAAACACCCAAACATAATTCAGTTTTTGTTATCACATCAAAATATTCCAATCAGGGGTAATTAATTCGCTAAAAACATTGTTATGATGTACTTTTTAAACTTTAATTTGCGTGTGTGTTCTCTTTCCTGCTAGTGATTATTATTATTATTATTATTATATTGAGGACCCTCTATTAATCTTTATTGACCTTTTTTATTATCATTTATTTTTTGACAGTTTTGCAGTTAATAAATATAAACAATTATGGATAAAAGTAAACAAATATAAACTCAAACTAGTATGGATTACACGCATCCGCCTTGGTCATTCATTTTACGCAAAAATAAAATAACTGGATTGGAATCATAACATTCCCAGGATTTAAATTATTTGACCGACACGGCTACACGTGATGACATTTATTTCAACAGATAATATTGATATGCACTGTTAAGGTTTTTTTTTTAATTATAGAATAAATAAAAAGAATATTGGATATCTTTATTCAGTAAGTACTTACTTCGATATCAAGTAAATAAAATAGTACTACTTTTAAACGAGAGAACTAAGAAAAATCACTGAAGATTATTAACTACTAAGAATATAGAAGGCATTCGCTAATGACTACTTTATCATCAATCATCAATTTAAATAAAGAAAAGGTGATTTATGTAACGTTGATATAAGCATATAAAGAATTTAAAAAAATGTAAATTTCAAATAAATTTAAATGAACGGACCTTTCTTTTTTGCCTCGACATCCATCTTTTTCGGTTTGTTTGTTAAACGTTTAATTTGATTTTGGCGGAAGTTTGAACTTTTAATTCTGATTGGTTGTTGTTTTTAGATTAACGAGTTATCTGCCCTTGAAAAGAGAAATAACGATCGTTTTTTTTTTAAATTAGCCAAAGTAAAATTAAAAGGTAGAAAATAAAATGGTAAAACTGGAAGTAAGCATTAAAAAAAAAATTATATATATATATATACTTTTTATCAATTTTATTTTTGGCTGTCTTGTCTTCAGAAGAAAAAAATTATTTTTAATCAAAGTGGAAGTGGTTGAGAAAACTTTTGAAAAGTATTTTGTATAAAACCATCAGAAAATTTTCTGTATCTTTTATTACCAAGGGAAATTTAGTTGCTATTATTAATAATTAATTAACAAATTAATAATTAATTCGTTATTTCAATCTTTATCTACATTTTGGATGCTGAAAGTTAGGCTTGCTTTGATCTAAAATCTGACCGATTAGATTTCAACTTTTTATTCACTTTAAAAAAAGTGAAGTGAAAATGCACCACTCTCCTCCACTGATTTTATTATTATTGTGTTGCTAAAATTGAATTCTCGCAAATGTGCAACATCTGCACTTGGAGAAAAAATCTTATGATATTCAGGGTAGTTTTGAAATTTGGTTTGCCTCCTTTTATTCTTCTACCTTAAGTGTAGGTAGGTCACAGAGTAAAAAATCTGGAGTGATAAAGGTCTTTAGGCCTACTGCCTCTTTATAATCTGTCAGTTTTATTTCCTTAGTCAATTTCCTGATAATTTAACCCTTTAAACCCAAAAGAAAAATATAACGACCCCAGTGATTTACGACAAAAGAAGGCGCATATACGATATTTCAACTACTCTTTGTACCCTGACTTAGCAATATTACCAAGTAGCCTCTCAGAGCCATTCTATTAAAGGACCATATAAGAGTCAAAATGTCAGTATGTTTTTTTTTTTTGCCTTTGGTTACTAAGGTCGATATATCGGCTTTTTATTTTTATTTTTTTAATTATTAATGGGGAAGAGCACACACCACTAGCACCAGTCAGGAGACACCCAAACCCGACTTTGATCCTTAAAACAAATTATTTTGGATTAAATTTTATTTTTTTTAAGCAAAATAATTCATTTTTAAATAGGAAATTGATACGGCTGTGACAACATGCTTTTATTAAAGAATATTCTTGTCACAGCCTTAATAACCTGGGCTGAGACAAAAATATTCTTGGATAAAAGCATATTGTCACAGCCCTACTAATAACTACAAAATTAAAAGAAATAGTGTTGTCACAAAATTGTCCAGTTTCAAGTAGAATAATCTTTAACCCTTTGAACCCTTTAAGGCTGTTACCTTGGCCCAGGTGATCAAGGGGGAATGAAGACATACTATTTCTGCACTAAATGTTCCTCTTAAAGAATGACTCTGAGTGATTAGTTGGTAATTTTTCTAAGTTAGAGTTCAAAAGGTTAATAATAGTATATTATCGTAGCCTTAGTAATTAGTAGTAGTAAAATAAATAAGTTCGGTTACAGAATTAGGCTTTGAGCTATCACTGGCTAAAAGCATAGATGGAAATAGCAAAAGCTTTCTTATTACATGGAGTTGAACAAGAAATGTCTAACCCTGCACCTATTGGAACCAAGACTTACCCCTCTCTCTATATATATATATATATATTTAAATAAATTTTTTGTTGCACAGAAATGTAATATGGCTTTAAAATGCAGACTTTCAGGGAACCCACAGCCATTATTGAAGAATGGAAAGTTATTAAACAACTATTTTTTGGGTTCCCTGAAACTTAGCATTTTTAAAGCCATATGGTGACTGCCACTTCTTGACAGGAGACGGCCAACTCGAAGAAAGGGCTACACATGAGCAATCCACGTGTGTAAGGACTGCCCTTCTTAAGTTGTCTGTACATATAAATTAGGCGTTGTGTTGTGCGCTTGTACGATATGCACCACCCACTCTCTTCACCTAGACATTTACCAGTGACAAGGCAAGATGACTGATTGTTTAAGTGGAATGCAGGTTTTTTGTAAGAGTTTCCTTCTCTCTCTCTCTTTCTCTCTCTCTCTCTCTCTCTCTGTATATATTTATATATATATATATTCAGAAAATGATTGATAATGAATTTAGTCAGTGGCATGACACACAGAGTTGAGCTGGGACACTGACACTCGTTGTCCACTTGTAAAGCAATTATGTGGGATTTTAATTAAAACAGAAATAAATTCATTTTCACATGTTTTAATTGTTTCTTGCAGAGTATAGGAATAAGTGGCTTCTAAAAGAGCAAAAAATTAAATTGAATTCAGGCTGGGTTTTTTTCTGGTTTTTATTTTGCCAATGATTTTTTAAAAGTCAGATTTGGAAAAAAATAAAAATCGAGCAAAATTTCAACAATAAACTATTAATAAATATCAATTATAAAAAATTTAAAATTACTATTAAATATAAATAATAATTTATAAATTATAAATATTAATTATAAATAAAATTATAAATATTGATTAATAAACTAAAATATTGATATTTATTTTGCTAATGATTTTTTCAAGTCATGTTTGGAAATAAATAAAAATCAAGCAAAATACGGAGTGAGTAATATTTTTTTAAGTGAGATGAGATGTTTGCAATTTTCAGAAATATAAATAAATGACAAAACTGCTTTTAAATAAGATTTTATTTATGATTTTTCAAAATCAGCAAGAAAAAAAACTGGAAAAATATGAAATTGTATAAGAAATTGTAGTAATATTTGAAAAATAAACAGTGCCGTGCCGTGCTTAGCCACTTAGCGGCCCCGTCGCAGAATGCGCCTAGCGGCCCCTTTCCCATACCAAGCACATTGCCCCTACCCTATATTCTGGAGCCTTCGACTATATATATCATACACATACAAAATATATATATATATATCGAGAAAGATAGGTGGAAAGAAAGGTGGATTGATAGATGTATGTTTTAAGTGTGATTAGGATTTTCTAATTAATCCTAACAATGAATTAATTTGGTAATTTTTTGCATTACAATTCATGAAGCCAAGGAGCCTTGTGGCCCTGAGGGAGCTTGTGCCCCCCCCCTGCAGCAATTGCAGAGTCTGTGGGGGCCCTAAGCACAGCCCTGAAAATAAATAAATAAGCAGCTTTCAATTTTATCTATTGTTATTCTATTTTACAATGAACCAATTGTAAAAATAAAAAGGGTTGTATGAATCATTCATCTGTTCAGTTGATCCTGTCTCTGCAATTGCACTGTTTCCTTCGAAATATCAACAATATAATTGAAAATCAAGAGCAGTAATTATCTAACTTTATATAAAAATGGAACTATCTATATGTTCCCCACGAACTCCAAAACAGCTGAACTGCTTTTCTTGAAAATTTACACAGATGTGCTTAATGTGTCTGAGATAATCTTAGCTAGATTTTGTCTCGTAATACCCACAATGATAAAACCAAAATCAGCTTCTAGACAGAACAACACTTTTAGTATTAATAATATTATTTACTGCTGATTCAAAACGTCCAGGAATTCAATGAGCACATAAAACTTGCCTTGTGTCGAATTTGGTTTTGTACCCAACGACGTATATATCACATATTTAAGACAAATAAACAAAAATAAGCAAAGAAACAGAGTGAAAGCCTTTGCCATTTGTTTCTTTTTTTTTGCAAACATTATGTTGCATCAATGGTAGAACTGTAAAAAAAGCCTGTTGTTGTTTATACAGGTTTATTTAGACTGTGTCTGTTTACAAGTGTTTGAGTTGGACGTCTCTATTAGTTCTTGAATAGAGTGTATTGTTGCGATGACTGAATCTATTTTCTTCTTTTCATGTGGGCTGTCTTGATGATTTATTTACTCCCCTAGCGCAGCTCTTGTCCAGTTCTTGGCAGTAGGACTGAACTCTCGCAGCTAATGATTCTCTTTACTAGAGAACTGTTTAACAGTAGTTTAGCTAATTATAACCCTCTATGGTTGCAAATAATTGGCTTAGATGAAACCTCAACATTGCACTGGGATTATGGAGAAAACCAAAAGACAACACAAAACCATTTTCTGAAAATTTTGTTTATTTAATCAACTCATCAATATGAAACTATCAGCCTGTCTCTCTCGGATTGTATGGTGGATTATTTGTTATTTGATAAGATCGGTGACGGTGGTGAGTTCAGAAGAAAATGCAGATGGAAAATGACACCACAAGTGGTAAAAATGAAAAGAACGAAAGAAAGAAGCAACACGTGGGTCCTCTGTGTGCAGTGAAAGAGACATTTTTGTGAGCCTTAAAAAGGTTGGTCTTTTGAACTTTTTTCTCTGCTGATATGGCACTATTTGTCAACAGGCCACTAAGCAGTGCTATGTTTTCTACCCTGGCTGTGATCTGCCATCAGACATGGCTCGCGTATGAATACATTCCCGTCTTAGTTCTCTTCCCAGAAAACCTTTCTCTCTCGGACACCATGTAGAACAGACACATTAAGCCAACCCTGCTGGCTTGGGGTCCACCCCCTCAAAGCAAGCAATGCTTAAATTTTTTGAATAAAAACTTAGAATAATTCCTCCCTTTCTCTCTTATCTACCTAGCCAGAGATTGATATTGTAATATTATATTTACGTGGTCGAGCACCAACCCAAATTTGGCACAAGGCCATTTTTACGTGCTTTTACCGGGGCTTTTTGCATTCGGTGTTACCCTTCACCTAAATGAGCTGCTCTCCTGAGTTAATGAGCCCCATCTGCCCGAGACAGCTTAAGTGAATATAATGGTTTTGACTGGGGTTTGAAATCGCTTTATACGATTTCAGAGCCCAAGCTTTTATCAATGCTCTACCTTCGCTGCCCAGATATTGATATTGTAATATGATAGCCGTAACAGTGTAAAATGAAAATTAGTTTTAATTAATTACAAGTCTGTGTTGCGTCTTCATTGCTTCAATCCACCCCAAGTTGAAGCCTGCTTTTACAGCCAGAGGTCAACCTCAAGAAGTCATTTCAACAGAAAAGAAACAACCCAAAAGTAACCACACCCAACCCAAAGGTAAATTCTTGCTTTTTAACTCTTTGAGAGACACTGTCCCTGCATATCAATAGTAACTCACATCAATCTGTCAAAGGCTATGGGCTCATACTGCTAAGCTTTGTTAAATGTGTGTCTGTCGGACTCTTTTATGTCTTTTACCGTGTGTGTCTTTCTTCAATTACAGGTAGCAGTAATTTAGGGGAATGCAGTGATCAGCCTGTATTGGGCTGCCATGAAGAGTATTGAGAATGGTGATTATGATGTAGAAAAAATAAATTCTGCAACACAAAAATACGCTCATTTTGATGGTACCACACCCATCGTCAAAGCTCTAACTTAAT
Source organism: Idiosepius hallami (assembly GCA_034780655.1). Lineage (NCBI taxonomy): Eukaryota > Metazoa > Mollusca > Cephalopoda > Idiosepiidae > Idiosepius > Idiosepius hallami. The sequence goes on from JAUZSX010020157.1 coordinate 19,965, forward strand.
GAGCTGAAAGTTAAAAAAATATAGGAGCAATTACTTTTGGAACAAATTTCAAACATTGCAGTTTGAAATAATAATTACAAAATACAATTTGATAGAATGCATTTATGCTTGAAATTAGGTAAGGATTTTTTTTTTTCAATATTAAAATAATTGATATTTGATAAATAATTAAAATAATTGAAGCAGTATATTAAATGAGTCCAAAGGTCTATATCAATTTTGATCTTTCATTCTTGATCTAAAAATAAAAACAAAAAACAAGTTCCAAGATGAGATCAAAAGTCTAAAAATAAAGTGTATACTGAGATCATAAGGCCTTTAAAAAATCTTTGGTGGCCACCTTTCGTTCCTGGCAATGGAACGAGTCTATCATGGACCAGGGCAATAATGCTTTGCCCAAGCCCTCAGAAAAGCCTCTGGCCAGGGTGGACCTTTCCCACTAAGAGTGGGTGACCTTAACCGTGCACGGGGCAAAGTGGCATAGACCTAAGTTAACGTCTTGAAGTGGGGCTTTGTGCAGGACGCAGTTTGCCCATGTGAACCTGCTGAGCAGACCATTGCTCACCTGCTCACTGACTACCCACTTAGTTTGCTTTGCCATCGTTTCCTCTGTAGATGGAGCGGCTTAATATGATGATGATCTCAAAAATAAAAATAAGATACAATTGAAAGTCTTGGTCTCAAAGTAAGAAACCTTTTAGTACAGAGAGAAATTAACAAGTCCAAATGGGAACAGATCTAATAAAAATTCTGTTTAAGCAGTGGTAGTAATGTTACAAAGTGGTAGGAGAGAAAATACCCGAAACGAAAGGCTATGGGGTCATACTGCTAAGCTTTGTTAAATGTGTGTCCGTCAGACTCTTTTATGTCTTTTACCGTGTGTGTCTTTCTTCAATTACAGGTAGCAGTAATTTAGAGAATGCAGTGATCAGCCTGTATTGGGTTGCCAAGAAGAGTATTGAGAATGGTGATTATGATGTAGAAAAAATAAACTCTGCAGCACAAAAATACGCTCATTTGAAACTGGACGACCGGGTCTTTCACTTCGGGTAGAGTTGTTACTTGAGGGGTGTCGAGGCGTCGTGATTGTCTCTCTTCTTTCACTTTCTGTAAGGGGCAATTGATTCGAGGCTGCAATAGAAGCACCCCGCCTAAAAGACAGACAGGTACACCTCAATTGTTTATTTCTCTTCCTCACCCCCCATGTGCATGGGTCAGTCTTGCTCCTCACGGCTCTGCTCAAGACTAACTAAAAACTAAACTCTGTCTCAAACTAACTTTCGACCACGTGACCAATGAAGTCACTTCCTATTAAGGAGGGGGGTGTAACTATGGATTACCAAAGGTATCCATAATTACATTACAGTAAATCTAGGCATTTCACATTGGTAATAATTATAATAATATTGAAATTAATAGATTATAGTTCTTCTGAAGCATCATGTAATAATTAATAAATAAGATTTTTTAAAAGGCATAAATGATG
>JAUZSX010020375.1:0-21442 GCA_034780655.1 Idiosepius hallami
CAGGGCACATTTATTATTATTATTGTTGTTATTATTTTGTCCATTAGGTCTTGTTAGGGACAAGGTATTTTTAATATCATGACAAGAAATTAACTTTTTTTTTTCTAAAATAATTTATTTCTAGTCATGATATCAAAATACCTTGCCCCTAACAAGACCTAATGAAAAAAAAAATAATAATAATAAAAAGAATAATAAATGTGCCCTGAAGAAGAAAAAAATATCCAAAATAATTCAGCACAAGTATATATTCTTGTTTTTTCTAATAATTTTCTATCACATATCGTTGGAATTTACTTCCCATTATTCTAATATATATCTTTTAAAAATTTTACTGAGAAATAAATGATTAAAAAATGTCACTCGAGGTTTAAATTAATTACTTCTACATAAAAAAAGAAGGGAATTAAGAATAAATGAATCCATTATTTATCATTTTATATGAGAAACTTTTATTGTTTAATCTTTAAGATGAGGCTTGATAATTTGTAAATATATATTGCATACAACAGCCCTCATCTTTGTATTTATTAAATATGAGTCTTCATAGTTTGTATATTCAATATTCAGACTATATTCTTCATATTTATATTTGTTTAATTTACGATGCTTGAGATAAGGCTTGATAATTTTCATATTTATTATGCAGATTATATCCTACATATTTATATTTCTTAAATTCACTTGCAAATTGTTTTTCAGAATACTTTAAATAAGGCTAAATAATTTTTACATTCATTATGCAGACAATGGTTTTATCCTTTATATTTGTTAAATTCACTTTTTTGATATCCTTGAGATCATAGTCTGTACAATGAATATGCCAGGGACTTGTCAATATTGTTTTTCAAAAACACTTCATATTTGAAAAGGAATTATTTTTTCTTAATTTTCAAAAATGCTTCTCTGTTATTTATTTACTTGTTTATTTTTAATTCAAGAACGGTTCTTCATATCTTCTCAAAAACAATTCTTTTAAGCAAGAATCACCACTTCTAAAATGCTGAAATGATTTATACAGTCAAGTTGCATTGGAGACACTGGTTCCCGTCAGATGACCGAAATTAAGCAACGTCGAGCTTGGCCAGTAGTAAGATGGATGCCTATTTAAAACCACCAGTTTTCACAGTTTAATTTCATATTTTATTCTGGAAATATAGCGCCTACTTGATCTAGCCACGCACATGCCCATAAATTCAAAACCGGATGTAGAACCCATTCAAACATGACAATTAGAGTGTTAATAGTATCTTAGATGAGAGAAATTCAATCTCAAAATTCTTTATGAAGAAATTATGAAGTTTAATCATAGCAATAAAAAAAGTAATATTTCTAAAACCATGCAAACAATAATGATAATAAAAATGGTGTAATTTGGATTTGTCTTTTAAACATTATCCTTGCATATATAGTCTGAAGAAATACAACCCCCTCCTCAAGAAAAGTATAAAATTCCTTTATAAATTGTTCTATTAAATTTATTATCGGAAGCTAGTAATTACAAAGTTATTTTTAGATTTGTAATTTCAGGCAATTAACAAACCTCCAACTTTATTCATGTGTGTATTGGTGATCTTAATATAATACTATATAGATGTATATAAGTAAACAATATATACTAATATATAAAGTGAGTAAATAAAAAAGTTATATAGCTGTGAAGGCATAATACCATCTCAAAATCCAACTTGTAAATTTAACTTTTACATTGTTTTTGTATTTTTTTTTTTAGATGAGGCTTCATAATCTGAGAATTAATTTTTATTGTGGATCTTTGTCCTCATCTTGGTAGTTTTTGTTGTTTTCTCATTATATTTCGACCGACTTCTCCTCTGGCTGTAGTGATAAAACAACAAGAACTATTAAGATTAGGACAAAAATCTACAATAAAATGAATTATAGTCTATTGCTATAATTGAATAATTGGAGAAGAGACAATTCAGGCAATGTTTTTTTTTTATTTACAATTGATTGAAAAGAACAGACATTTCTTGTCTATCTATTTTTTTAAAATTTTTTTTTTCCAACTTTCTAATTAGGGTGTGCAATATGAACAACATGCTCTCTTTCTATTCGAAAAATCTGAAACGAGTCGGCATTGAATATAGTCTTGTTTTTTGTTTTTACGAATGAATTTTTCTATCACATATCGTCAGGATTTATTTCCCATTTTTCTATCACACACACACACACACACACACACACACACACACACACACACACACACAATTGTGTTAAACAGGGACAAGCCTAAAGCTTTTTCAGCCATCTCTCATCAGGGCTAAATCCATGGCAAAAGTGTAAACAAAGCAAGAATTAAAGTGAGAAAGGGGGATGTGTGTGAATTAAAATTAGGGACAAATCCCAATGGCATCGACTAAAATAAATTATATACAATTCATATATACAAAAAGTGAGAAGGGGAGGGGAAAAGTGTAGGTTAAAGGAATAAATTCCCCTTTCTCACTTTAATTCTTGCTTTGTTTACACTTTTGCCATCGAATTAGCCCTGATGAGAGATGGCCGAAAAAGCTTTAGGCTTGTCAGGTTCTTTCCTGTTCAACACGATTATAAAATTTTGTGCCAGTAAACATTTGTTTATATATATATATATTATATTGTATTATATTTACTTGGTGAACACCAACCCAAGTTTGGCACAAGGCCATTTTTTACATTCGGTGTTACCCTTTACTTGCTGCTCTCCCAAATTAACAAAGCCCATCTGTCCAAGGCAGCTAAAGGTGAATGCAATAGTTTTGACTGGTATACATATATTTTAGCAGCAAGTCATTGTGGAGGCAAGTCAATGAACAAGATGAACAAAGACGGGTTTGAAAGCGCTTGGGCAGTTAAAAAACATGTTGAATCACTGAAGGACTACACGGCGGATATCAGGCACAATATCCGAAAAGTGGAAAGGATTATTTTAAAAGAGGATCAATTAAATACATCACTGATGTTCAACGAGACTTGCCTCCACAATATATATATATCTATATACATAAACAAATAACATCTGTCTAGAAATAATTATTAGACCTACCAAAAGAAATAATAAAAAAAAGACTCATCTAGATATAATAAACATATGCAAAGTCAAAATGCATTGTTCTATTTTATGAAATTGGTTAAAAAAAATTTAAATACCAAAAAAAAAAAACTAATTGTTCTTTAATTCAAAATACAAATTGTATTTAATTTTTCAATTCTTTGTAATCTAATAATAATTTCTTCTTTAATTCCGGGCTAAGAATCTCGGTCAAAGAAACATAATAGAAACATTTTTTTACGTCAAAGTTATTCAGCATGAGCAGGGCCGTGCTTAGTGCCCCCGCAGACCCCACAATTGTTGGGGGGGCGCAAGCTCACTAGGGGCCGCAAGGCTTCTTGGCTTCACAGATTGTAATGCAAAAAAATTACCAAAATAATTCATTGTTAGGATTAATTAGAAAATCATTATCACACTTGAAATATACATCTATCAATCCACCTTTCTTTATGCCTGTCTCTCTCGATATATATATTTGTATATGTATTTTAAATAGTTGAAGGCACTTCTATCTTGAAGGGGGGTCACTTGTCTCTTTTATGGTAAAGGGGTTGCAAGGTGCATTCTTCAACGGGATTGCTAAGGGGCTAAGCACAGCACTGGGCATTAAACCTTTTTAGGTTATTTAAGAACAATCATTTTTGAGAAATGTTTTTTTTTTTTGTCACCCAGAATTTGTTTGTTTGATAGATTTTAAAAAAATGCATTACTATTTTAGATTTCTTGAATTATCTTTTTTTTTGTTGACCTTCGATTTGAGTTGTGAAGACTTATCAAAAGTAAAGTTTCATCAAAATATATCCTTGTCATTGTCATCACACTAAACATCTAAATGAAACCCAAATTGATTCCTTACTTATTAAAGAATTGTCAAGCTGCAATTTGTCATTTTCTTTCAATATCTATTTTTTCCAAAACAGATCTAGATGAATCTATTAGTCAATATTTACATTTCTTGGCTCTTTTCAGATCAAAAATAGAAACAAATATTTATGTTGAGTTTTGTCACATAGTTTCTTTCATTTCTCCTGACACAAAATACAATAATACTTTTTTCTGTTTTACTTGTGATGCCAGGCCCAGAAAATGTTTATAAAATCTTAATAAGAATGATGAGAAGATGGCATATATGTACTTCTTTGCTGAAAATAGTATATTCATAACATAATTTTAAATCAAATATTGGGATTAGATTAAAAATGAAGTTGATTCCATACTTTTGTTAATTAGTAAAAAACATCATCATCATCATAATAATGATAATAATAATAATAATAATAATAATAAAAACAAAAAAAAACAACCACAATTTGAATGAATTGTTTTGAAGTTATAAGTTGTGCACAGAAATTCCTTGTTTTTGTGTTTTAAGATATTTTTTTAAAAGAACTTTCTGGACACGAATGTGTTTTTGGTTTGGCAATTACAAATCTAATAATAATTTTGAAGACTTGACAATGAATATATGTAAGAATAATGATAAATCATTTTAGGAATAATAATAAATTATTGATTTCATTCTAATTAGAAAAATAATAAAAAAAAATATCCAAGGCAAGTTTTCAGCACTTACAACAATAAAACTAAGCAACTTAACTCGAATCAATAATTTATAACAGTAAAAATGATGTTTAAATGCCAATATTTGAATTTCTGTGTAGATTTTCTTTCTATGATCATTAATGTAAATTCTGTTTGGCTTGAGTTTCTATATTAGAAATAATATTTTGTATATATTCCGTATTTGATTGATTCTACATCTGTAATACTGCTTGTGTAACAGAAGTAGCCAAAAAAGAGGAAAAGGGATGAACAATCTTATTAAGCCTTAAGCATAAATCATGATTGGATTTGTTACAACTTCAGTAATATTGAAATTGGCCTTTTTTTTTTCTTTTTCCAATTATTTTGTGATGAGAACTTTCAGGCATTTGGTTCAATCATGTTCACTTGAACTTGTCTTTTTATCCTTTTATGGATATATACAGATATATCCATGAGTGAATATAAATAAATAAATGAATGTATATATATATATATATGTGTGTGTGTGTGTACAGGGGTTGAACAAAATAATTGGAACACTTGTAAGACTTAGAGAAACTTCATTTAATGCTGAGTTGGACACATTTAATCCTTCAATATAACTTCAATGCATCTCGGAATCATAAAGTTTCTTGACTTCTTCCATCAGAATTTTTAGCCACTTTTTCATCAAAACCTGTAATGTTATGTATAATATAAGAATATTAATTAGAAATAATTCACAAGAATATTTACGACTCGAACACCAATTTGTAAGAAGAAATTAAGCACTTTTTATTTTAATTTACAACTCACTCTTTTGCTTGTGTGCGTGTGTGCGTGTGTCTGCAAGCGTGTCAATGCTCATCTTAGCCGTAGTTGTCAAAGTGCTGTCATTGTGTGTGCATCGGGCTGGCCGCCACCATTTTCCCCAGCAATGTCCGTATACTATTGTTGCCGAGAGGTACCGGCTTTTTGGCGACCCTCTCTTTTCCTCCCTCCTCCTCTTGACTGACCAAATTCTTCTGTTTATATATTTTTTTTCTGGTGGTTATTAATTAGGGCAGTCCATTGTTCTCAAAAGTCACCTGTGACCTTATAGCCATTGGCTGAATTCCCACACACACACCGTGGTTATTTAATGCCGGAGAATCCATCCGGCCTTAATATGTTACAAACCCGCTTTAGTTCCTCCAGATGGGAAAGTGGAGGGTAGCTGTTCCTGACTCGTTGCTTGAGTATACACCACAAGTGCTCAATGATATTGGAATCTAGAGATTGAAGGGGCCATTCCATATGTTCCAGCTTAGTTTTATACTCTTCATATGAAATTTTAACAATATGGGATATGTGGATTGGAACATTATTTTCTTGGAAAATGCCATCTTTTTCAGGAAAAGATTTTGATACATTGGATCCAGCTCGTTGGCCAAAATGTTCATGTAATCTTAGCTGAAGTTAAAGAAGATAGTAACACTAGTTTGAGGCTTAATTTTATGATTCAACAGTTTCTGGCTTCCTTTCAGTCTGATGACTGCGCTGGTGGGAAACTGACAGCAACCCAAGGCCATTGACTCCGTGTCTTTGCTTAACTAATATACATGGTTTATCACTGATAAAGAGCACTCTAACTATAAATATAAGCAATCTTACTCTCCCAGTTATGTCTGAGTATGAGGTACAGGTGTAAGGGTTAGGGTTGTAAATCTTAGAGATTAATCTGTGTAAACCATGATAAACTTATGTGTATTACTACTAGTTTAAAATCAATCTAAAGTGTAGGCTTTTTCCTTATATTTTAAGTATAATAAAATCCATTGTTTTTTCTTTGTTCAATTCTCATAATCAATTACAAATAAATGAAAATAAAACTATTATTAAAGATTAATTTGTTTGGTATATTATTTTTGACCTCAAATGAAAAAAATTGTTAAAAAAAGAATTTCTTGAGATGACAACACAAAGCCAACTGAATATTATTTTCTCAACAGACATGTATTTGACCGAAAGAGAAATGACTACTTTTCAATAGTCTTCCCAAACACACCATTCATTCTTTGTGAATTTCCTTCCTGTTCCACTTTTTTGTCTATTGAATAAAAACAAAGGTCAGTTCTGGTTATGCACTCTCATTGCAAACATGTCTGTGTGTCTGTTTTACTACAAATAAATTCACTCAAAACTTTCATTAAAAACAAATCATTGTTTAAGTGCTATTGATCAATGAAATCATTTTTCTTAATATGCAATTCAGATCAACAGTTGAAACTATTAAAAATCTGAACCATTGCTCTATTTTACTCCCTTTCAAACATGTGGAAATAAAAAAAACACAATTATTTTAATTTACAGCTGTAATTAGTTTTTGTTAAAAGCATATTCCTTTTGAAAAAAAGAATATGCTTTTTAAAAAAGAATATGGTTTTTTTAAAATATGATTTTTGTTAAAAGAATATTCTGTATTCAAAGAATATGCTTACATAAAAAGATTATTCATGTCACAGCTCTAGTTATTAAACACACTCATACATTTATCTCTCATTCTCTCGGAATATATCATTTTTTTTTAAAGGATGGATGAATACATCATTTAAATATTATATTTACTTGGTGAACAGCACCAACCAAGTTAGGCACAAGGCCATTTTTTAAGGTGAATGCAATGGTTTTGACTAGGATTTGAACTCATGTACTATGATTCCAGAGTTCGAGTTTTTACCAATGCTCCAACTTTGCTGCCTATCTTTTATATACACGTTGGCAAGAAAATAAACAAATGCCTACAAAGACATTAACTATTGTCCATTATATTTAAAGTAAAGATAAGCCCATGTATATACTGATATCATTATGTAAACTTCTAATATAAACTAAAATAAAAGAGTTTCCTAATTGTAGCTTAAAAATATTGTAATATTTTAAAACTCAATATTTTTTTTATTCAAGGATTTATCTTGCCACTTAATTGTGTTTTTCATCAATATTTTTCTTAGACATATTTCAGATTGTTTTATTTTTTATATCTTATCAGCATTAATATGACACTGTCATCATTATGGCACTGGTAATATCTTTTTTGGCAAGTTTTACATTTCCTGCTTTTTACACTTGGCTTTATATTCTTTGATTGGAGCCAAATTTTAATGCCATTCTTGATAACAATTCTATTTTCTCTTCTCGTTATTTGAGTCAAGATTTACAGAAAAATCTTCTGATGAGGCTTATCTTGTTTGGACACTTCTATTTCAAGCTTAGATTATTAGCAAAACATGGGCTGCTCAGTCTATCCCTTAGTGGTTCTGCTTTCTTAATGATTTACTATTAATCTCATTGCCATTTCCTCTTCTCTTGTTATAGTCTAGTCTTGTCCTGAACATGAGAATATAACACTGAATTTTGAAGAAGGCCTTGTAGTGGGATGTGCTCTTTAAGCCCTATTCAACAGTAAAATCATCCCTGTCCATTCCTTATTAACCATAAACTTATATTGTCAAAAAATACTTTAAAAATTCAGATTAATCGATTTGACTGGATGTGAAGCGACTCATCCTTTTAACTCAGATTAAACAAAATATCTTTCCTTACTTCCAACATGCCCATCAAATCAAGGAAACACATTATACTCACCTTTATCTTATTACAGTATATACCTTATTAATGGCCATAAATGTTATAAAATCTTTCTTAAAAAAGATTAAAACACTATAATTTCAAAGTTCAAATGTAATCTTGTGTTATCTGTAGATTGAGTTCAAAAAGTTGCTGTTCACTCTCATTTTAAAATAGGAACCATATATTTTGTTCTAAAACTTCATATCAATATGTGTTGAATAATCACTTCTTTATGAAGAATGTTGACTACTCTTAATTAAAAAAAAAAAGGCATGAATCAGAATTGCAATGACTATTAAAATGACTAACAAGTTTATAAGTGCATAGATCAATTTGTTTGAACAAAAAATATTTAGCCAGAACAATAAAAATAATGTGAAAAAGTTAAAAGTTACAATCCTAGAATCATTTCTTTTAGTTACATTCATTGATCTCTTTGTATTCATTTTTTGTTTAGTTTTGGATTATTTTTTTGTTCAGTGATTTAAATAATGAATTTATTTTCATAGATTTAGACTTTATTTTCTTTGATAAATTTACATTTTTTTGGGCTCTTTACAAACAGATTTTGTTTTATACAAAATTTTCTTTTTCAATTAAATTGTTTCATAATACAATTGATGATATTATTTGAAAAAAAAAACTTTGACAAACACAAAAAAAGAGAAGAAATGAAAACAAGTTGAAAGATTTTATGAAACTAAAAATGAAAAAAAAAAAAGGATTGGCAACAAATTCTGATACTTTTTGGTGTTTAAAAATATAATAATTACATTGTTTTTGTTTTCAGTAGTTTTAAAGATTTTTGATTATACATTTTTCCAAAGATATTTGTTTTGATCTTAATTTACTTGGTTTTATATACTAAGATATTTATTTTTATTAACATATCAGGGCTCAGGTGTAATAAATTGTGTAAGTTAGAGTTGTTACTCAGGGTTTGATAATTTTCTCTTGTTTTGCTATTTATATTGTAATTTAGAGATTTTTAATTAGCTCAACTGTTATCATCTTTTATCTTACATTCACCTGATATTATTCAAATCATTTTTTGATGAAGGAAAGACATTTTTCCAAAAAATGATTCTTCTTGGCATTAATTGGTCAAAACAAACAAAACTAAAACTGATTGAGCACAAAATAATGTGATTTAATCTCAGGTTTAGAATTTGATCTTGCAGATTTAACCTTTGTTGATAGTTATGCATTGTACATGGATTTCTTCTCTCTTTAATTCAAAATTGAGTTTGTTTTTAACATCTCAGATACTCATGCAATTTATTTAAAAAGATTAGTAGCTATTCTATTCTATATGAAAAAACTTAAGTTTATAAATTTGTAACGTATTAATGCAGGAAAAAGGGTTTCCAGCATTAAACAACCAGCGATGGAAGTTGTGTGTGTGTGTTACTGTGGGGTACTAATGACGAATCACGAAAGTTAGTGATGATTCCAGCATTGATGTTGAATGTTGCACCCTTTGACACGTAAGCCTAAATAGCTTTTTTTTAACAAGTGGCTAAAATCAACAACAGAGAGAGATTCTTCAGCTGGGACCAACAGTCAGGCCACTGTGGCTGTCATAACAAGACATACTGAGCACATCAAAATCTAATAACAGAATGAGCAACTATGAACCCTTCACTCCCTCTCTCTCTCGACCAGAAGAGTGTTGCTGTGTGTGTGGTGCTGTGAAGTGCACTGACCAGTAAAATAAAAATGATAAATTTTCTTAAATTCTTGCATTGGTTTTCTTTTATTTAATGTTTGCCTGTGACAAGACACAATGTTAAAATATTAAGGGTTCAACCATAAGGGGACAAATTGTCTATTCATTCGTTCGATTTGAATTTAAGAAATCATGAGCTTAGGAATAAGCAGAGGTTGTTTTGCTTCAAAGTTACTTGTAACCACTTGTTGGGAATCTCAAATAACATTTGATGCCATAGACAATTTTAATATTGAATTAAAATCTGAAGATAAATATTGCAATATCAAATTCTCTTAAAGTTGACTTTTATATAAAGTAATGCATTAAAAAAAACCCTTCAAGATATAATGAAGCAAATGATTAATCTTTAAAGAGAATATTTAGAAATATTAGAAAAGAAAATCTTATTTTTGAATTGAAGTTTTATTCTGATTCAGCATCCTTAAACTGGAAAATAGTTTGAATAGTTTGCAGGTTTAAAAAACGGAAAGATTTAACTTTTGAATCTTGAAGAATAGAAATAGTTAATTCCATTTAAAATAGTTAATTCCATTTAACAAAAGTAGAAAATATCTTCAATATGTTTTTTCCTTTTTTTCCATCTGGTGAGGATTATGAAATTTGATTTAATGTTTAAAGTTTGTTTTTGCATGATAATAAATATCTAATTAGAATCTTTTTTCTCATTTAGATCCTCTAATTACCCTAAGGTAACTAAACATTAATCACCAGTGATTGCTTTTCCTAATTCCTAAAAGATATAATCCACTTGTAATTTCCTTGTGCACTGCATTAACTTTTTTTAGACTTCATAACAAAAATGGTTTTCCATTTATTAAAAATGTTATTCAAAAATTGTCCAATCTGTATTGATTTTTTTTACAGAGATTTTTCTAAACCAAAATTTATCATTTGTATTTTATGATTTCATCAAAGCTTTTAAAATTCACCTTGAATTAAGTAAACAGTGCTTAGTCACATAGCAGTCCCGACACAGAATGTACTTTGCGGCCCCTTTACCCTAAAAAAGGCAACTTGCACCCTGTCAACATACTGGAATTTTAGAAAATCAAAGATTATATATACAGAGAGAGAAAAATGCCAAGAGAGATAGATAGATGTATATTTTAAGTTTGATAATGATTTTCTAATAAATCCTAATAATTAATTTGGTAATTTTTGGCATTACAAAAGATCTGTGATGCCAAGCAGCTTTGCACCTCCTCTGCAATTGCGGGATCTGCAAGGGCCCTGAGCATGGCCTTGTTCCTTTATTTAATGAAGATCTTTGTGTGAATTCATTTGATATCCAATAATAATAAAAAAATGATTGTAACCTTTGGATATCAAAAACTTATCTTTTTTTATAGTTGATGATAATATTGTTCTTAGCTGTTATTATTTGTGTAGCATAGATATTAGAATGATTTGTGTCAGTTATCTCACACATCCTTTGCTCCAGTTAATTTCATTGACTACTAGACATTGCTAAGGGCAAAATTCTTTTTAAGCACTTCTGAAGACCAGAAACAAAATAAATTTCTAATTGTCTAAAAGCACTTATTTCTATAAACCAAATTTCAATGGTGTAAAAGTCTTGATGTCAAAATTGTTCACTTTATTTGTTGATTCTCTTTGTTCTGCTGCAATTTTAAAGATTTTTTTCACTTAAAAAATAATTGTAAATTACGAAATGTTTTTTGATTTTATGAATATGTGTCTCAGCTATGGTTGAATATATTTCAGAAGTAAACATTCCTGAATGCATGTTAATGACATCCTTTCAAACAATATATTTCAAATTTCTAATTTTTCTATTTCATTGTCATACTAAACCATTTACCTTCCTTCAAAACAATTCAATTTTAACCAATAATTTAAAAAATTGATTGCGACAAAAATAACCAATAAAGTAGTTTAACTTGAAGAAATAACTTTATCAAAACACTTCAATTTCAATCAGGAAAAAAAATTACATGTCTTCATAACATTTGTGATGAAAGCATCCAATCAAATATTCTAATCTGAAAAATATATTTTTTTTTTCACAGATTCATCATGAATGTATCAACATGTTAAAGTTGAGCTATATTAACTTCTTTCTTATGTTCCATTCCACAGATGTAATTATTAGTTTGTGGCATAATACATGTCCCTATGTGGTTTTAGGTCTGTGTTATACTGCTGGTATTTTTAACTTCTTGCTAAGCATCCTCCTTGGGTGATGACAATATGTTTGAAAGTACCGTGAAAGAAAGAAAGGATGACTTAAGTTGGTTAGAACTTCTGTTTTTGTGTTCAGTTGAAAAGATTGCTTATCAATCCAATTTACTAGTTCACCTAGAGCCTCATAAATATAGGGGCTTCATTCAAGAGCAACCCAGTCAAAACATAGAAACCTAATACCTATTTAATCTATTAAAATTCATAATTCATATTTATAATAACCAGTTTTCATGATAAGAAATAAAATGATTTTTCTTTTATATTATTTTTTCACATCACTTCATTTTACCAAAAAACATAAAATATAAAAACAAATAAATACAAGTTATATTGTAATTAATGTTGTTTATTGTGATAAAGAAATGATTTGAAATATGAATTACCATTATTATATTAATTGTTTAATGATAGATTTTTTCTTCTTAATAATTGTTTTATATTCTGAACAGATTTTTAGACAAAACAAAGCATGAATTAAATCATATCTGGTAAGAATGAAGCTATCCATATTTAAATAAGGATTATAACTGAGTTTAGTTCAAACTTGCCAAAAAAAAGCTTTTCATTGTTTTCCATTCTAGAATTTTAGTTGTTAAGGCCTAAAATAAATATAGAACTAATTAGTTTAAAATATCTTGTAAGGATTAGATCTGTACAAATACAATTATGTCCCACTTCCTTCTTTTTGTAAAGCATGGATTTGTTAAATTTGTTAAAGAAAAAGATTTAAGGGAAGAAATGATAGAATATGTATTATTTCTTATTATTATGGGAACTTACACACCCTCATAACCTCTAAGATGGACTGGCCCATTAAGCATATAACCAGCAGCTTAGACCCACACAACCAGAGCTATCCCCGGATGTCACAGAGCCAACTTTCCATGGCCTTACTAACCCTGTTCTGTACCATTAATCCTTACTTGAAAATGGACTTCTTATTTTCACCAAGTAGTCATGTTCCTACTTTCACCACCTTCGACCTCACAACACTTTAAAAAAAATATGAATATATAAGTTTGTTTAACGATTGAATCAATGAAGAAGTTAGAACATTTTATTTCTCATAGACATTCAAACATCCAAACATTAAGAAAAAAAATATCTTGTTTAATGGCTTCATGAAAAAAAAGGCATTTCTGTTCTTGCTACTTTTAAAGTTTCTGTAATTTTACAAATACTATTATAGAATGATAAAGAAATGCTTCTTAATGATTTGAGTTCTTAATAAATAGTCCTGCATTAAATTCATAAATCTTACAATCCAGTTGATAAATATTAAATTTGATTCAATACATTATTTAATCTCTAACTTAAATCCTCTAGCTTAAGTGATTAATTCGAAAATTTGGAAATATATGTAGTTTAGAGTTGTAGTTTTAGAAGGGTTGCTTTAAGGCTTCTTTTGCACTCATTTTGATCTGTGATTTTATTAAGTCCATTATTTTTTTTCTAATAAATTGCTTTCATTTTTTTGAAAGCAAAAAATTATTTTAATAAGCTATGTTTATATTGACACTTCAATGATTAATGTAGCCTTCACACAGCGGATGCTAACGGTCTGCAACAGTCCAATTTTTCAAGTTTGATCTCTTAGCATCTATTTTTCTGGCTTAAAACTAAACAAAAATTGTATCGCAGATTCAAATCTTAAGTCTCTAGGCCAAAAACAGGCAAATTAGTTCGGTACAGACTGATCCTCAAAGAGATAGTCAAACAGGTAGATAATGTCACTATTATAGATAAATATATAGATTATGTATTTTACCATAAGCTGGAAAATAGCTGTTTAAAATTAAAATAAAGAATAATTCATGTTATTATAAAATCCAATCCAATTTACTTGATATATGCCTTTGTAATAAGGATTATGAATGCAAATTTCTGAATGTTTATTTTAGAAAAAAGATGATAAAAAGATAAGGGTTTGAATTTAATTAATTAGGCTTTCTGTATGGGTTATGCTAATTAATGAATGGACCTTTAAAATAAGCAAACATCAACATGTATTTTGCATGTGATGTGTTTATAAATCAAAATCTTTTTTGTTGTTCTCATTTCAATCAAATCACATTTGAATTCTGGTTTCCTAATTTGACATTCCTTTTTTTGCTCAGAGATAGTCAGCCATTGTTCAAATGTTTCCTCAGATTTCTAAAGATAGACTGAAACTTTCACATCTTATATTTACTACCTTAAGAATTTTGAAGCATTGAAAATCTTAGTCAATGTAATTTAGAAAAATCAATACCAATTACTCCCAATTAATATCAGATGTTAACTTGTTTTGTGTGAACTAAATAATTGCTAATCAAAATTAGTATAGATTCTTAGAACAATTAAGAACTTCATAAGAAGTTTTATTACATAGTCTTAATGGTTCCAAAACCAATATCACTTATAGAACTGAAACTTTTCACAAAGTTATATGCGATTCTCAAGACAGACATATGTTTGCAGAATAGAAGTTGAATTAAATTATAGATAACCAAATTAGTTATGGTGATATTTTTCAAATTGATAATATATTTGTAAAACTAATTTTAATAAATCATTTAATGTTTTACAAAATACATCAAAATGATTAATGTATGTTTAGATTTATGTACTTTTTTTATGATAAAATTTCTATAGATACAAATTCAATTCCACAAAGACTACTAAAAGGTACTCAATAGATGTAGGATGTTATAGAATTTGAAATGCTTACACAATAAAATTAAGATGGAAGTTCTAGAGACTTTAAACTTTTACTAATGAAAATTCTTATTAAACAATCATAATTTTGCACTTGGAAATGACATTCCAAAGCAATAATTGAGAATGGTTCTTAAAATGATATCACACTTAACTTTTGAATTCAGACAAACCTCAAATGGGTATATTTCCTATATTTAAGAGTGATTTAGAATTTTGGAAAATTAAACTCTATTGGTTGACAATTTCTAGAATAAGGTTTGTTTATGCATTATTTGTTGGGAATCATTAAATAGAGTTTAGCATCAGGCGGAAGATGTTGGTTCAGCCTAATATCATGTTCAGGACTCGGATGTATTTTATCATTAGGTTTATTGTTGCATAGGCAATAACAAGAACAAAAGAACAAACACTGAATTAAGATTTTTTATTTTATTTTATTTTATTTTTTTGAGGATGGTTGAATTTGGTTGGCATTGAAAATGGCTACAAATAGGCTATATGGAATTTATAAATCTTCTGTTTAAGCATCTTTGAAAATTACATTTTGTTATAGACATATTCTTCTCTTCCACCTTTACTGCACATGGTTATTTGTCATTTCACATCAAAGTCTCACTCTGACATTTATTGACATGTGGCTGTGTTTTGTTGTCATCAATGACCAAACGAGTCATTTCTTATTTCCTCTATTTCTGGTCAGAGTCATTCCACTTAGCCCAAACAATATGCAGCACGAGTTTACCTCTTAACATTTATATTAATCACTGCAGAAAGGAATTCTGTGATTTGCGTTCATAGTGATAGATTTGGTATGCATTCATAATGAGAATGAAATAATAGAATTATTTATATGTTTATTGATTATGTTATCCAATATATTCATTCAATATAAAGGGAAATAAAAAAATCCTTTTTGTTTTCAATTAAGCTATAAAATTTTAATATCCATAATCTAACCTTAAGACTAATGATTGGCAATATTTTTTACTTTAAATAAAAACAAAAATATAGGAATTCATTTTAATTATACATTTTTATACTTTTCAACAACATATGTCAACATCATAAGTTCATTGATTGGCTTATAAGTTGAATGAGTTTATATCCGATTTAAAAGAGTAAAAACTGCCAGTTAGAGAAAAAAAAGCTATTGTGAAATATTTATGACTGAATTATTTTCATTTTTTTCCCCTCAAAATAAAAATGAATCTTAATTTTTTTTTTAAAGAACAGTAATATTTTAGTAAGTTTCATCATCAAAATAGGAGGAACCAATGACCTTTTGCCAGACTTTGCTTTATAGATTAAATAAAAGAGAATGACCCAGTCTTTCTATCTTCAAAATTTCAAATTGCAAAGCTTATTTTGGTCAGAACAAGTTAAATACATAAATACCCTAATAAACACATAACAAAAAAAGAAAAGAAATATAAACAAAGGTTTTGTAAATATAATTTAAATACTAGCAACTCTCATTGTCAATTATTAATATACTCCTTGAATTTTATTAAACCAAATATTTCTCAGCTATTATGGACTATTAGATATTTTGGTTTCCATGTTTATACTACAGTCAGGTTATTTCATTATATTTTTGAAGTGATATTTTAAGTCTCTTAATTCCTAAGGCATGATTTATATGACACTGCTAGGAAGGTTCATAATTCTATTTTGTTTCTTGAAAAGGAGATGCTGTATAAGGAATTAAAATTACCATATTTCGTTTGTATATGAAAAATAAATATTTATAAAATATTGCCGATTGAATTTTTCCAGTTTCATTTCCAAAGGAAGCAAAAATAAAAATTGAATTTTTTTGTTTTTAATCTTTTAACAAATGAATTCGGATTTTTTGATTTTTTTTACTTTAATCCACTTTCAATTGGAAATATTTTGTTTAATTTGATTGTATTATTTATTTTTTTTATTTTTGTTTAAATCAAAACGAAATTCCATTTCTTTCTTATGGAAAAAAGAGTTCTTTTGTTTGTTTGCAGTACAAAGAAATGCTTGTATAGAAACTATGCATCAAAATGAACAAAACAAAGTGTTTTTTTCCCTAAGTTCAAAACATTATTTTGTTGTAGCATTAAAAGAAGGAATCTGCAATCATCATCATAACCAAAAAATACAAAAAAAACCCATAAAATTTGGATTCCCCAAATGTCAGTTGTAGATGATTGTGGGTAGAACGTAACAAGCATTCAGAATCTTTTCCTGCATTCATTTTGGTTGCCAGGGATCATTTCAAGAGTGATTTATGTTTGTGGCTTTTCGATTTTATTGGATTTATGCCTGATAAAACCTGACAGAGTCACAAGGAGTTCTTACAGGAATGGCTTTTATATTGATCAATCAATATTGACTCAAAGGAACAATTCTTATTCTTATTGTTTTCTTATTAAAATCAATGCACTCGTAGCTCCGTCCATTGATATCAAAATAATTAATATACTTTATAAACCATGACCTTGAAGATTAAAAAATAGATATTGAAATAAAAATACCAGGAAAGAAAATATTTTGATTAATCCACCCATGATTTGTAACCACATTCACTAGTTTTGTTTTAATTCTTAATCATCAAATTGTAGATATTTGATAAAAGAGCATCATTTTTTTTCCCTTAACATCGGTAGGTTCAGAAAATAAAAGAAGAATCAAGCTCTTTTATTAAACCAACCAAATTTTTATTTCATTATTAATAAAGGTTTTTTCAAGCATTCATTTTACATCTTTTTACTTTATGACAGTTCGTTACTTTTTGCATCAGCATTTCAAAATTCAATTAAAAACATGAAATTAAAGGAAAAGGACATAAATGAAAAAAAAAAAATCTACAATCACAATTGAAACAGCAATGAATATAAGAAAATAACAAAGGCATGCATTGAAAACATTAATAGTTTGAAAATGGAGTTATATCTCCGAAATATTACTATTTGATACATTCAATGCATCATTATAGCCTAAATAAAAGTTTATATTTATTTTCAATTATCCTATGATACTTTAAAGAATTACAATTTTAGATTACATTTTAAAAGTTTTTTTCCTATTACCTCTGTTATTCAACTTATGAATTAAATATTTTTTTGTGAATTACTGATAAGTTTTATACAGGCTTAAATCATATTAATGTTCCTAAAATTATCCAATTGTTTTCAAAATCTCATTGGTTTTATAAACTAATTTCTTTATCTTAGAATTCGCTGCTATATATTTTTTGTTTGATGATCTAAAAACTAGATTTTTATGAAATAAATTTTGTAAGCTTTTCTTTCCATTTTTAAAAATAAAAGGTTAGTATTTTTATCATTTTTTCTCTTGGAATAGAAAATATTTTGAAATAGAATTTCACAAACATCAACCATCAATAATAAAAAAAAATACTCCTCCAACTTTTCATTTTTACTTTGTTTAATTTATTTTGAATCGATTAAACTTATTTTAAAAAAGAATTTTCAAAGTTTGTTTATGGAACATATGTCAGTTTAGCAGATAAAAAAAAAAACTTGTAAGAAAATGGTTGTTCTTTTGAAATAAAATGTTTAGGAAATGCATGTTTGCACTATAAAAATAACAAGCCCTAATGTTAATTATAAAGGTATAGTGGATTAATGAATTAAAAATAAATTATTGCTTGGATTCATGCTATTTTGGAGTTGGTTCTGAATAATTTCAGAGAAAGGTTACTATTTTGAAAAGAAAATTAGATGTAACATCATCAAGATTTTAGACTTAGAATTTAGAAATACATTTTTTTGTTTAAAATTGTCTTTCACAAAGCCAATTAAACTTAAAATGAAATTAATGTACATTTTCAATTCATGATTAAATTCTGTTTATGTTAAATATATTTATTTTACATTTGATTAATTCACTAATTTTTAAAGATATTTTACAAATGTATAAAAATAGAGTATCATTAAAAAAAAAGAATATCTAAAAAGAAAAGTCTACTAAATATACCCCCCTTCAATGTCTTCCTTTTAAATGCTTCTGTCATTTTGGCTTCTTTCCAGTTGTTTCTTTTAGCATTAGAAAAGATGCCATTAATATGCTGATAAAAGGGTTTCATTTTTCTAAAGAATGTTTAAAAAAATAGATGTGTTATTTCAGTAGCAACAATGAATATTTATAATAGCAATAGTTGTTCATTTTTTATCATGTCCTTTATCTCTTTCTAATGTACAACACATAAAGATGATGAATCTTTAATTATCCAAAAAATGAATAAGAATAGAGGGTTTAGCTTAGAAGGTATATATTGTCTAATGGTTATCCTGCATTATTCAAGAGATAAAGATAAGATTATAGCAATGATTGAGAAATATTACTTACTTCATAATTATAAAAAGGATTTAATAAAATAAATACATCTTATATTTTTTCTGTGCTAAAGTATATTTTTACATATTATAGTATCTGAAGAGAATATACTTCAGATCACTGAAGTTAAGCAACGTCTATCCTAGTTAGTGGTTAGATGGGTGACCATTTAAGAATACTAGGGACTATATCAGAGCAAGTAACAAGGCTCCACCAGTGCCCCTGCTACTCCTCTCCAGGAAACCAATTGTTATACCATGCACATCACTGTGCAATAAGATATGATAACTTCAAAAATCTGAAAAAATTTTCAATCCATTTAATTGCGTATTCAATTCTAAAACAAATTTAAAGACTGAATTCATTTCAGTGTAATGTGGCTACAACATATGTATCAGTACCAATGATAATTGGCATTGTGTTCAAATTGTATTTACAAAATATTGATGATCATTGATTTCTGTTACAAACTCGTTGAAAAGATATTCGTCTGCTGAATTCATTGTTGATTTTATCGAATAAGACCATTTTATTGAATTAGACATCAGCAAATATTATTGGTTGATAGTAAAGTTTCTTCAATAAAATCACACATTTATACTTGAATAAGAGACAAGGTTTAAATAATGACAAATTACTTTCCTTATTTTATATAGTTGCCTCTAAAAAGCTTATATTTTTCAAGATATTTATTTTTATTAAGGATATAAATTCTTGAAATGTTTATCTCATTTTTGGTTTTCATATTTAAGTTTTAATTAAATTAATTAGAATTGGAACACGTGTCTCTCCTTATTAAATGCTATTTGTTTTATGAATTACTTTAGCATTCAATGTTCAACAGATTATGTCCAATGAAATATATGCATAATTATTTAAAGTATTGAGTTTAATTGATTGAAAAACTGTTAAGAAGAAAATCTGTGTGATCATTTAATAAGTCACCACATGAATAAACATATTACATTTATTTACATAAACATAGAAATAAAGATTTGTACACTAGTGCTCAATGGAGTGAGATAGGCATGGAAGGAAAAAGAGTGATAGATAGCAAGAATGGTGTTGTGAATTTTAGGAGGTCAGTTAGCAGCCATAGTTGAATGTAGGTCTGTGTTGGATATGGTAAGAGTTGTGAGAAAAGACATATAAGTACATGATGAATGCTAAGTATTTTATGGTCTGTCTGTTTTGTTAGAAAAACGTCAGCTTGGCCAGAATACTTATTTTGATTGGCTTGTCTAAAAGTGTCCAATTTAATTGGCTGTCCTAGGAATATTAAGTTCTGATTGGTCAGTTTAAGTGCTACATCTGCATTAATGAGGGTTTTTGGTAAGTGTTATAGGACCTTAACAACTATTGTAGTTCATATAATAGCAAGGGTAGAACTCTCTTGTAGTAAACAATTAGAAGGCAACTAGCAGTCAAATAGCGGACAATACACTGACTTCTGCTTCTGGCTGCTTGACAAGCAGATAGCTTTCCCCAATCACTCTCCTCTGTATAATTTATTCAATAAATTTTGTTTCTTAACCTTTACTGAATTTTGCCTTATTCTTCAAAAGGATATCTCACAGTTGTAAGTATGTACATTTTTATTGTAGGTATTATGCTATACTTTAAAGAGATGTGCATGATTAGCTTGTAAAAATTCATCTTTAATGGAACACTTGATGTTAAGCAAACATTGGATGATTTATTTTTCTTAAAAAAGAATTGAAATAAACAAAAAAGTGTTGCAATAATCCTTGTTTGTTTGGAATGTTGAACAGAGAATAGTTCAAAAGATTCTAAAATAGAAATTTCTGATTACAAGTTACTATTTCCAAAAATCATCTGATAAGACATTGAACTTTGCTGTTCTGAAGAATGGAGTAGAATAGGGTTTCTACCTGATTGAATGCTACATTTATCTTATTATCCAGATGTAATCCAAGAGGTTTCTCTGATGAGAAAACTGAGATCAAATAAAGTTATCTTTGTGGTTTAAGGTTTGCCAGAAAGTAATTATGGCTCTTTGCTCCAAATGAACAAATGTATTATTTGTAGAATCTTAAGGATTTCAGCAAATTAGATGAGTTAAGTTTCATTCATGAATACTCAGAGAAAAATAAAAAACTAATCAAATTGAAAATTAAATGAACAATAGTTTCTCAACCTGAATTGGTTTCACTCATCAATAATAGTGATATTTTTAACTATAAATTAGATTTCTATCTCTCTATATAAATACATGTACACATACTTACAGATAGTTTCATATAAAAACAGACATACACGCACTC
>JAUZSX010020592.1:0-38958 GCA_034780655.1 Idiosepius hallami
GAAAGGAGAAAATGGAAAATAAATTTTGACAATATGCAACAGCAACAAGAATTAACATCTGAATAAAAAAAGGAACAATAGTTTGAGTAGCCTAACAAAAACTTTTCGTTTTACTAAAAGCATCGTCAAGGCACATATTAGTTAATCCACATTCAATTTTTTCTTACATAAAGGACAGAAGGACAGAAAACTTTTGATATGTTGTAGCCTCTAAATAAATTTAAAAAAAAACTGAGAGAGAAAAAAAGAACGGTGTCGACTGATATCGTATAATATTTTTTAAATAAAAAATTTCAAAGCGAAAATTGGTCAAATTTTAAAATTGGAAGGTGTTTATTGTTTTTATTACTTTAAAACTGGTGTTGCATTCTGACACCTTTTTGAAAATGTTAAAAGTTGACGCCTTTATCAGGATTTTATATCTCTTTTTTTAAAGAAATATTTTAGTCCATTATTATCTGAAAACATTTTCTTATTTTTAAATGAATTAACACAGGTTTAAAATTTGAATAAAAATAAATTGGGCTTACATTTTTAATTCGTGTGATTTATCTTCGCATTCCTGGCGAAGTGTAGCCATCTCACTGCGAACCAGCGCTAGATTAGTCTGTGAATCAGTTACATCGCTCTTTAGCTGTCGATTCTCCTGTAATAATTCATCCACCTTAAACCGTAAAGAAGCCAACTGATCTTCATAATGTCGCTCCCGCTTTGTAATGTTTTCCTAACAATGATAACGCAAAGAAGAAAACAACTGAATTTATGTAATTATTTATTTATTTAGTAATGATTCCTTTTATTGCTATTTGCTTATTAAAAACATAAGAATGACCTTATTTGTCTGAGAAATAGTCTTTATCAAACTAATTTGCCAATTTTTGGTCTAGAGACTTAAAGGTTGATACATGGGGTGTGTTCGGACTTGTGGAACAAATGCAAGAAAAATACCTACTAAGAAACCAAACTTTAAAATTTGGATAGTTATGGACCAATAGTGTCTGGTAATTTGATCATTAGGCAGTAAATATAACTGTATTTTACTCAAATAATTTTCAGATTTCAAGAAATTTCATTTTCTATTAAATCTTCAAAACACAAATCAAAATGGACACAAAAGGAGCGCCAAAGTAAACTGAGTGCCAGACTGGGAAATATTTCGAGTATTTCAATGAAACATTTGTCTCATTACAGTTAGTAAGGATGGTGAGGTGCTGCTGCTCACCAAGTAATTAAAATATACTATTAGTAAGGAAAATTTTTAATATGGTTTTCTCACGAGTTTGAAAATACATATTATTTATATTAATATATCTTCATCTTTAAAATACAGAACATACCTTAATTTGTTTAAACTTTTAAGATAGTTGAGTTGACAATTAGTACCGTTTAGATTATTCAGACATTTATTCTAATCTTCATTATTTTATATACATTCATTATTTGCTTGTTGATGTTTTCATTATTATTAATTTAAGGTTATTCAAACTTTTGTTATAATTTTTTTTTTTTCAATATTATCTTTTTTATCTGAAATTTTGTGATATGGCAAATTAAAGACATCCCCAAGTTTTTTTTTTTTTTATGGAATCCTTTGTGAGGAGGTTTCTTAATGTGGTGGAAACAACAAGTATAAAGATTAGGAAAACAATCCGAGAAAACTGATATACAAATTAGGAAGCCTCTTGTCAAAAAGAGACCATTTCCAATCAGTACGGTCTCAACAATGAAAAACCAGACTAAAAACAACAAAGTTGATTTATAAGTAACAAAAATCGAAATAGGATCGTAACTCGATGTTTTAGGTGTAGAGAATAAAGGCGCTCTGAGTCTCTATAGTTCTAGATGATTATTGTGCGGAGAATTACAGTAATTACTGGAAATCCATTTCCAAGATTCAAATTTTCTACTTGGCCAATATTCCTGAAAATACCAAGGGGATTAGTTGGACGAAACGTGGCGAGAACAACAACAACAACAACAACAACTATAGAGGGTTATAACAATTAAAGTCTCTTCTTGGTCTCCATAGATGAGTACAACTGTCAAATAAATTAAAAAAAATGGATGTATAAAAACACGCTATTTGAAAGATTTAAAAAAAAGTTATCAACAATGTGTATGTCATGAGTGTATAAATTGCGGTCATACACACCATTTCCAAATGTGAAAAGTTTTCCCGAAGTTGAGACAATTCATTTTCAAAATTCTTCCTTAATTCTGCTTTTTCTGCTTCATTTTTCTGTTGTTCCTGCAAAAGGGAAAATATCATTTAAAGAATTGCATTCTTTGATGGTTAGTAGCTTTTCAAAGGTTAATTATTGTAACAATTACAGACATTTTTATAGGGAGACAAAAAAGGTCAAATACTTAAATTGAAAGAAAAGAAAATTTCAAGCAAAAAAAAAAAAAGAAAAAACAGCGAGGTCTGAGGGGGCTTTAATCTGAGATGAAGCATCGTAATTTAGGTATTAACTTTATTATTCTATCTGGTGAGAGAGAGAGAGAGAGAGAGAGAGAGAGAGAGAGAGAGAGAAGAGAAGAGAGAGAGAGAGAGAGATAGAAAGAGAGAGGCGAAGCTGTGGTCAATATGAACAGACCTAAAAATAACTTAACTAGGATTAATCAGTCTTTGGTAATTTACAAAAAGTGGTTTTCTTGCGCAATCAGTCTTCTAGATGACCTGTCGCAAAATATATTTTTGTTTTGACATCTTTACATCTTGTTAAACTCAGTAACACATGTTCCATGATGCACTTGCACTACTGCTTACCTTGCATTTCATTTCACTTGTACTTCTTATACTTACTTTTTAATTTTGGTTTATTTTATTTTATTTTTTCGTATCATTTTAGCACAAGCAAAGAAAACAGGTTACTTAAAAAGAACCTAATAGACCACAAATTAAAATTAAAGGAATATTTTAACGAATAGCTAATTTAATTTATGACACCCACACCATCCACATTCATTAAAGAATTATTATAAAGCAAATATAAATCATATAATTTATTTTAAAGTCTTAAAAGATTTAAAAATCTGAATCTCTTTATGTTATTGATGTGATTCGTTACAGTTGTTTAAAATTTTCTAATCGTAACCATTTTTTCTTTTAAAATTGGAATTTTTTTCAGTACTTACTTGTATAGACTTAGTTGGGCAACATATTAATAATGCTAAAATGTATTGTTATAATTAGGGAGAGTTTAATTATTCTTATGCAACAACAAATGATACCAAATGTAAATGAATTGAATGCAAAACAAATAAAATAACAAACCTCTTGCCGCACTCGTTCTTCGATTTTTTGCATCTGAGATTCAAGTTCTTCTTCAAGTTGTCGCGACAAACGATCATAATGATCTTTCTCTCTAAATGTTAAAAAAAGTTACACAATTACAATGCGATTTGAATCTGTAGAAGAATAAATGTACTAATATAAATCACTAACCATTTTTAATTATAAAGTGTTAAATAACAATAATAAATGCTTTTAGTCACCGACTTCATAGTATCCAGATATACTACAGTTTCAGAGGAGACTTATTGTCCATCTGGCTTCAGGAATCACTAGTATGCGTTGGCAGTGTGAAAACCCTGCTAATGGCAGGTATGCGAAGTGGATGAAGTTGGTGAAGCCCAGGAAGATGTTGCACCACACAGTCCTTGATTAGAATGGTGTGGAACCTGCTGGAGTTCTGGAGAGATATGTTATCCAGTAAAACCAATGGTTGTTAGGGGCGTTAGCGCCTGGTTATTGCTGTGAGATCCCATAATAATAAATGAACAAAAAATAAACCCCCGAGGAAAAAGCAATGACCCCCCAATAAGTTCTTATTTGGGAAATCATGGGTCAACCAATCGTATATATAAAAGTAACTTTATAATTTGGCACTTGGGAAACGCCGAGTACTTCTGCTGACAGTTATAAATAAATATAGGAAAACATAACATTCATGAAGATAGCTGCAATAGTAAACAATGTACTGGGGCCTAGAAATTAATCCATGGCGAATTTTGCATTCATTAAGCTTTAAGTATATGTAATTAATTAATTAATGATTAATTGCATAGTTATATTAATTAATTAATAAAAACATCACGGCACTACAACTGAACAAAAAGTCATTATGGTAAGTTGTTATAATATTTTTAACAGTGCGGTCGAGTCACGTTGGAGACACCGGTTCCCATTTGATCATCGAAGTTAAGCAACGTTGAGCCTGGTCACTAGTTAGATAGGTGACCATTTAAGAATACCAGGTACTGTACAAGGGCAAGTAACAAACCTACAAGCGGTGTCCCTGCTATTCCTTTCGAGGAAACCAATTGTTACACCCACGCACATAACTGTGCGATACGATATGAATGATATTTTAACCATCAGACACCAAGTTTTAAGTTCTCTATTATATAGTTAACCTTTAGCTTGATGGGTATCTCACTTGGGTTAACGGGTAGCACCACCGGCATGGTGAAAATGATAGAAAATATATCGGTTCGGGTGGAGTTTGAACCCCTTTTTATAATTTCATTTAACCAATTAGCTTCCATAATAGTCCCCTCCCTCTTCCCCCCTTTTTAAACAACCAACATTTTATATCCCTCTTTAAACAAGAGACAGTCAAATCTTCCATACAAAAGTTATGAATTTGTTCAAAGTTAATGATTTGTAATTATTAAATTTACCTTTGAAAAAGTCTCTCAAGTCTTTCTCCGTCTCGTTTATGGGCCCGTATGTCATTGATAACATTGATAATAACTGCTTCTAATTTACCCACAATATCTGCATTTCCGGTCCCATGAAGAAACTCATACAATTCACATACCTTATCTTGGCTGTAAAACAAATCAATAGAAATAATATTTAAATAATAATTGCAACTAAATAAAAAGAAAGTTCTTGTAAATCATAAAATATTATTTTTAAAGATCTGGTTATTTTCAAAGTTCCAAACCGTATGGCGAATAAAATTCGATTGTTAATTATTTAATGATATTATTTCATATCAAAATATTATTTGTTCTATTTTTGTTTTTAATTTTGTTTGTGCTATTTCTTTGCTTTATTCACTACAAATGATGGCGCAAAATCTTTATTTACTGAAGACAAAGCAAAATTATTATCACAAAAATAGAAACCAAAAATTTAAAAAAGGAGTAAAAGGTTTAAACGAAATATAACAGCATGATGATACATTGATTCAATATTTGGTTGTATAGCAGTCATCTTCTATAGTTGCACATATGTTTTTTGCAAAGATTTACAGTTAGTTTGCGTCATTCTTCTTTGTGGAAGTCTTCTACTTGTTGAATATTTTGAGGATTTTTCTTGGGAATATTGATCTTCAATATTTTCCACAAATTTTCAATTGTTTTCAGGTCCGTAGACTGACTGGTCTAAATAAGAACGTCAATTTCGTTATTTTAAGCCATTCTTTGGTTACGTAGTTTTGCAGTATTTTAGGGATCATTGTCATCTTGGTACATGAATTTGCTATTATGTATTAAAAAATCAGCAGATTTCTGAAGGTTTTTCTCCAGAATAACACTGTACATATCCCGTTCAGTCTTCCATTGATGATTTCTAATTTACCAATACCGTTTCATGAAAAATACCTCCATACCATAATCGAACCACCACCAAACTTCACAGCAGGGATGCTATTCTTTTTGTCATAGCCAGGTGTCATTTTTTCACCATAACTCTGTTGTGTTTCTTCCAATGATTTCGATTTTCGTTTCGTCTGACCAGATTACCTTGTTCCAAAATTTTTGTGGTTTCTTCCCATATGTTTTAACCTAATTCAAGTGTCATCTCACATGCTGAAGCTCCAGCAATGGAACTTTTCTTGGAGATCTTGAAGCAAAACTTGAACGATTTAGAGCTCTGCTAAATGTATTCTTGCTCAAATGATTCCAAAGATCTCTGAGGTCAGTTTGAATTTAACCACGAATAACAAAAAGCTTTCTTTGTACCTTTCGGCTTACCCAGATCAATATTTTTCGTTTAATTTCCTTTATTGACCATATCTTGGAAGATGTGCAACAGCTTCAATAGAGACTTTAAACTCTCTGATAACGTTTCCAATTGTACTAGGTGGTAGATTAGGTTCTCTTGATATTATTCGATATCCCTTTCGCACAGAAGCCATCTTATTTAATCCACAGGGGTAAACTGTCATAATTTTGTAATATATATATAAAATATTCTTAGCTGTTTTCACCTGCAGTCGAAAATAAACCTTTACTCTTCATATGTGTGTCACCAATGCCGTGCTTAGCCACTTTGCGGCACGTCGCAGAATGCGACTAGCGACCCCCTTTCCCATAAAGAAGGTAAGTTGCCCCCCCCTAACATACTAGAGCCTTCGATCAAAGATTGTATATACATACATATACAGATATATATTTAGAGAGAAAGAGAGATAGACAGAAAGAGAGATAGATTGTTAGGTGTATATTTCAAGTGTGAATGATTTGCTAGATAAGCCAAGGAGCTTTGCGGCCCCTAGGGAGCTTACGCCCCCCCACAATTTCTAGGTCTGCGGGGACACTAAGCACGGTCCTGTGTGTCACTTAGAAATAATATAGAATAATTGGAAAAGAACAAAAAAACAACAAACAAACAAACAAAAAATAGCCTCAAATAATAGAATTATTTTAAACAAACCTTAATTTCTATAAAATCAGTTGATTTTCTTGTCATTCAATCTTGTTTATTCGTTCTCAACAATTGATTTTATTTTTATTTGAAATGTTTATTAGACTATATATCAAATGTGAAATGTTTATTAGACTATATATCAAATGTGAAATGTTTATTAAACTATATATCAAATGTGAAATGTTTATTAGACTATATATCACAATCCTTTGAGTTTTTGCTGTGAACGAGAGTGGTTAAATGAAACGCTTGGACTTTCGAATCGTAATACTAGCGTTTTACCCGAAACCGAATCATACACGGATCCTTCCGGGCAAATGCAGTAAAGTTAACTAAAAAGGAAAATACCGATTCTGAGTAAAAACAGCTGGGGATTCATTGACGGAGAAACTAAAATAAAAGAATCTACAGCTTGGGATGTTGCATAACTGCTCCCGAAATCAATTGAGCGTTTGTCGTGGATGCAGTGAGTGCATGCTCATGCATATTCAAAAATAGTTTAGGTCGGTTTAGAAATAACAGCCAAGATGAATAGATGGATTTAAGAAGCACTTTAGGCAATTAAGTCAGTAGTTTTAGAAATTTTATAGCATAGGTAGTAAAGAGCAAGATGTTGCCAATGATAAACAATGAATATGGCTTCGTTAACCTAAAGAAAACCAACCAGAGAAAAAAACAAAAAACAAAAACAAAGGCTACTACGTAACATTTTAAGCTGTAGCTCTTCTCGTAAAAAGTTTGAGAATGTTATCATTTTAATATCAGGTAAGATGTCCTGATAAGAGAGAGAGAGGGAGGGAGAGAGAGAGGGGGGAGAGAGGGATAGAGAGAGAGGAGGGAGAGGGATAGAGAGTGAGAGTGAGAACAAGCTGTCATAGAGACAAAAAAGACAGAGACAAAACGATATGAAAAGACAGATAAACAAGTCATAAATCAGAGTGAGAAACAGTCAGAGACAAAATTAATAAATAACCATTAGAGTAGACACAGAGTTCCCATATATATTTAGAGGGTGTGGTGGAATGTTCCCATATATTTAGAGGGTGTGGTGGAATGTTCATATATAGTTTTTTGTTAAACGAAGTTTTAAGCATTTAACTTAAAAAAAAAAAAATGTGTTAATCCTATGTGTATTTTTTCTGTGTTGTTGATTTTTAAACTTGAAAAAAAAATCTAAATAAAATATTGGACTAAAAACCATTTCCAACTCGCGGGTTGTGTTTGACTCCTTAGAAGCTATTTTCCAAACTAAGAACTAGATTAGATTTGTTCCACGGGTCATATAAAAAATTGCAAAATTTTTTGGAAGTCTGCTACATGGACTTTTGAACGATTTTTTTAATAATAGACTGTAAAAGTGTATAAAATTTCTTTTAAGTTTAACCATTTCTTTTAGAAGCCGATTTGTTTGTTTTGTTTTTTTTCGAATATCGACGTTCGATACTTATTGAGGTTATTCCTGTAAAATCTAGTGCCGTAATATCAGGTAAAAGTGGGATCAGATAAATCCAAGAATATCAATGTCCAAAATTGGTGAATATCCAAATGAGTAGTAATAGAATACCCAGCAGCCAGTGGTATCTGTGGCAGTTTAGGTTTCATTATTTTATAGACAATTTTATTAGTTTTCTGTTCCCCGACTGGCAGTGGTTAGATGATTTCGGTATAAAATGGATTCTTCCAATTTGAACGTACATACACAATATAGTTAAGAAGAAGAAGAAAGGAAAAAATTCTGGTCTCAGTCGACCAAAAACAATCCAACTATTCCGAATGAATACTTATCGAAGAACACACCCTGAAACATAAAGTACTACGGTGTAAATTTTCAAGAAAATCGGCTCTTCCGTTTTGGAGTCAAGTTGTGTCTTTTAAATAAAGTGTTTATAAAAGAAAGAAAAAAAATTGACATTAAATGAAGAAAAGAGTTGATCAGTCGTTTACAACATAAACAAATTATATAAAAAAATACTTACCACGATAAGCATTTGAATCCTTCCTCGAGGGAAACAATAAAATCCGTGTATGAAGAATCCGGATCTAAATCGTCATCCATTAAGTTAGCAAGGCTTTTCCGCCTGCGTTCGCGAGAAATCTGTAACAAATTGCCGTTAATTTCCTGAAATCCGCGAGAGAATTCGGCGACACTAATTCGCCCGTCTCCGTCTGTATCAAGTTCTTTGAAAACATCTGTTAATTCATCGGTCGACATATCCGTGCAGATAGTCGCCAATTCTGACTGGTCGATATATCCAGATCCATCTAAGTCGCAAGCTTTGAAAAGCTGTTGTAACTTTTGCTCACCTTCCTCGCTGCATTTTCGTTGCAAAGCCATTGGCAGAATATCCTGCCAGTGTCAGCCACTTGTGCAGTTGACAATTAACACAATTTATCTCTTTTCTTCTTCTAGGTTTTTTCTTTCTTAATGTTTAGTTGTACAAGATGTCTGCGCCATGTTGTTTCTTTATGTGCACAGGATTTAATTGCTGCAAATCATATTTTTTTAGTTTGTAGCAAACTATACGAGGCGTTAAAATATGAAACCAAGAATATACAAATACCAAGTCTTGATTATATTTCAATCAGTCACGTGAAAAGTTAGGATTTTTTAAAAAATTGCCTCGGACCAAAAGGAAGTTAATTATGGGTCACATCATCTTTACCTGTCTGGGTGACTCCAAATATTCCATGATGAAATAGCTGCGTTCATTTTGCTGCAACGAGAAAAAAAATATCAATAACCTGAAAGGTTTCATATTTCACCATTTTCCCCCATTTCAATTGATCCGCAAAGTGCGAATAAGCTTACGGACCCTTGGGAAATTGCACCGTCCCGTAATGGTGAGGTATAATGCGGAAGCCCTAAGCGGAGCCCTGGGCTATAATATTTGTTTTGACATCTGTTGTGTCATTTTGTTTGGTTGTATTTATTTGCTACTAGAGCCAGTGAAAATAACACCGTAAACCCTAGTTATCTTTACAAGTTCGGATAATGTTTCGAAAAAAAAAAAGACTATTTAGATAAAATATTTCACTTCCTACTTCATTTATATCTACACCATTTAATTATAGATTTATTTTTAGAGGTATCATTCCCTACTAAAGTGATGTCAGAAATCAAATGACCTCTTTTCCAGCCAGGTCGTTCAAATGACATCACGTGATGGCTAACTCCATTCGTATTTCAATACCCAACTAAACATATAATCTACAAGTAGACGTCCATTATATGTTTCTCTTTACCGACGTGTGCCAAGAAAAAAACAAAAACAAAACAACCACAACGACGTGCTGAGAAAAAACAAGAAAAAAACGGGGAAAGTATTTTTGACATCATTAATAAAAATGCAATATACATCAGTTTTAATAATACACCACTTAATATGATTTCTATAAAATTCATTGATCTAAAATTATGTAATATACAATTCAATATCATATAGTATACAGTGTCGTGCTTAGCCCCGTAACTTCCCGACGCAGAATGCGCCTTGCAGCTCCCCCTCCCCTAAAAAGGCAAGTTACACCCCCAACATACTGGAGCCTTCGATCAAAGATCATATATACATACATATGCAAATAAAGAGAAAGATAGATGGATTGGTAGGTGTATATTTCATGTGTGATAATGATTTTCTCGTAAATTTTAGTGATTAATTAATTTGGTAATGTTCTGTATTACTAATGATCAGTGAAGCCAAGGATCCTTGCGGCCCCTGGGGACCTTGCGGCCCCCGCAATTGCAGGGTGTACGGGGGGCCCTAAGCACGGCCCTGGCAGAATGTGTGCATTGAATTTTGTATTGTGTTATATACAGGGTAAAATTTGTAATTTACACAATGTTAACATCATCATCATCATAATTATAACGTACTGCCCCATCTTGAACGGTTGACCAGAGTATAATTACTTTTCTCTAACAACCTCTTAAAAATAAAGATGCTTATTAAAAAATATCCGTGTCATGGCATTAAAAGATCGTAAGTTATTGAGGAATCGAATCAACCAACAATTACCAAAAATAATTGCTCTTTGCATTGAATGAGCGTCAAGTTATGACATGCCGTTAAGACTGATACGCTGTGAAGCAAAACCGATCAAACAATCATCAACATTGAAACAAAACAAGAACTCAGACAATGCAAAAGAATTAAGGAATTTAGTAAAACCCCCCCCCCGACAAAAAAAAACAAAAAAAAACACAGAGTTTAACTAATTTGTATTTAACGACTCCTATAAGTTTCAGGGGGAATTATAACCTAGCTATTAATGGCATTGTAAGTTACATAAAAAGAAATTCAGAGAACTGACGAGTATATAGAATTAAAGACATTGTGTATTCTTTTGTTTGATAAAAAGAACTAGAAACACAGTTTATTGTGCCTCAAAGAGTTGATTTCTTGTTTTTATAACAAGGTAGTAGACAGAGTAAATTTAAAACAGCAATCTGGAGAACAATAGCACTCTTACTCCTCAAAAGAATCAGAATTTTTAACACCAATGTAAAATCGGTTCTTCTCTATGGCTCAGAAACGTGGAAAGTGACCAGGACCAACACCCATAAACTCCAGGCATTCACCAACACATGTCTCAGAAACATTCTAAATATTAGATGACCAAAGAATATCTCAAATGAACAACTGTGGGACAGAATCAATCAGGGCCCGATGGAGACCGAGATTAAAAAGTGAAAATGGGATTGGATTGGTCACACCTTGAGGAAGCCTGCATCTAACATCCCCAAGCATGCCCTTAAATGAAACCCGCAAGGTAAGCGCAGAGTTGGTGGCTGGAGGCAATCCTGGAAGAGAAGTATTTAGGGATGCCGGAATAACATGGGCCAAGATGGAAAGGACTAGTCAGAACCGGGTCCATTATAGAAGCGCCTTTGTGGCCCTATGTTCCCCTGGGAACCAAAAGGCTAACAAGTAAAGAAGAAGAATTGTATCAATAATGATTTCTCACTTGGTTTCAACTTTGCTTGGAGTTAAAACAAACACTGAAATCAAATTTGCGGGATTTTATTCCTATGGTTAATATTCTACAATAGCTTAAAATGTGTGATTCTACACTTTCAAAATAAGAAAAAAATCCTGTGATTTGTTCTTGTTGTTAATTATAGATTCATTGATTTATGTTATTTTATTCAAAGACTATTACAGTTTTTTTGTTATTCGTTTTTGTTTTTTCTAATAAAGCAGACCACGAAAAATGCAAATAGAAATTAATTTGTTTTATTTCAAATTTCGAAAAAATACTTGGAACTTTTCAGTTGGTTCGGATTTTAATTTTAAACTTAATCTTGATTTATGTGACTGTCAAGTTAAAAACTTGTTCTTAATGTCAAGTTAAAACAGTTTTAGCGTCATTTGTTTCACAATCAATATATCGACTAAAAAAAGATTTGCAAATGATCAATAGAAAAACAAAATACATATACGACCTCATCCACATGTTGTTGCATAAATCTCATATAGAGTGTGGGCTGGTTAACAAAAGAGAGTCACAGTAAATATTTCATTTGTAAGATTTTTTTTAAATTAAGAGCGCGTTATAAAATATTTTTTTTTGTAGAATAGTATTTGTACAACCTTTTAATTAATTCAATTGAAGCCTTTTCAGTTGTTTGATTGTTTTGTTTTATAGTATTTTAGGTCATTTAATGCCGAGAACAACCTTTTTTATGAACGATCTTTTCGTTAACGTCATTTAATGCCGGTCATTTAATGCCGAGAACAACCTTTTTTTATGAACGATCTTTTCGTTAACGTCATTTAATGCCGGTCATTTAATGCTGAGAACAACCTTTTTTTATGAACGATCTTTTCGTTAACGTGCACTAGTTAATCCATAACTGGAGTTATATTTATATTCCAGTTATAAACGTTTTTAGTTGCAAAATTTGTACTCGTTAACGAGTATTGAATTTTATTTCAGTTAACAAAAACTAAAAATTGTAAAAATAGTAAAATCACTTAAAGTCCTTTTTTTCTGAATTCAAAACCTTACCATGTACAAAAATATTATTCAAATTATTCGAAATTTTACCCTCATCTACCTAACTATTATCTATATTCATATCATAACATTTTGGTCGTTGTGCTCCTCTGCTTTCTACAATTACTGCAATTGGTCGGCAATTAATAATAAGAAGTTACAATGAAAAAAAAAATTAAATCTTAAACGAACAATTGAACATTTTTGATATCGTATTTTAGAAAATATCTATAATAATATGCTGATGGTGCACAAAGGTCTATATCAATCTAAATTTTTCATTCTGTGACCTACATTTAAGCCGTGAGGAAAAAATTATCAAAGGAATTCCAATATTCGCCTGAGCTTCATACTATTTTCTTACAACACAGTTGTGGTACACATTTGTAACTAACACCAAATCCTTAATAAAACCATTATTAATTGCAGTACATATTGTTGCAATAAATAAAAATCTGAATTGTAATTGGCAAAATGTTAGGACACAGTTTGCCAAAATTTCAGCATCTAATTTGTGGATAAAGATTGAATTAAAAATTTCATCGGGAAAAGTTACGGAAAATTTTCTAACGATTTTATTCACAGTTTTTCAAAAAAATACGCCCAACCCATTTACAGGCCATTAAAAGTGTTTTTTTCTTATTGACAACATGACTTCTAATAATGAGAGATATATCAAGAAAAAGAGGTAAGATAACCCTGTCAAACACATAACTGTCACTTGACACAAGATCATATTTATATGCTCTAAGGAAGGTCGTAAAATCATTTACGGCAGGCCGTAGGTTCATTCTATTTCAGAGTTTTCATGAATCGCAGTGAGGAACCAATGCTGTTGCTGTTCTTCTTTACCAAGATGAGTTGCTTCATTGGTTTAGTGATTATAAATACCCAACTAAACTAAAAGGTGATTCTTCTGACTGATTTTTGAACTGACCTATTCAAGTCAAGTACCCACTATTACAATTGATTTTTGTGAGGTACTCTTTTAGTAAAAACAAAAAATAGATGAAATATTTAAACTAAGAAAATTTGGATTGATTTGCTTGCACACCTTCAGAAATAACCAAGATTCTTCCAATTAATTCAATTTCTCATGATTAATTACACAAACATGAATGTAATTCACTGGGAATTGAACAGGTGCAACGACAACAGTCAACGCAAACAACTCTGCAACAACAACAATTTCAAAGTAAACACATTTCCATTCGGCGAACTTTTCTAATAAATCGTTAAAGGTTTGGCCTAACAAAATTATATAATCAATTTAAAGTTGTTGCTTTAGTAAAATAAGTCTATAATGCGTAGAATTTTTACCAAACTTTTCATTTAATATTTCGACCAGTCCAAAAAAAAAAAAATAATAAAAAATAAATAAAGAAGGAAAGAAAGAAAGAAAATAAAATGAAAAATAAGAAATAAAAAAATTATAATCTGGATCTTTTCTTTGCTACAGTTGATTGGGATGGTGGAACGTAAGAGAACAAAACTGTTTTATGCAGAAAGTCTACTTACATAAATTTATAGAGAAATTTATTGCTCGATTATTTTAGAATTAAACTCTCTATTCCTGCTTTTCAGAATTGAATATCGTTTTCCTTGTGTCCAACTTTAAAATGAATAAAGTAGACAAGAGTAAAATATTAATTGTTTCC
This sequence comes from Idiosepius hallami, assembly GCA_034780655.1. Classification (NCBI taxonomy): domain Eukaryota; kingdom Metazoa; phylum Mollusca; class Cephalopoda; family Idiosepiidae; genus Idiosepius; species Idiosepius hallami. Next base: position 14,320 of record JAUZSX010020592.1, read on the forward strand.
CGTAATGATGACTGGTAATACCAAGAGAAAACAAGTTGCAATAAACTCTACCTGTGAAACGTTGAATTTCAGAAAAGAAATAATATTAACGGAAATGAATTGCAAGTAGGAAGCGGTATAAGTAACACAATTATTTTTAATTGAATATTTAAAAAAGAAAATCAATATAATAAAGAAAATATACCATATGCGATATCGAGATAAAAATTATTATTTTTTTAAAGGCTGAATTCCAATTGCAAAGGAAGAAAATGATTTTATAATACAGATTTTGTTGAACCTTTTTTTTAAGGTCTTTAACTTCATCTCTGTTTTTTGTTTTCTTTCTGTTGTCATACAAGAATTCTAATTTGACGCCAGGAAAGAACAAAGATAAAGATATTTAAAATAAAAAAAAATCAGGTTAAACAAAACCTGTAAAGAAAAAACCCATTGTCAAACTACTCTATGCAAGAAATATTGAATGTTGGTTCTTTTCAACCATTTCCTTTTCTCTGTTTTAAAACAAAATAGAAGAAATAATTTTCATGGACCAAAACAAGTTTAATAAAATACCATTAGCATAGCAAGGGAGGGGTTGAGGGGGTAGTCCGCCCCGGGCGGCACATGCTATGGGGACGGCATTTTCAGTGGGTAAAAATGGATGTTAGAAAAAAAAGTAAAAAGCTAAAAAAAAAAAATCTGAAATTTTATAACCAAAATGTTGTAGTTTGTTTTATGTACGTAATAAAACTGTTTTTAAACAGATATTTTGACTGTATCATAGTCCAACTAGATCCTTGATTGTAGTTCCATAAAAAAATAATTTGGGGGCTTTTTCGAATTTTGAACGTTAGCGGATTATCAGTGGTCAGGGGGGGGCGCAAATCTTACGGCAAAAACTGTTGTTACGCCACTGTAAAATACATAAATGTTTTGGATTTAGTGCACTCAGAAAGTGTTTTATTGTTTAAAAAAAGTGCTGTGCTGTGCTGTAACAACCTTTTAAAATGCGATTTTAAAAAATGAAATCAAAAAAATTAGTCTGCTACGAATCCAGAGGCCTATTTTCACTCTAAATGTTTCATTTTGTGAAATTTAGGTTGAAAGAAAAATAAGCAAATAAATATAAATAGTCCCCCAAATTGCAGATGTTGCACATTTGTAATAATGTAATTTTAACGACACAATCGTTAACAAAACCTACATTAAAGGCAGTAAATATTTTCGCTGAAAATAAAACGGTGAATTATAATTGGTCTGGTTTCGGGACTAAGTTATCCAAAATTTTAGCATCCTATTTGTAGATTAAGATTTAAAATAGTGAATTAATTAATGCAACCAAAATTCACCTTTCCAAAAGTTTTGGAAATTTTTTTACTGAATTTAGACACAATTTTTTTTTTCAGTGATTTTCTTTTCGTTGACAAAACGAAAAATATTTTTGTTCGTCACACACAAATATTCAAAACATTTCCGCAAATTTTATGTACGTAAAGAATTACGTACATAAAATTTTTTAAATGCATTAAGCAAAATGAAAAGACAATTACCAAAAAGAAAAAAAAAGTCTCTATAGAAAGAATTGACTAAATTCAGTCAAGATAGCCTTAAGAGTAAACATGACAGACATTAATTAACAATTAAAGGTGAGTAACGTTTGACTGATAAAATTCCAGCGTCAATTTATTAAAATAAATTCAACTAAATTCTTTTTGAAAAAAAAAGATTTTTTAATGGTATTCAGACAGCTGTCAAGTCTTGAACGGCATCTACAGTGAAAGTGGTATATATATGTATTTGTTTAAATAGAATTGTTTTAATCAACTTTCTTCCAATTGCAGAAAAGCGTGTCATAAAGTTATGACCTAAGAGAAGTCTTCTTGGTGATTATTGTTCGTTTCTCCGTATTTTCTAATTATAGCAAGACAAGACGCTGAAGAACGATTATTCGTAGAATAGAAAAAGTTGGAAAAAGTTTAAATGGAGAATTTTATGAGTGGCTTTGGCAAATTAGATTAGGGGTTGAAGGGTGGATAGTGGTTTATGTTCGTTACCTCCCATTTTTGAGTGGGTAGGATGAACAACTTTTCATCATAAAAGGAACCTCCAACCTTTTTTTTAATAGAAAAATCAGAAACCGTTTTGAAAAATGGTGTTATTATTCGCAGAGAAAAGCCAAACTTTGGGCAGCATCATGTCTTCAAGTTTTATTGAGCTGCTTTTAGGGAATGATGAACAGAAAAGAAAAAGAACAGGTTGATCAAAAATAGTAAAGTTTGGTTTTAGGAAATAATTGATAAATTTAATAGTGGACAATTGGACAAGAGTTGTAGTTTGTTGTCTGCCACGTCAATAAAAGAAAAATAATGGCAATTAAGTTAAAAATACTACAGAAAAACCAAAACCTTGTTTTATTTTTAACTTTTCTTAAAAATCAAATTATCTTAAGATTAGTAAAAAGCGAGGGAATACTTACCTGTATAAATTTTCTTGTGGAATCTTCCAAGGTTTGAATAATAATCTAAATTTTCTTTTCACTCGTTCAACCAACTCGTGTGTATTGTAACAATGTCTATCTTAGCCAAGCCACTCAACTGCCACTACTACCCTGTACTCGATCATTCGGACAGCACACACTACAGATAACTTTTGCCAGCTGTTAGAAACATATTTTTTCTTTTCTAAACGAAGAAACAACACTTCCAACACTTGCATGGTAAATAAGTTTAAATCTATGTCACGTCATTTTTATTCTGATTGATTTTTCACTTCAATCTGTTAGCTTTCCATGACGCAATTCTTTTTTTTTTTTTTGTTACTCCTAAAAGAACAAGGTTTAGATTTTTATTAATTATCGCGTCGTTGGACAAGATTTTTTTTTTCTTTTAATTAGTAAAATATGAGTTATAATTGGTCATTTACTATATTAATAAACCTTTGGGTCCTGGCTTAGCAAATTTACTAACTAGACACTGACTTAGCCGATATTTTCGCCCTTCATGATACTCTAACAGAAAGGTTCCAATTGGCTTGATGAAGTCCAGAAAAAATCGTTTCGACCTTGCACCCATCTGACTATCTAACTTTTGTGGATCCAGAGGCTAAGGGTCCCCTGAAAATGTTTCTATGTATTAGCCATAACACATTTTGACTATTGGTTATGGTCCTTGGTTTAAGGGTGCCCATTAGACCCACTAAAGTTAAATAGTCGGTTGGGTGCAAGGTTGATGCGATTTTTTCCCGGACTATTGGTAATTTTGCCGTGTTGTATTTCGCCCTAGGTCCCCAAGGCCGATATATCTGCCATTAAGAGTTCTAAGGATTAATCTTTTAATAAGACCAAAAGCACAAACAGTAAAATGCTTAAGATAAAAAATATAAGTTGAGTTACAATTTGAAATGATCAAACTTTCCTCCTTACCAAAAAAAAAAAAAAAAAAACCGATGGGGAGGGGAACACAATGGCACCCGTATACAAGAATACCTGGACGGAATTTACGGGATGTTAAACCAGAAAGTTGGAGACAAAGAAAACAAGATTTTGAATGTCACACCAGACAAATCCTTTCTCCATTAAGATCAATCGTAGAATTAGAAAAATGCGTGTCATCTAGAACAGAAGCAGGGCCGTGCTTAGGGCCCCCGCAAACCCTGCAACTGCGAGGGGGGGGGGAAAGCTCCCTTGGGTCCGCAAGTCTCTTTGGCTTCACAGACCTCTTGTAATGCAAAAATTACAAAAATAATTATTAGGATTGACGAGAAAATCATTATCACACTTGAAATATACATCTATCAATCCATTTGTCTGTCTGTGTCTCTCTCTCTCTATATGTATGTAGACTTTGATCGAAGCCTTCATTATGTTGAGGGGGTGCAAGTTAGCTTCTTTAGGGTAAAGGGGCCGCAAGGCGCATTCTGTGTTGGGGCCTCTATGTGGCTAAGCACGGTACTGACTGCTCTGAAGAGTCTAACTAACTTATAAATTCAACCGGATATATTATTCGGAACAACACTATTTTAACTACAATTACAGAAAATAATGAAGTTGCATTTTATAAAGTGGCTATTATTAACTTACTTGTATTGAAATTCAAGTAAGTTTTTCTTGTAACCCCCCCCCAAAAAAAAAAAAAAAAACAAAACAAAACAAAACAAAAAAAAACAACACAACAGTGCAAATAATAAAAAAAAATTGCATAATTCCAATTTATAAGAATACCCAAAATCTATTTGGTTGTTATAGGTTAATAATGATCGATTTTAGATGCCATGCTTTGTTACTTTATTAAGAAAGTTTCATCAAAACTAGATTTGTCAACAAAATATTTCCAATTTTTTTTTTAAGAAGTTTGGGATATTTTGACTGACAAGAGAGCCTTGATGAGAGAAAAATTGTCAACAACACTGTTCTGGGGTAGTTTAGTTTACACCCTTACATGGAGCCAAGTAGAGTCCATTATGTCAATACATAATGGACTCTACTTGATGTGACCCCTTCACAAGGGGGCTACAACAAACAATGAAAATTATTTGCTTAAGATCTCTTAAAATGTTTTCCAAATAACAGAAAGCAAAATATAGTTCAGAAGAGACCACACACTCATCATTTCCATAATTACTCAATTACAGTCAACTCGGCGGCACTTAAAAAAAAAAACGTAGTGTAAACTCTCTAGCCTTCTACTGCTTTCTTTCCAAATAGGTTGATTACACCGTTCTATTGTCGAGGGTGTCTGGGTGGAGAGGGAATATAAGGAAAGCGATTATTTTTGTTACAATGGCTAATTGGTGAAATAAAGAGGAAAGTTTGACCAAAGAAAAGAAAATAAACTGAAAGGCAATGCGTTTAAAAAAGAAACTAAACAATTCAATTTAATCTGTTTATTTCTCTCTCTTACATTTTTATCCAACTATCTATCTATCTATTTATTTATTTATCTAACAATCATTATCTCTGTTTTATCCTGTATACTTGTTCATATGTGTGTGTGTGTGTTTATGTGTGTGTGTGTGGTTAAACACTATATAAGATCTAGCTAAAAAAAAAAGAAAAAAAAATCAACAAGCAAAACAAATGACAAATCACGATTAAATTCTTTGTCTTTTCGCCCCCCCCCCAGATATTTAGAGAGGGAAGGGAAAGTAGAGGGGTTTAGATAAAATTCATTTAAGATTAGAACTAAAGACCTTAAATGAATAATTATCCAAAATATTGAAAAGATATTAAGGAAAATGTAGACAGATCAAATGTCTGTAATAATTACACGGACGCGCCCAATCATGAATTTGAGGGGGGGACAGCGAAACCGGAGAAGAAGCTTATATTGTGAAATCTTATCACATGAGTCAAATCCTACTGAAATCCTTTCGATTCCCTTTCAGATGTTTCTCGAACAGATCGTTAACTTGTTAGTTCATCTAGGTGTATGGATAACACTGATTCCAAAAAGAGAGCCCTATTAACTCAAAGGAGAGTAACTCATTTAGATGAAGGGTAACGCAAGACAAAACACCCTGGAATATGTGAGCACCTAAAACTGGCCCTGATTAAGTGCTCAACCTAGTATTTTTCAGATATCTAGCAAACAATTGACTGCACTACACTCTATCACCGATATTGGACAAAAAGTATAGAAAAGTGTTGTGTGGAATAAAAGGTTAACATTGTTAACGGAAATAAATGCTAAAATTGCTCCCAAAAATGTTTGAGTATAATTTCTAGAATCTCAAAAGGGGAGAAGAAAACAAAAATAACTTACAAGAATGGGTGGCAACTGCATAAGTCGTTTTGAGTAATCCTCAGCCACTTTTTGTTATTGTTAAAAATGTTATCCACTGTTTTGACACTAAGACAAAATAATACATGTGCATTTGAGCCACATGTGCAAAGGTAGGTAAAAAGTAAAAGGTAAGAGGTTGTATGTCATTACACAACCAAAAAACCAATCAGCTTTCTTTTGACTTGACTACTTAACCATAAATCAAGAGTAAGCACGGTAGCAGCAAATAACCCGCTTCGTCTTGACACCCTATTCAGTCGTAAGAACAAATACCTAATTATACAAAGCGTATTTAACGATTTTTTTTCTTATACAGTAATTGTAACTATATTTAAACCTGTGTGTCTGGAGCAATGTAATTTGGAAGCACGAAAATATTCGTGGATTGCACACTTTAGAGAAACCAGTAACAAATAAATGTGTAGTTTAGTTTTTGAGATAAGGTTTTATTAGTATTATTTGCACTTTTTTCTCATCTTTACACGCTAGGTTTTTATAACATATAAAATATATAATTTAATATTATATCTATATGTTAATATCTTAAAAAGGGTTTATTTATGTTATCTTGATTTTTTAAATCCAGCTTTATAATTTTATAACTTTATAATTCAATCAATATTATACCTGAATTTTCTAGAAAAAGTTTGATGATTAGTATTATTTAAATTATTCATACTTTTCTCTCGTCTTTTATCATAATTTACACAATAATTCTTTTTTTATCTGAATTTCTAAAATGAAATTCGACAGTTGAAATTATTTAGTTTAAATTCAGATCAATTTTATTGTTGCCACTCACTCATCACATCAAATTTAGGAAATACCATTCTATATAGAATTCTGAAACTCTTCTGTTTTTTTTATTCATTAGGGTGGATTTTTTTTCATTCCATATGCTACATAGTGTCTTTGAGAAATTATTGTTGTTAGAAAAGGTGCTGACTGGAGCCTATTGTGAGAGAGTCACTTTTTATCAAAATCCTTATTTCATCATGTTTATCTCACATTAGTTGTTGCTTGTAGGGAGGTTGCCGTTTCCATGTGCAAGCCCCTGCTGAAATTAAAACAAAAACACGAAAACTGTTAACCTTTCAAAAATGTTCTACTCATCAAGATGTAAAACTGACACCATTTGCTGTACAGATCTTTGCTCGTCCCTCTCAACTTTCCGTTGTTCCTAATTTCATATGGAAACTTCTGGCTAAGCGCGCTGAGCTCCGAGTTTAAGTTTCAAAGGATGATCAATAAGAGGTTAATTCATATGGCATAATTTATACCAAATTCTGATCTAAGGCAGTTGGCACCCTAAGTAAAGACTATTTTTTGGAGCACTCTCATTTATAAGGTAAACTTTTTCATCCAAATTCCTTAAGAGTCACAAGAAGGATTTTATAAAAAATAAACCCTGTGTGAAACCCCAAAAGGTGCAATTGACAAAAGAAAAAAAATACTCTATAAAAGAGGTGATTAGTTTGGTTATCCAACTCTTGATACGATGGTCACCTAGATGACATCTTGGAGTTTGTCTCTTATTCCTGACACATATTTGTGGTAAAATCACCATAGCCTCAGATGATTCAGTCGTGGAAGTATCATTTGATGTTCGTGTTTCAAAATCTGGAGTTGTTCACCACCGTGCACTTCGAGCAATTCTCACTTTTATATTCTTGGGCACTTGAACCAATAACTAGATGTAAGTCTCATACATGCAGAGATATTCCATGAACAAAAATGTTCAAATAACTGTATGTCTAATCATGTAAGGTGATATCCTTATTGCACACTAGGGTTTTTGTTCAGACACGATCTCCCACCTTGTAATCAAGGTGTTGCACTGTGGCTGTTCTAGTTCTGCAAACATTCGTGCATCAATGCCCTTCAATTTAACTATGTTCTAATACAGTATGTTGTTGTAACAGTTAGGTATGACACCTTGTCCTTAGGAATGTTGTTGTACCTGTAAACATTTTCAGTTACTGAATAGTTTTTCTGCAGCAATTCTTTGCTTTTCTTCTATGGAATCTCATTGGAATGCCATTAGCACAGGAAATGTGGATGCATAATAACGATAGTTCAACTCTATACTCACAAAAGAAATCAATTGTTTTAAAAGAATATTGGAAAAATTGCTACATAGTGTCTTTGAGAAATTATTGTTGTTAAACAAGTTTTATAAATCAAAAATCAAAGTTTAAAAACCTAGATAATTTAAAAAAAAATACCTTTGTTATTTTTCATTAAAGCAACAAGTAATCTTTATTACAGTCAAGATCAATACTAAATTGTTGCATCTTACCTCCTCATATTCTTTACTTCATTGATAGATAGACAGTGACTGTGAATATGACTGAAAATAAGAAGACTTGAATTGTCTTTGTTGCTGGAAAGTCAGGGATGAGAGAGAGAAAAAAATTATAGAATAGCAGTTCTTGGACTGAAGAATAGATTTACAAGGGATAAGAAAGGATCAAACAGTTAATGTGAAAAATATGGCTGAAATTTCAGTTTTGATTATCATTATTAAAAAATCTATCTTCATAGAGTTTCAACCAATGTATATTCAGATTTATTCAGGCCTTACTCATTCCTAGCAATCTTTATGTCAATTTTGGAGGCCTACTCAAAACTGAAAATGAAACCTTGTAATCTGTCCACATTTCATAAGTGATTATATTAACAATATGTAAGCAATTTCTGTCTGCTGTCAAGGTTATATTTCTACACTTCAGATGAATTTCAATTTATATAAACCGAAGTCAAAAACCACTAGGCTATGTGTCATAGAAAACGTCCAAATAAAGACAAGTATAGAAGAATAAACAATTTGAATAATAATAGAAAGACAGATGTTCCAATGTTTTTAACAGGTCAATAAAAAAGAATAAAGAGCAGTGATGTCATAAAATACAGTACAATATTTAGATAGATAGATAGATAGATAGATAAGTGTAGACATGGAGTCATCAGCATTTAGTTACTGCTAGCTTAGAATATTGTTTTTTTTTCCTTTTTTTTCTAAGATAATTCCTAAGCAGTGAAGTGTCAATAATATTCTTGCAACTGAATTATGATATTTACTTGGTGAGCACCCCCAAGTTTGAATCCAGAACAACAGTGTTCTCTAAAATGGTGAGCACCCCCAAGTTTGGCCATTTTTACGTGCTCTTACCTGGACTTTATATATTCGGTGTTACCCTTCACCTAGATGAACTGCTCTCCTGAGCTAATGAGCCCCATCTGCCCAAACTGAATTATGAGTTCTAGTGCAATAAGAATATTGATACTTCAGTGTTTAGAAATTATGGTTTTAAGTGTATATTACGTTTCGCCACTTGTTTCCAATCATAATTCATTTACATTTAAGTTCCAATATTCATTTTAACTGTCTTTTTTATATATGTTTGTACAATTTTTTGTTGGGCTTTGCTTTATTACATGTTAATCCTTACAGGCATTTTATACTAAGAACAATTATCTTAAATATCTTTCATTTATTGACAGGTAATTAAAAAATACTAGTTACACGAATACCTATTGAAGAAAATCTAAAGAGATTAAATTTTTTTTCAAGAGCTTAACAAAATCTTCAAACTTTGATATTTTATTTTAAATCCTGAAAATGAAAATAAAATGTAAAAAGATTATAAGAAAGAAAAAAACATTGAAAAAAAAAATACAAACAGTGAAATTGTGTCAAACTGAGGCATGAATTTATTTATTTAAAATCCTTTTTTTTTCTGTCTTTATTTCTGTATATTTTTTTTACTTTGTTTGGACTTGTTTCTTCTTTAAATTGTTTTATGTTGTGACAATATTTTGAAGGATCAACCATCATGATGTGAAAAAGAGTTAAGGAATAAAAACAATTGGGGAAAAATAAGAATAAAATCAAATGCTTAAATTCAAGTAATTTTAATTTTCAAATATAATGGATTCCACTTAATCTGTCCATACCCAATCCTATGATTTCTTTACTATAACTGGCTTATCATATCAATTATGTCTAACAACATTAAAGAAGTCTATGCCCAACAAATGATTTCTGCTCTTCAAAATAGATAATATCAATTAGGTTTCTGTATCATTTTTGTATGATTTTGCCTCTGAAGATTTTTATTCTTAAAAATATTGTGTTTTCCCTTTTCATTTCTTAAATTATTTTCGAGTTTTAACTAGAGCTATGACAATATTTTTGTCATAGCCCTACTTGTTATATGACTATTTTGAGATTTTACGATTTCTTTTTATTCTATGATTATTAATGACTACAGAATTTTTAAAAAATGGTAAAAATCACAAAATAGTCAATAGTGTAATAAGAAGTTTCTTCAATTAAAAATATTTTGTCATAATCCTAGTTATAACCAACAACATGAGAAACATTGAATTTTTAATTATAATACATTACATCCACAACCTTGTTTATTGTTTTCATACATAATAGTAATTATTATTATATATATTTAATTTAAGATCAAATTATAGCAACTTATTACTTTCATAATAAGTCTATAATTGTTTATTTATTATTTATTTATTATTATTATTATTAAGTGAAAAATATTAAAGCAGTGTAAAAATAAATAAATGTTTTTAAATTAATGAAATAACCTTTAGGCAAATAAACAAATATTATTTTTTTAATTGCAGTAATACAAAAACATAAATAAAAGGAACTTAACATTTTTTTCTAAAATTGATTTTTGGTTTATTGTTGCAAAATACATTTAAAACAATTTTTATTGCAAGTATATCAGTGCTTTTTCAATGTTTTTTACATGTAAAACTATATTTTGGAGAAAACTGTTGTTCTGGATTCATGATGTTTTACTTTAACTTGATCAAGAATCAAATTCAAGGATAGAAAAAAACAAACTCTGCTGTTTGTATGAATGGAACTGTAAGAACTATTTAAGAAAGCAAGTCAAAGTATTCCTTATTTATCATCACTATCGATGCCTAGATATTAGCTTTAGAGCTGTGTAATTTAATTTAACTTCATTTAATCACTAGCTGTCTCTTTTCTCCTCAGAGAAAATACTTGATATTTCAAATGTAAAAGCGGGAAATACAAACAATTATATTGTTTGATAAATGGACAAAAATTTAATAGGCTTTAATTTCAATAGGCTTGTTAGGAAAACCCTTAGAATACATGGCCATATTTATCAGTAGGTCATGTATATACCAATGGTATAAAATATTATTTTCAATCTGAAACAGAAATATACTGATTAATTTTAAACAGACAAATAAAAAAAAGGATATTTTCTTTTTGTCCTTGCGACGAATATAAACAATTGGCAGAGCTCTTCCATATTTTGATACAACCCATTTCTACAAAAGAAAACAAATCCAAAATCAATTCCAAAACTGCTATGCAACATTATTATAAAGTAAAAAAAAATTCTTTATCTTTAGGTGTAGTTTTTATTTTATTGTATTGTTGTTCAATGCGTTTATGGATGGTGCTAGTGTTATTTTGGTGGGCTGTAATTTTTTGTAGTATGATATTTTTGTATTGTGCTTTTTTATGTACTTTTTAATAATATATTTGTGTTTTCTTTTATTTGAATAACTGTGCATTTGGCCTCTGTTATAGATGCGTATTATTGTGTTATGTTACCAAAATGCAACAATTACAAACAAAAATCTTACACTCAACAAAATAACCTTCAATAATTGCAATAGGATCCTCAACATATTTCAATAAAGAAAAATAAAAAATAGGTGAGAAAAAACATGCACAATAAATAAATATCTAACTTCAAAAGTAAAATCATATATTGGAAAGTGATGTAAAAAAAATATAGAATATTCAGAATAAGTAAAACTACCTTTAATCCTGGAACCTTAGTTCCTGGAACAGCACTTTTCATGTCCAAACATTTGACATTTTCTGGTTTGACTAATTTTGGGGGTTCAGGTTTTTGTTGTTGATTTTCTGCAATCTGTTTAAGCAAGCTAAAATAATAAAAAAATCAATCTTTAATAATTTTATGAATAATTAAATTCTATTAATATTAGATGTATGCGATTCTTCCTTAAGGAAAGAGTATTTACAAAATATTTTTAAAGAGTTTAATGGTACTTGAAAATTAAAAAAGAAAAATAGCTTAAGAGATGCTGTGACCCACTTGAATATAAAATACAAAATTTCTACCGTTGTTTGAAATCAATCTCATACTAATAGATAGAAAAAAAATTTAAATAGAATTTGGACATAGGGAAAGTTATAAAGACAAGTCAATTATCTTATTAATAAACTATTGTTAGGATTCCTGTCAATCATCAAATAAAGCCTACATAAACCAAAATTAAACAAAGATAATACCACCTACTTTTTAAAGTTATTTTTTAAAAGTTAAAGAACTATAAATATTAAAACGAGCAACCTTTTGTGCTCCAAAATTCATTTTTCTGCATAGTCACCACCATTCTCTGAGTACTTTTACTAAAGGTGCACCAAGCGGTCCATTTTCTGGCTTGGTGATAGTGAATTGGAATTTGGAGTGCGCTTGATTACTCAAAGCTTTATCTCCACTCTGAAATCAATGAACCCAATTCTCCAATACATAGTAAACGTTATCCATCTTTAGTTCATTTCTATTTACAAAATAAAGTAGAGCTTTGTGATACGTATCTTTAGTATCTTTTGAGTTATGATGATTTTGAGGATGAAGATGAACAATTCCTCATTACAAGCATCTTTGGGCATTTCTACATACAAAAAACAAGACACCGGATTTTGGTTATGTTAAATGAGGTATACTTAACAATAATGATAATATATTGTAATATTTTCACAATGTTTTGGCCAGTGAACCTTCTAGTCATTTGCTGTCCCTTTTCAAAAGGAAAACCTTGATATAAGATAAATGTATCTGTTTTGATCTTAATAATGGCAAAATAAAATATAATTTTATGAAAGTCATAGTCAATAGTTTATGATAGAAAACTATATTTTATTTGGCAAACATCAGCAGCATTTTTCATTCATTTAAAAAAAGAATTTTCTATTTTTAAATGGATGTAAAATGCCTTCTTTGACAGAAAAATGCAGATATCTTTTTTGGATCTTGATAATAGCTGACACACAAGATATTTTTGTGAAAATATTCTAGGTTAGAATGCAGTAAAGAATACAAACTTACTAATCATGGCAGTATTATACTATTACAACAATTACACAAAGCATTAATTTACACAACTGAAAAAAATTCCTTTAAAAAGAAAAAAAACTTACTTTTGATAGAAACATGTTTTGGCAATTTGCACAGACATAACTTTGGATTTCCATTTTGATTTATTCATTAAGGACATACCTGAAATGAAATTCATAGTGTTTATTATTAGTTTTAATGCTAGTAATATTGACATATTTTCAAAACTTTCAATATATTTTATACATTATTCTTTTCTCTATTTTCACACTTATATAAATGTAAATTTTTCATTGCATGTGTGTGCATGTGTGTGTGTGAGTTCTTAAAATGCTTCTACATTTTTATAATTTGGGTGAAATTTTTATTATAAAGCAAATTTATCTTGGAAGATCACTGTTGCATTTTTAATGTTTTTATGATAGAAAACTATTTTTTTTTGCAAATACCAGCAGTTCACATAACCTCCAAATCAATAAAAGTCAGAATACTCTCAACTTTCTTTTTATTTTATTTATAGAAAATCTTTTTTTATTTAAAGGTTTTGTGGATTTATTTTAAACTATGTTTACGTATGAACATAAAAAAGTTGATGGTTTCAAATATTTATATTCATAATATGAAAATTTACATTAATTTTTTTCTTATTTTGGTACCTAAAATCACAGGAACCAACCAAGTTGTTTTCTCTTTTTGCAGATTCTTCATAAATGTGATCCAATATGAAATTTGGTTGATTTCTAGAAACTAAACTTATAAAATAATTCATGTAACTTTTGATATCATTAATATTTGAAGTCTAAGAAGAATGTTTTTGTATATTCATATATACATACATATATATATATATATATATATATATATATTTCCATTTTCATTATTTGTTATGTTGTTCAATTTATGTAAAATAGAATTTAGTGTCATGGAAGAAATATGAAAGTGCAAAAACTCCTAAAAAATACTGGATACTCTTTTGAGTCAATAATGTTTACTTCAAAAGTTTAAAAAATGGAAGTGTATAATTACCTTCCTAATTGTTATATTTCATTCTTCAAAGTTTAAGGAAATTTGTTACGATTGTAGCTTAATTCTATTTTAAAAACTAATTTATGTTTGCCAAAGTTTCAACACATATCTTAAATAGAAAAGGAAAAAATGAATAAACTTACATGACTTTAAATTTTTTTCCTCAATGTCCATATCCAAAAAAGCAAAAGTTTTGAGAGGTTTTCCTAAATGAAATGTAAAGCTCACATTTGAATTCAACTTATTAATGAAACCCATTTAAATAAAAAAAAACCCAAAAGAACTGAGGATATTTTTGACTTGGAAAGCTAATCATATATTAAATCCTCTTAATCAGGTAAATTGCAATAGCAATTATTTTCTAAATGATCTTCTTTGAATTTTTTTTATTACATTTTTCCATCATTATCAAAACTATTTTTTATTGCAGTAAAGCAAACAAGTGTTCTTATTCTTTAATGGTATATCAATATTCTTATGTGGCACCCCAAGAATACCAGCATGGATTTATTATGTTGCAGGTGCTGTGGTTAGAGTGCATGGTCAGCTAAAAGCTGGACTCCAAACAGTGTCAACAAACTAAGGAAATTTTTGTGTTCTGATGAGGTACCAAGATCAAAAGTTAGTTTGGAAGAGAGATATAATATTGATGCTTATAATTGCAAACCTATATATCAACTGATTTAATTTCAAAAATCTATTTTTCTTCTTGCTTCAAGGAGCATGTGTGAAATAAGATGTCATTGGTGGAACTAATGTATAAAAAATACACTCTATTAACAAAATTGACAAAAGTTGGTCCTAAAGTCCATACAACCTCACACAAAAAATCCATCCTCAGACATACCTGGTCAAATGTTTGAAAAACTGAATTGAACTCACCTTATCATTGATAACCACTATTATTAAATATTTAATAAATATTATTAATCTAAATATGTATAAGTCAGCATGTTCAAAGCCATAGTACTCTCCACCTTCCTGTATGGCTCTGAAGTGTGGGCAACCTACTGGCACCATTTACGACTCCTCGAGTGTTTTCATCAGTACTGTCTCCGCATTATCCTCAACGTTCATTAGATTGACTATGTCCCCAATGTTGAGGTCATTGAGCTTGTGGAGATCACCAGCATCGAGGTTATGCTGCTGAAGTTGTGGCTGTGCTGGGCAGGCCATGTCTCCAGAATGGAGGATCATCATCTGCCCAATATATAAAAAAACTATCCACTAGCTGATGTGAAAGAAGGGCACTGAAGAAATGGCACAAAGACTCTTTAAAGAAGTCCCTCTGTGTCTGCCACATTGACCACAACCAGTGATCTAATCTCACTGCTGACTGTGACATCTAGCAAAGCATTGTCTGCCAGACTGTCACCTCCTTTAAAGTCTCCTGAACAGTGAACTAATGAGAGAAATGCTGCAGGAGGAAGAACTGGGAAGTGTTAGCAGAAACACCTGATATGACTTTTTACTGCAGCCTCTATGGCCAAACCTGCTCGTCTCATATTGTTCTCGTCAGCTACAAGCACGCCTGCATTTGACGAGGACAACTCCTTTCATAGTATCTTTATTCGCAAAGCTAAGCCAAGAAGTTTGTATGAATTACATTATTGATTAATTTTGATTTATCTCCTCAAACAGGTTTCATGCAACTAAATAACAATAAAAATAAAGAAAAAACTATAATAAAAAAGATAGCTCACCCACTTCATCCTTTTTAACATGAATTTCAACACTTTTTACTTTGCCAAAATGTGAAAACCTTTTGCTTAAATCTGATTCTGTGATTTCTGCAAAAAGTTCACCGATAAAAATACGTCTGTTTTCTTCCATTCTGAGAGAAGAAAAAAAGATTTGAATTAGGTCATCAGTAAATATTTTTTTTAAACAGCACTGAAATGGATACCACAAAGAGAGAAAAACACATACAAACCAAAAATAATCGATTAATTATTGCTATTCATTCTTACACCTTCATACATTCTTTCTTTCTGTTTTCCTCACACTTCTAACCAAAACAAGTGACACGACAGGTTGCTTACTTGACAAATCCAAAAAATTTTTTTTTCATGTATTGCAGCAGCAGAATATAGTGTTTCAAGAAAAGGAGTAACACTAACTTTCCACATCTCCATAAATGGGTAATATTTTGTTTATGAAAAATCACATTTAAAAAAAAAAATTTTTTTTCATACTAATCAATATCATAAGCCCCCCTTTCCCCCTTCATCAACAATATTACAGAACTTTCATCTGAAAAGTTTATAAGCTGATTCTTACAGGTTCAACCAAAATATTTATTTTGAAACTTTTTGTGGTTTGCACTGGAAAAAAACAAAAAAATTATCGAAAAGAAAAATTTTATGTAAATGCAAACCAATAAATCATAAAGGGCGGCGAATTTGGAGCATTCATTGGTAAAAGCTTGGGCTCTGGAATCGTATTACGCAAGTTCAAATCCTAATCAAAACTATTGTATTCACTTTAGCTGCCTTGGGCAGATGGGGCTCGTTAACTCGGGAGAGCATCTCATCTAGGTAACACCGAATGTAAAGAGCCTGGGTAAGAGCACGTGAAAATGGCCTTGTGCCAAACTTGGGTTGGTGCTTATTAAGTCAATATAATATAAATCATAAAGAACTAGTGTTATTTTTCGTGTGATAATTATTCAATTCTGCAGCTGACTGGCTGCCCCATTCAAAATTAATTGTAACTGAAAACTGCTTCTATAAGTAATTTTGGGTAGACATTTTATGGTCATTCAGAGACAATAATTTTTCAAACTGCAAGAGACCAGCCTTTTTTTTTCTAATCCTTTTGTAACCCTTTAATATTTGATCAACATATTTCTTTTTATCTGTAAAAAAATGCAATCTTGTGAAAATGACAATAATAACGATAAGGGCAATAGTTTGTAAATTTAATATAAAAATTCTCACACTCATCTCAACGATTCAGAAAAAATCAATTTTCGTTTTTTTTTCTTCTAATCAAAATTTCAAAACACGAAATTCAAAAAATCTTTAATGCTAATGAATAAGGTAAACATCCCGTTTATACTTTTTTGTTGAAAAACTAAAATTTAACCTTATTCTTTTAATTAGTTTCATTAAAAAAAAAAAATTTTTTTTTAGTGAAATTAGGGTAAAAAGCTAAATGAAATGGAAATAAGTTAGTTTCGTGAATTGACAAGGGAGGGGAGCAAGAAGTATAAAATTAATCTTAAACTTTAGGTTTTACTCCAAATATCCCCTCTAAAACTCCATAGTTTCCTAGTCAACATTTCTAAGAAAAACTAATGGAAATTACAACCAAGCGAATTTTCTTTTTGTCCAGAAAAATGATTTTTCATGTTTTTGGTTTAAAAAAGGCTTCTTTTGACATGAACATTTTTTTTCTTCATCTTTTATAAAATGCTTTACGGAAAAGACTAGGTAACCTAGGTTCACTTATTTTATCAAACACAGAAGCTGTTTTTTGCTAAAATAATTAAATGCTTTATTTTCATGTGAGTGCAAAAATAGTTCCTGAACCAAACAGTTTTTTCGGCAGCGCACACATAAATAAAAACCCCAGTAAGTTTAGAAATATTAATCGATGTTTAAAAATGTAAACATAATTGCAAGCAAGGATTAGAAAAAATATTACCTTTCGCTTTTGACACTTTGTTTTGAAAACTTTTGATAATTGAGTTATTCCCCCTAGGTTCAATGTTAAAGAAAATATGTCCCTTAGAAATACATTTTAATATTCATCGAATTTACGATCTTTATAGTAAACATTAAAAAATTTATATTTAGTAGTTAGAAATTTAATATGTTATAAATATAAATTTTGGGGATAATTTAAAAAAATAAAATACCAGTTATGATTATTTTAGAATAATAGTAAATATCCAGGGATAAGAATCAAATGTTCTTACGTTACTAAATTACACCGAACACGTGTTAATTTTCTTCGTGCAGTAGTAGTAGTAGTGTTAGATTCAATATCGGCATTTTTTACTCAGTAAGTTTTTTTTTTCTATAAAATTCTAAAGAATCTATCAGTAATATGACGTTCTGACTGACTGCTCTATTAATAACTTCTAAAAGTTGCTAATCTGAATTTATTTTTAAACCATAGTGTGAATGCTTGTTGGTGACTATTTTGACGTGTCTCTCAAAATTCTCGCTTATAATGAGTTCCACAATGCCACGTGTTTTTAAAGCTTCTATGAGGAAACCAATCCGAATCAAACCGCGCTTCTAAGCACTAAGCAATTATTGCCTTTCTTCTTCTTTTTTAAATTCCATAATCGTTCGTTTTAGTAAATTGAAAGCTAAAAAGAAAGCGTTGTCATTGATGAAGGAGAGGGTCAACAGAGCTGAATAAATCAATCATTGTTTTGTGGATAGGAAATCAAAAATTAATATTTATGGAATTTTATTTTTCCACGGACAAGGGCTATCTAGTTTTTAGGGCACACAGAAAAGTTTGTGTTGACTAGACTGTTCATTCCTCCTCCCGTGGTTGGGTGTGTTTATTGTTGACAAAATAATTTTAGCTTTTTGTCCTCTGTGTCCGTTCTTGTTGTCAGTTGTGAGAAAAAGAAAGACAAAATAATGTAATATGATTACGATCTTAATGAGTAGTTTTTGTGAGTCAAGTATGTTTTTTGAAAAGATTTAAAATTTTATTAAAAAATCATCAAAAAAGTATTCGTCCACCTAAATCATAACTTAAATTTCCAATGAGAAAAAAAGCATATTTTTAAGCATGTGCTTAAAAATATGCTTTTTTCTTGAAAAATATTTCCAGCATATCGCTCAGAGATCCAACTTATCAGATTTTTCATTCTGTGACCTGTCGGGTAGAAGAACAAAAATAGTCAAACAAATGCCGATACCACCCTGGTTATCATACTATTTTCCCCTAAACACAGATGTTGTGATTGTGCAATGTGCATTTGTGTTAAATTATTTTCACTGCACAATCTTCTAATAAAACCATCATTGAATGCAGTTTGCAGTTATTGTCAAAGTGAATAAATAGCAGAGATGTCAAGCCAAGCGTATTAATTCAAATTTATCATTTTTCTAAACTTATTCTATTTTAGATTTAAAAAAAAATGATTTTACACAATACAGTCTAATTTGCTTTTATTATAATTTTGAAAGAAATTTATCCAAAATTAAAATATCAAATTTGTGAATTTAAAATGAAATTACGTATGCAATCAAATTTTTGCTAGGAAAAGTTAAAAGGAAATTTTCTTATCATTTCATACAATTAAAAAAAACAATTCTTGCTTTTTTTACAGGCTAATAAAAATGATTGATTTTATCTGGTGACAAGAGAGCCTACATTTCGTTTGGATTTTAAATGTTATTTATCATTGGTTGGTATTAAAATTAATATTGTAATGTATTGTATAGGCTTACAAGTAAAACAGGTCTGAAAATTTATCTTTCACGGTCAAAGGGACGCAACTGCCTATTTTTCCGTTTTAAGAAACTTGCAATATGTTTAGTGACTACTACTGCGAATTCTATTTAAAAACAAAATCTATAAATGCCCTTAACTAATCCACAAAGAAAAAGACTTATCAGCAATTTACAAAGAAAAAAAAAAGATCTTCATAGTTATAAATGAAATAAATCTTTTAAAATTAGCTAGTGCATGAAGCGACAAAAAAAGTTTTTCTGAATCCTTAACATGATTTGTATGTATACATACTATTGTCCTCATCTTTTAATTCTTAAAATCACTCTTCTCAAAACTTATCAATTAAATACAATTACAACCTATCGTTTTTTTTTCTTTGCAGTTGTAAATGGAGCATTACACGAAAGGTGAGGTCAGCTCACTTGAAGAAACTGAAGAACCGTGTTTTAAACTACAAGAACATGCCCTTCAGATGACTGTAAATTATGGAAGTAAAATTCGAAATCTTGTTGGTTTTGCAGTAAAAAAAATGCTGGTGAGACTTTTTTTTTTAGCTTTTTCAAAGAATAAATATTCCTAGCTTTCAATGACACTTTGTGTTTTTAAGTTTTTTTTGTTTTTTTTTTACTATTGTCAGTCTTAACGCCCTTTCATGGCATCTTTTTTTCCAATTTTTTTTTTTATATCCAAGTGCTTTTAGTTTTGACCAATTTTGCCAAAATTTTATTCAAAGATGTAATATACTAAGCTATGTCAATTTAAAAAAAAAAATTCCCAAAAATGCTATTTACTTTTTTTTTCTTTTTTTAATTTTCTTTATTAAATTGATATTCATTTATTTTTTTTTTTATTTTCTTGTCTTTAAAATATATTTTTTTTTTCAGGAACCAACAACATCACAAATTCTTTGGACCGGAAGTGGTCTCGCTGTACCGAAGACTATTTCTTGTGCTGAAATTTTGAAACAAAAAATTAAGGTAACCATCCATTGTAATTTTGGAGATGAGGTTGTGTAAATAATATTATTTATACAAAGAGAATCTGTGAAAATTCTACTAATTATTTATTTCTTAAATTTTTAAAGAATGTATTATGTTTTTATAAAACTTACACAAAATAAATTTAGAATATAAAATAGAGAGAAAATTCTGTAAAATCGGAATTCATAAGAATCTCTTAATGGTTTCTGTGTTAAAAAACAATAAAAAGAGGTAATTTGTTTCATTCTAATTACTGATTGTGATGATTGTTTTTGTGACACCTGATGGAAGAATTTAGCATCAACAGATTAATATTTAGATTCTTCATACTTTTGTTTTAATCTTTATTGTTTTATACACAACATTTCTTTATTTAAGCTTTTTCAAAGAAGTTTATTAAATAAGATTTGAAATATTTGGATATATACTCTTTATTGTCATTTATATCATGGTTGGACTTCAAAATTGTAATATACAAATTTGAATCTCAGTCATTTATTGTCTACATTCATTTATCAACCAATACTGTTGGGAAAGGTATGAATCCCCAAATTTCTTTCAGCAATGGATTAGAAAGTGCATATTGTGTTATTCAAAAAATTATTTGTTGAGGAAAAGAACATTATTCAAAAATTGATTGTTCTTGGCATTAAATGACCAAGAAGGTTGATCTTCCATTAAACAAACAAATATATATCATGTTTCTTTACTTATTTGAATGAGGCTTGATAATGAGAAATATTTGGGTCACTTGGACTTTTGTATATCTATTTTCATGGACTGTCATTCTCATCTTTATAGTTGTTGTCTTACCGTATTTTAGCCAATTAACCCTCCTGGCCTTTTTTAAGTAATTAACTTTGACCAGATAGGAATGTTGTGTCTAAGAACTGCATCCACATCAATTACTGCCTTCCATAGTTGTTGTCTCACCATGTTTTGGCCAACTAATCATTTGGCCTGCTTGAGTACGATTGAAACCACCATCTTCAGACAATGCTAACTGTAGAGACTTAACACCTCTATCCGCTACACTATGGCCCTGAGGATATAAAGATTATCTCAGAGGATTAAAAATCATAGACAATTATTAAAACTTTTATTTTCATTTTTATTGTTGTATAAACAAAATGTCTTGAGTCATCTCTATTTTCCTACTTAATCTAATACAGCTTTTACTCTTTTTTGCATTTGTTTACACTATTTTTAAGTGTCAAGCATCCAAAGGTCTTGAGTTCAACCCTGACTGCTGGCATAAGACAAATCCACATAACCCACTAACCCTGGACCCAAGAATACTTGTCATTTAAGAACACTACACTGTAAAACACTTTCATTTGGACTGTACTGATTATACATATACTTGAAAAACTTCTATAATACTAAATGAAGAAACAATTTAAAAAAACAAACCGTTTTTTTTTAATTGTTCCTAGCTTCCTTAAAGTAAAATTATACCAAAAAATATGAACTCAATACAAATATCTTGATCTAATGAATAATATAAAAAAACTCTTTGTCCTTAAGATTTGACTTGGTGTTAAATTGGGGTTGACATGCCATAAAACCAAAACAAAACAAAACCTGATAGTCAACAGAAGTAATCTTTACTTATAAAAATAGAGCTATCAGTCATAAGCCTTTCAAATTGAATAGACAAAATTTATGTTACAAAGATGTCATACAAAATGCTATATTCTCTGCACAAGAAAATTTTAGCAAAATTATTTTGAATATTAAATTGCTAAATTTAAAAAAAAATTTTTGGAATGGTAATATAGAAGTTCAAATCCTTGTAATCTCTCTTAAGTTCACATTATGTCTAATATTCTTGGGAAAGGTATAAACACTTATATTTCCTCCAGTTTTAGATTAATGAAATCTAGAACTATTCAAATATTATGTTGAAGAATAAAAGTTATTTATAAAAAACTGATTGCTCTCATTAAATGACCAAAAAAGGTTGATATACTGTAAAACAAACCAATTATGTAAAATTATTGGGGGGAGAGTCTGGGCAGTTTTTTCAATGTTCAGGAATTGCCGGGTTCATTCCAAATGTGATGACAGCAACACTATAATAAGGAATGCCTGATTGAATTGCAATCTCAGTGATTAAAGAATGGGTGATGAAAAATCTTCTCTATAAGAAATTGATATTAGCATCAACAGGATAGAAAAGAGAGAGGTAAGAAAATAAAGAGACTTAAACAGAAATACTGGAAGTGTATGGAAAACGGAACAGTTTTTCCTGTGTGTGAAATGAACACAAGATGGGACAAGCTGAGGACTCCCCGACCAAAACCAGTAAAAATACCCCCACTGAATCTAAAAAACACTTTTTTATGAAGAAAGTTTGTAAGTACCCCAAAACTATTTCTTTTAGGCTTTCTAAATTATACACGCCACTCCTGGATCCACATTTTGTGGAGCCAAGAAGTCCCTCTATTGTCCCCTAAAAAGAAAATGTCAAAGTAAGATTACAATAATGTATATCTTATATTTTTATATCTTATTTTTACAGGGTCTGCATCAGATCAGCAAAATAAGATATAAAAGGTAAGTGAAATAATGTGCTCTTTTTAAAGCCTACCTTTTTGCCAGATCTTTAACTCATTAACCCCCATAGAGGTCGACTTGAGACAATAGATAGGCTGTCTGACTTTGGAATCTTCGTACGCCAGTTCAAATCCCAATCCTTTCGTGTACATTCACATTTGAGTTAAAGCCCTTTGGAAAGGTATAAATCTCCACTTATCTCCAGCTATTGGTTGAATAGTTCACATTGTGTTATTCAGAAAAAACTACGTGTAGACAAAATGTTTCCGAAACAAAAACGATTGTTCTCAACATAAAATGGCTTAAAAAGGTCGATATGCTGTAAAACCCAAACAATCCTCATAACAAACAACAGATTTTCTAATAAAAAATGTTTTGTTTCATACCACTACTGACGATCTAATTTTTTAAGTATATAGATATTAAAACTCAACAGTTGTTATCTATTCTAATATTATAATTCGACTTGAAACTTTGAATGCAATTAGTATTTAATAATAACTTTGGACTGAACTCCCTCTCTCTCTCTCTTACAGAATAACTGAAACATGGCTGCCTAAAATTGAAGAGCTTGACAAGTAAGTCATTGTTTTTGTTTAGGTAATGTTTTGTTTTTGTTAATTTTATTTTCATTTTTTTCGTTCTTTTTGCTTTTAATTATTTATTTTTCTGTTTTATTGGTTAATAATTTTTTTATTTATTAATTTTAATTTTGTTTATTATATATTTTTTATTGCTTTTGTGTGTTTTTTTATATATTTTTTATTGCTTTTGTGTGTTTTTTTTATATATTTTTTATTGCTTTTGTGTGTTTTTTTTAAATGCTTATTAATTTTTTTTTTCATAGTTTTTAGCTTTTTTTAATTTGGTTAGATTTTATTTTATTTTTCATAATATTTTCTTATTTTTGTTTATTTTTGTTTGTATTTTGGAGGACATTTTATTCTATTTATTTATTTATTGTCTATTTTAAAAACTTTTCTCTTTTTTTTGTATTTTTAAAAATATTTTTTATTTCGTTTTCTTTACTTTTATTTTCTCATTTTCTTTGTTTTGTTTTGTGTTTTGTTCACACAACTGAGTGGACTAAAAGTCTCAAGGACATAGTGGGAAGAAATTTTGTGTTTTTCTCAGTCTATGATATCATAAAAACAAATTTTATGATATTTTTAACTCCTTTATCAGTTTTGTTTCAGTCTTTTATTACTGGGAACAATCCTTTTATTTATTTTTCTGTTTTGAGTCGACAGCTTACTCTCTTGAATAATATTAGTTAGACTTTTTAATTCAGATCTAGAAGGATTTAGGACATTTACACATTTCCTTTTTGTTCAACCAGGATTTCAACTTCTGTATTAACCCCTTAATCAACTGATAAAAATGTTTTTGTTTTTTGCCAAAATTCTTATATAAATTACTAGCAGTTTTACCCGGCATTGTCCGGGTTTTTATGTCTGATTATAAAGCGACCTTCTGATTTATCATGCAAAAATAACATAATCTAATTGATTACACAGTCAATATTTAAAAGGGGCCTTTTTAAATAGAATACATGGCATAACCGTGTCAGTGGTGAGTGATGCTGAATTTGACTTTTGCGACAAAATTTTAACGGTTAAATGTTTTTTATGTAAAACAAACTAGTATGTATATTGAATAATCAGATATATATTTTTATAAAGTTTTCCGACGGTTTCAATTTATTTTTCAATGTATTCA